>JAKCOZ010000068.1:827500-1373239 GCA_022605955.1 Rallus limicola | reverse complement strand
GTTCTTCTCACTCAGGTCCCCTTCGGCACCGTTTAAGCAGGGCTCTGTAAGATCTCAGCATCACCTGGGTTAGTGTAAAGCACAGCCACTTGTTGTTCTTGCTGGAACCCTTTCTTTCAAGCAGGCAGCTGTAGCCTGGCTTCTCCTCGGTCAAGGGCTGCGTGTTGCCCGCGGAGGCCGCGGCTGCAGCCGCTCTGCAGCAGCCAGAGGTGCAGGATGCCCTGGCCTGGCGCAGGGTGTGTGTCCTGGGGGCAGCAGGGTGTCGGGGCTCCTGCTCTGGAGCAAGGCTGAGCTGTCGCTGCTCGCCCGGGGCAGAGCCCTGCCCTGCCTGCTGCTGGCACCGGGCTGCAGGACTGGGCGCCTCCGGCACCTCGCTGCTGCTGGCCATGGGGCATCACCCCCTTCTGCCCTTTGCGCTGCCCTCAAGGGCTTTGTGGAACCACCTGCCTTTTATTGTGGGGTTCTGTTATCCCTTGCTCTGCGTGGCTTGGGTGCTGGAGGGAGCAGCCTGAGAGCTGAGGGTGCAGAGAGCACGTGGCTGGGACAAGCGGTGGGAGCAGCACCTTGCTTTTCCAGTGGCAGCCGACTGATGAGGTAGCTGCAGTGATAGCAGCAGCTCCTCTCTCTGTGCAGAAACTTGGCCCAGTGAGTGGAGCAAACCCCCAAAGAGTCACTTTGTGCTGGTTCAGCTGTGAAGCTGGCTTACTACCCGGCGCTCAGAGGCAGCACGAAGAGAGCAGCTTCAAGAGGAAGGGAGTCGTTTTGCCGGGGTGCACGCAGAGCCTCTCCTCTGGCTTGGCTTGAGCCTGTGAGCTCACCCTCCCTGGTCGTGGGCAGACCTCAGGTGCCGCCTGCCCTGGAGCAGAGCAGAGCTGCCCCAGCAGTGAGCGCAGAGCAGCGGGACGGCGCTTGCCCCGGCTGATCTGCTCCCTCCGCAGCCCTGCTCCAGCTGGGCTTCTCCAGGGGAAGGCTCTGGAGGTGAGCGCTTTCCTCTGCCCGCTGGGACAGCGGGGGCTTTGGCTGCTCAGATCTGGGCTCCTCACCCCCAGGGATCACCGGGATCCTCGGGAATCTGTTCTGCCCTGGACCTGTTGCTCTTCAGCCGTCAGGATGTTCCAGCTGCGGAGCTGCTGAGCCAGCACGTGAAAGGTGATCTTTGCCTGGTGTTCCCCCTCGGAAGCTGTTGAAATGGAGCCAGGGGCTCTGCCATGGTTCGCTGCCCAGGGTTCAGCTGTGCTGGGGCTTCTGCCTGCCTCAGGGGGCCAGGGTTTGGGCTGGGGGCTGGCGAACCCTTGGTTTGAAAGGCCTGGCCTTTCGGGGCAGCGCCGGCAGCGTCCCGCTGGGAAGGAGGATGTGCTGCTGGTTGGTGACACTTTGGGATGGCTTGAACTGATTTGAAGTTTTGCTGCTCCTGAAAGGGAGAATAAACCCATTCCACTTCTTCTTTGGAGAGAACTACCAGTTAACTGTTTTTTGGGAGGATTTTGTCTTCTAGGTTAATGAATTGAGTGAGGTTGTGGGTGAGACCTGGCAGAACAGCACAGTGCAGGTAAAGAAAGGACCTGGGCTTTCCTCTGCCAGGCACCGTGGGCACTTAGGCAGTTGGTGCCCACACAAGAGGAGTAGAGCAAAGCAGATGTATTTGCCAGCCACCCTAAAAGGGCAGCCCCAGCTCCTGAGCCAGCACCCCCATGGCTGCCCCTGCCCCAGGGCTGTTGGGAGGCAGGGGGTGGCTGGTGTGCTCGCTGGGACGCAAGCACAAGGAGGGGTACAGGGAATTGAAGGGGTGTTCCTGGGGCAGGCAGCCTTTCCTTCCCAAAGTGCTGCTCTGGTGAGGGGGTTTCTGTCAGCTGTGTCAGTTCTCAGCCGAAGTTGCTGAGCAGTTCACATCCAGCCCTGCTCTGCACTGAAACCCAACCTCTGAGTGCAGGGGCAGCTGGAAGAGCCCGGGCTGGGAGCAAGGAGGGGGAAAGAGCAGGAAGGGCAGGGGAGAGCTTGGGGAGCTGGAGGGGAAAGGGGAAGGGGGGCAGCAGGAGGGGGAAATGGGAAAAGGGGGCAGCAGGAGGGGGAAGGGGGCAGCAAGGAGGGGGAAATGGGAAAAGGGGGCAGCAGGAGGGGGAA
Organism: Rallus limicola; assembly: GCA_022605955.1. Lineage (NCBI taxonomy): Eukaryota > Metazoa > Chordata > Aves > Gruiformes > Rallidae > Rallus > Rallus limicola. The sequence continues at coordinate 1,371,118 of JAKCOZ010000068.1, read as the reverse complement.
GGGGGCAGCAGGAGGGGGAAGGTGGCAGCAAGGAGGGGGAAATGGGAAAAGGGGAGCAGCAGGAGGGGGAAATGGGAAAAGGGGAGCAGCAGGAGGGGGAAATGGGAAAAGGGGGCAGCAGGAGGGGGGAAATGGGAAAAGGGGGCAGCAAGGAGGAAGAATGGGGGAGCAAGGAGAGGGAAGAGGGGGAGCAGGAGGGGGAAGGGGGGAAAGAGGGTAGTAGGAGGGAGAAAGGGGGGGAGCAAGGAGGGGGAAAGGGGGTTCAGGAAGGGGAAGAGGGGGAGCAGGAGGGGAAAGGGGGGAGCAGGAGGGGAAATGGGGAAAAGGGGAGAGCAGGAGGGGGAAGGTGGGAAAGGGGGGTAGTAGGAGGGGGAAAAGGGGGAGCAAGGAGGGGGAAAGGGGGTTCAGGAGGGGGAAGAGGGGGAGCAGGAGGTAAAAAGGGGGAGCAGGAGGGGAAAGGGTGAAGGGGAGAGCAGGAGGATGAAAGCAGGAGAGCAGGAGGGGAAAGGGGGAAAGAGGGAGATCAGGAGGGGAAGAGGGGCAGCAGGAGGGGAAATGGGAAAAGGGGGGCAGCAGGAGGGGGAAGGGGGGAAAGGGGGGTAGCAAGGAGGGGGAAAGGGGGTTCAGGAGGGGGAGAGGGGCAGCAGGAGGGGAAATGGGGAAAGGGGGGAGCAGGAGGGGAAAGAGGGGAAATGGGGGGAGCGGGAGGGGGAAGGGGGGAGGGAAGGATGAGGGGAGGGGCAGAGGCAGGGGAGGGGGAATCCCTGGGGTGGCACTGCCGGGCACTGGTGTCTAGTTCTGGCCCCTCCATCAGGCTCAGCTCTCTTGCTGTTCCTGAAGGACACGGGATGTTTATGACCCCTCACACTCCCCCTGTGCTGGTCGGGGCATCTGCTGCTCCCCCGAGTCACCGTGTGAGGGGAAGAGTCATTAATGAGCCTCATACAGGAGGGTGATGCCTTCAGGTGCCTGAGCTGTCTGCAGGGCTCCTGTGCACAGAGCTGGAGTCTCCCAGCAGGTCCAGTCCCTGCCCAAAGGCTGCTCAGCCCCACGGTGGGCCTGGGGAAGGAGCTCAGCTGGCTCTTGAGCTTTTGCCCCCCACAGTAGAGGTGTAAAACCTGGCTCTCAGAGTTCTCATTGCTCTTTGGTTCCCCAGCCAGTCCTGAGGGGGAGAATTTACTCAGAAGCACCAGAGTGGTTCCAAAGGCTGTTGGTCAGTACGGTGATGGGCACTTTATATATAAAAATATATATATAAGAGTTTTCATAGTTATCTTGAACCTTCAGATGCAAATAAAGAGTAATTACTGAAGTGCAGTGTACCTGGAGCTGCTAGTAGCTTGTTTGTCAGCTGAGCTGTTGCCTGATGATTCCTGCTGGTGTGCAGGCTGCTCCAGCTGTTTTGGGCACCAGCAGCAGTGTTTCTGGGTCACTTCCTCGGGTTGAGGTGGTGAGTCTCCAGCTGCTGCCCTGGGTACTCGGGTTGTAGTTTTTTTCAAGTTCACACTGTTCCAGAAGCTTTGGACTGACGTGGCCAAACTGAGGAGAGTGGGTTGGGGAAAGGTGTCAGCTCCCACCTCAGGTGGGAGGGGATGGTGGGTGGATCAGCACCAGGGGAATGGTGTGAGAGAGAAATATGGGAAACCTGGATGACCCCAGGGCAGGAGTTTTGGAGAGTGCTTCCTGGACCCGTGCTGAAGCTGACATCTGTGGGGGTGTTGTTAAGAGCAGCTCACTGGACACGGGGGGATGACAGGAGGTTTGGCTGGAGAGCCAAGGTTCCCCTGCCCTGCTCCCTGCTGCTCCCAACCACCTGCCAGAGGGTGGGTGAGAACTTTCAGCTCGATGCCTGCTAAACCCAGACATTTTTAAGTGTTGTTTCCTCATGCTCAAGCAGGGGAGGTGACTGCTTACACCAGCAGCACGATTTCTCCTGCTCCAAACCCAAGCTGTGTGGAACTCAGTGAGCAGCTGCAGGAAGGTGTGATGGCTGCTGCTGGTCCAACACTGGCATCACATCCCCTGCCTGGCTCAGAGCTCTGTGGATTGCCTTCAAACGCTGACTTATATGTGGAGCTTAAAACTCACGCTGGGCGACCTCAGACAGGTTTTGCTGGACAGGTGGGTCTGGGTGAACCCAGTGAGGTTCAACACTGCCAAGTGTCAGGTGTTGCACTTGGGCTGGAGGAATCCCAGACACAGATACAGCCTGGGAGAAGAGCTCCTGGAGAGCAGCCCTGCTGAGCAGGACCTGGGTGTCACGGGGAATGAGAAACTTCCCCTGAGCCAGCAGTGGCTCTGGCAGCTGGGAAGGGAGATGGGATCCTGGGCTCCATCAGCAGAGGGGTGGCAGCAGGGACAGGGAGGGGATTGTCCCTCTCTGCTCTGCCCTGTGAGGCCCCAGCTGGAGTCCTGTGTCCAGAGCTGGGGCCCCAGGACAAGAGAGATGTGGGGCTGGGGGAGAGGGGTCAGAGGAGCCACGGAGATGCTCAGAGGGCTGGAGCAGCTCCCCTACGCAGAGAGGCTGAGGGAGCTGGGCTGGCTCAGCCTGGAGAAGAGAAGGCTGCTTCTGGGGGGACCTCACTGCAGCCTGCCCGTCCCTGAAGGGAGCAGAGGAACAGGAGGGGAATGGGCTTGTGAAAGGGCAGAGCCTGGCAGGACAAGGGGGCTGGAGGGAAGGGGGAGAGGAGAGACTGGGGGGCAGTTCTTTGCAGAGAGAGTGGTGAGGGGCTGGCAGGGGCTGCCCAGAGAGGGGGTGGGTGCCCCGTGCCTGGGGGTGTTGAAGGCCAGGTTGGCTGGGGCCCTGGGCAACCTTGTGTAGCTCCAGGCCTGGAGGTTGGTGTCCCTGCCTGTGTCAGGGGGTTGGAGCTCTGTGACCCTTGGGGTCCCTTCCCACCCAGACCAGGCTGGGGTTCTATGATCTAAGTTTGAACTCCACCAGACTTTAAGTCCACGTAAATTTTAAGCCCTGCTTCTGCTGGAGTAAAGTTTGTGCTCATCAGGAATTAATCTGTTGGTGCAACCTGTTTAATGAGTGTGCAGTGGTTGGCAAACTCCCTGCAACACCCTGTGGACAAAGCCCAGTGTACTGAGCTAGTCAGCATAGCTGCCCTGTGTTTGTGTGTCCAGCAGCGTGATTTCAGGATCCAGTAAAGCTGAGCAAACTCAGCATTGCTGCTAAAAGGGGATGTCCTTATCAGTGGGCTCCTGCTGGCACTGGTGGTGGAGCTGTCTGAGTTGTGTCGAGGAGCAGATCTGACCAGAAGCCAGCTCGTGATGGAGAAAAGTAGTTTCCAAGTAGCAGGCTCCTTGATTTATTGATTTATTTTTCTTTCCCTCCCCCCTTAACATTTGCAAGGCTTCATGGAGTGTGGTGTCAGCACAGCAGCAGTGCAGGACGCTTCCATCCCTGCAGGTCAGGAACAGGCTGCGCCTGGTGCTGTGAAGTTATGAAGACAAGGTGCAGGTGACTTGTGTTATTTTTGGCCATATTGCATATTTCCCTTGGCAGAAACATCTCTGGAGAAGCAGGGATTGTTTGAGGGACCTCAGAAGTTGGGGTTTGGTTTTTTTTTTTTGTGGCAGTTTGATTGTGCTGAGCCTAAGGCGTGCTAGCTGAGGTCAGCAGCCCAGGTTAAGGGTGTAAAAGCAGAACCAGGGTGTGTGATGCCCTGCCTGCCCCAGGGCAGCTGGCTGCCAGCTCTGCGGGGAGCAGCACAGGAGGTGCTGTGCTGGGAGGTTTGCTTTGCAGCCTTGAAAGCACACCTGGCACTCCTGGTGTGAGTACAGGGGTCTGGGCAAAGAGCAGGTCGTGTGTGACTGTGGGGAAGCAATGGCAGCCTGAGGGTGGCCCTAACAAGGGCAGACGTGGTTATGGAGACCTTCCCCGGGTCCATCCCTGTTCGGGGTCTTTATCAGTCACCTGGATGAAGGGATTGACTGTTCCTGCTGTAAGTTTGTGGGTGACATTAAAGCTGCACCAGGGCAGGGTCAGGTCAGACCTTAGGAAAAAGTTCTTCCCCAAAAGGGTTACCGGGTGCTGGCACAGGCTGCCCAGGGAGGGGGCTGAGTCACCCCCCAGGTGTGTTTAACAGAGGAGTAGGTGAGCTGCTCAGGGATGTGGGTTAGTAGAGGACAGGGACGGTTGGACTCGATCTCAAAGGTCTTTTCCCACCCAGGGACTCTGTGATGCTGAGCAGGCAGGGTGCTTGTGTTAACCAAGTCATTTCATCTGACACCCAGAACTCGACTGCTTGTGAAAATGGTATCAGTCTCCTCAGCAGCAAAGCCAACCCATCAGCAGCCAGGGCAGGGGGGGAGGGCCTGGGAGTGGGAAGCAAGGCCTTTTGGACTCCCACATTGCTGCGATATTTGGGCCAGGCCAGGGGTGTTTGTCGTTCCAGCCACCAGACAGGGCTGTGCCGTTGCCAGTGTTTTCTCAGACTCCCCCTGATGCCACTGTGTCCTTGCTGAGCACGATAAAGCAGCAGGTCTGGGGTTCCTCAGCACCCAGCAGAGAAACCCCTGGGCCCTGCGAGGAGCCCGGACCCGCTGCGCAGCCCGTGCTGCAGCCTGTGCCATGGGACAGGAGCACAGAGCCTCCTCTTTGCCCTGGGAGCAGCCACCTCCTCTTCCTGCAGCCAGACACCTTCCACCAGCACAGGAGGTTTGTTGCTCTGCTGACATGCTGCTGCTTCTCTTTCTCTTGTAGGATCCTGTTCCTTCTCGACCTTCGATTCGCTTCCAAGGATCCCAAGGGGTGAGTGCATTTTCCTGGTTCTCTTGGAAAAGAAGGTATTCAAAGTCCTCATTATCCTGCAGGCATTCTGCTGATCTGCCACTTGCCAGGCACCTTGCACAGTGTGTTTACTGAAGAGTTGTGGCTGGGAGGGGAAGAGAACCAGGCTCTGGGTGTGCTTTTCTCTCTTGCCTTTGTCCCCTCTCCCCCTGGGTTTGAAAGCAGTGGCAACAACTTGGCAGCCTCCAGTGGAGTGGTGCCAATGTGCAGGTTTTCCAAGGGAATCCTAAGGGCTTCCCAGCGTGAAGCAGCAGTGCAGTTTGGGGGAGGAGGGCTGATGGCTCTTGAAGCTCCTCTGCGGCCCTGACAGAGTATTTCAAGGCTGTTGATGAAGACTTGGAGGGGCACAGGAGGAAAGCTGCTCTCCTGATGGCCTTGGGTCCTGTTCAACACTCCTGGGGAAGTCAAGCTGGAGGTCAACGTGAACTCAGGCTCTGGGCTCACAAGGAGAGTTGGGGTTTCAGCTGGAAGGGGTGGCTGAAGGCTGCTTGTTAGGCTGAAGCACGGGTGGTGCCTCTGATGCCGTTGCCCTTAGCTGAGGTCTGAGGCAGTGCAGTGTGCCACGTAGCTGAGTGGTGCTGGTGCAGAGAGAGGCAGGGGACAGGAGCACTGCTGAGCTCTGTGTCACTGGGCAGGAAGGGGACTCACACGTGGAGGATCCCGTCTCTAGTGAAGCTCCTGTGCAGACAGCAGTTCTTAGCGCTGCCCTTCTGAGAAACTCTTCTCTCCTTCGAGCTGAGTCCCACTGGAAGTGCACTGGGAAGCACTGCAGCTGTGCTGGGAGAGGATTTCCTTGCTGGAGTGAAGCCTAGGCCTTAGTTCAGACGGCCAGCCAGAGGAGCTGTACCAGGAGAGGGTGGCTGGGAGCACGGATGGGTTTTGGAGTCGCTGCTGGCATCAGGAGGGAAGTCCTGCTTGCAAACCTGACTGGGAAGGAGCCCAGTCCAAGGGGCTGTCCGGTGGTGGCGGCAGGCACACAGCCTTGCAGGGGGCAGGGCAGGAGCAGAGTTCAAAATAAACTCTGAGTATAAATATATAACCTAGGAGTGGAGTTTTGCAAGTAGGACTCTGTGAAAGAAAAATTAACAGCACCTTTTATCTACCCAGCACCCTCCCATCTTCTGCAAAATTTCACATGTGGAGTTCTCCTGTGCTTGGTGGCAGCAGCTTCACAGCAGTGGTACACAAGGCTTGAGATGTAGTAACCTCCATCTAGCTTTGAGATGTAGTAACCTAGATGAGTCTTTGTTCCTCAGCCATAAAAAATCTGGGGCTTTTTCAAGAAGCTGCCATGGGGGTCACAAGGCTGCTGAAGAGCCAAGTGTTGCCTTGCAGGGGTGTCCCCTTGTCTGTTAAAAAGCCAGTCCAGGTATGTGCCCCTTTGTTAGCAAAGGCCATGGTGCAGCCTGCTGCCGTGCTCTGTGTGATGGAAACATCTGCAGGCTCTTTGCTGCTCTAATCCCTCACCATCATCTGCCTGTAATTTAGGAAATGCAAGGTAAGGAGATTGCCAGGTCCTTACCAGGATCGGTGCCCGCATCCAACACAACTCTAGACCACCCCAAGCCAGAGAGCTCGTTATTCCCCTGGAGATTCCCAGATCCTAAGCCTCTGCAGTAGGGATGGAAGTTCAGGGCAGTGAAGTTCAGCAGACCCTGTGCGTGCAGCGGGAGGGAGATGGCTGGCTCGCTGTCTCTGTATGTTGTGTGGCCCTGCTCTGAGGAGCTGCATGGCAGGGGACTGACCTGCGCCTCGAAAGGCCTTCCTCCCCCCTGCCCCCTCCCCGGGCTGGTTTCCTTCCCCCCCCCCCCCCCCTCCCCGGGCTGGTTTCCTTCCCCCCCCCTCCCCGGGCTGGTTTCCTTCCTCCCCCCCCCCCACCTCCCCGGGCTGGTTTCCTTCCTCCCCCCCCCACCCCCTCCTCCCCGGGCTGGTTTCCTTCCTCCCCCCGTTTCCCCCCCGGGCTGGTTTCCTTCCCCCCCCCTCCCCCCCCGGGCTGGTTGCCTTCCTCCCCCCTCCCCTCCCCGGTCTCACTTCCTTCCTCCCCCCCCAACCCCCCCTCCCCGGGCTGGTTTCCTTCCTCCCCCCCCCAACCCCCCCTCCCCGGGCTGGTTTCCTTCCTCCCCCCCCCAACCCCCCCTCCCCGGGCTCGTTTCCTTCCTCCCCCCCCCCCCCCAGCCCGGGCTGGTTTCCTTCCTCCCCCCCCGGGCTGGTTTCCTTCCTCCCTTCCCCCAGGACTGGTTTCCCCATGGAGGTCTCCAGAGCAAGGAGCAGGGGCCTGGCCTGCCCCCTGAAAGGCCTGCCTCCCTCCTCAGGGCGGGTTTCCCGTGGAGGTCTCTGGAGTGAGGAGTGCTGAGGCCTGTTTGCCAGTGCTGAGGCATCACAGGTTACCTGCAGCAGCCAGGGGTTTCCTTAAAAGCTGCTGAAAGCAAACAGCAGTTCCACTTCTCTTGGCAGGGCTGGCTTTGCAGCCCAGGCAGCTATCTTCCAGGTCCCTGCTGAGGATAAAATGCTAGCATTAGCATTAAAAAAAGGCGCTTTTAACAACAAAATTACTCTGGTTAGGCTCACTGTGGCCCAGTCCTCTGTGGATGATGGGAAGGGCTGGAGTGGAAACACATAACGAGCTTCCTGGGGTGGTCTAGAGCTGTGTGGGATGTGGGCACTGAGGAGAGGAGCCTGGCACTGGGTGAGGCGAGGGAGGAGCTTTTGTTTCAGGGATGTCTTTAACAAGAAGCTGAGATAGGTGTCAGAGGGGCTCTGTGGCCAATTTGCCACAAAATAATGGAAAAGGCAGCTTGTTTCTGTTCCTGTTGAGCAGCAGAGTTGCTCTGAAGGGTGTTGGAAGTGTGCAGATGGGCTCAGAAGGTGCAGTGGCAAGTGCAGTGATGGGGTAAGATGGTGTGCATTTGGTGTGGTGATAAATCATTGTGTGTGATGCGTGCTGGCCTCTGGATGCTCTTCAGCACGAGAACCCCTGAAACCATATGGCATGGTCTGTGCACAACACATCTGAGGCTCCCTGAGTTGTGAATTAGTAAAGTACCTGTGGTTGGTACAACCAACTTTAGCACCAGAGCACGAGCTGGCTCCCTGCACGTCTCCCAAACAGCCTGAGTGACCACGTCTGCTGGTGCCTGGGTAGCTGGAGGGTACTGAGGGACCACAAGGGTTGGATTGTTACAGTGATGCAGACTCATTTTTAAGAATTACCTTGCAATTTAACATTTTGGACTAACCCAGGCAGCCTGGAGAAGGTAGCAGCCTGGTCATGCTAGGTATGATAGCCCTGAGAAAGGTGCTGTTTGCAGGGACTTTGTACTGCAGTAGGGATGCATGAAGAGGGAAAGCCCAAAAGTGTTTACACCAAAGTGTACCTTTCTTGTTTTTGTTAAAAAAGGGGAGCTGAGGTGCTCAGGGAGATGGTTTAGCACAGGACAGGGACGGTTGGACTCCGTGAGCTTCAAGGGCTTTTCCAGCCCTGTGACTCTGTGAGTCTGTACTGTGCAATAATGCTTTGAATGACTGCAGTTCCCCTGCTCGGGCTTCCCTTCTGTATTTTTACCTCTGCTGCATCCTGCAAATGCATCTCTTAATAGAGACAGAATGTGCAGAGCCGGTGCCTGTCTGGAGCCATCGACATCCTGGTTCTCCCGTGGGACACGCGTGCTCCGGTGCCGTGGGGCCATTCCACCTTTCTCCGTGAGCTCAGCAGCGTGCTGCTCCTCTGGCTCCAGTTCAGGGACAGTTTCCAGCCTTGCTGCCTATCCCAGTGCAAACCTCTGGTCCTGATGGGGGGGAAGATGCAGCATCCTGAGCATCAGGGATGGAGGTTGCAGCTCCCAGGAAGATGTTCTGTAGCAGGTTCATGATGGGTTCCTGCTGGCTGGCAGTGAAGCCCAGCACCCAGCGTTTTGCAGAGAGACTGCTAGTATGAGCACACCCCCCAAGTATATCAGTACTGGCATTTTCCTTTTTCTCATGTTTAACAGCAGTGAAAAGTTTCAGGTCGGTCGAGTAGGTTTCTGGAATGCTGCTGTCATCCTGAAGACGCAGGCTGGACACCTGATACTGATCAAGGAGAAAAAGGGGGTCTTCAGCTTCAGAGCAAGCTTACCTGGGCAGGCACAGTCATACCAGAGATCCAGATGATGCTATGGCTGAATTTGCCCCTCTTGAGATTTGCAAAGGAGCAGTGCCCTTCCCTGGTAAACAGGGGTTTGCTCTGGCAAAGGACAGCTTTGCTCTAATGAAGCCCTGAGTATGCTTCAGCTCAGAAAACGGGCTAATGAGAAATGTCTCAAAAAAGCAGGAGCCTAACTTGCAGGGCCCACAGATGTTAATTTTTAAATCCTTCATCCTGCCGTAGAGGCTTTTTGGGACCACACATCTGGTGTGGACGCCTGCATGGGGCAGGAAGCAGATTCCAGTCAAAGCTTCTTGTGAGCAAGCAAACCTGATCCTTAAAAGTAAGGCTTTGGGGGACACCCACTGGTGAGGCTGGAATGCTTCTGGGAAGAGACAAAGCAGGGAGGGGACTTGAATGCATCTGCTGAGCAGAGGCACCTAGAAATGCGGTGCCCCTGCCAATGTGATGACATGATGCTGCGCTGTGGCAGGACCAGAGAGGAGAGTGGGTAGATGGGCTCAGAGATCAAGTGAGTCAGGCTCGGAGAGCAAAGTAAGGAAATGGGTTCCCAAGCGGAAGGGATGGAAGTTGAGGGGCTGAGTTGTAGTGGATATTCTCTAGTACCAGGTCCCTCGGGTGGTAAGAAATTGCAGGCCAGTTTGAGGACATAAAGTTTAAAATGACGTTTTAAAGGAGGCTGCAAAAGGGGTCGAGAGCGCCTGATGCTTGTCCTACAGTGCTCCCGCCTGGCTGGTGGTGACACTGGTGCCAGGAGGAAGCTCAGCACAGCTCCCCAGGGCCTGCAGCCCTGGTTTGCAGCGGGACGCCTCCCTGCAGAGGGCTGAGAGGCAGGAGGGACCCCTGTGCACCACAAAGCAGGCTGCTGTTGGCAGGCTCACCTGCCTGGCTTTCCTTGGATCACACAGCTGCCTGATCCAAGCCTGCCAGGATTCAGGCTTGGTTTAAATCTTCACCTTTTTTTGTCACCTCCAGGAGAAAGCTGATTTTGATTTGAGACAACACAGAAGTGCCCCTGCACCCCTTGTCTTGCAGGCAGCTTGCAGTAAAGAAAGCATGGCCGTTTTATCCTAAACTTTCACGTTTCTTTCTGCATCCTGTGCTAAGACCTTTTCTTTTCCCCTTTTCAACTGAAGAGGGCCCTGTACTAACTCCATCCATCCTTCCTGGAATTCCCTGTAGCACGTCCAAGTCAGCATCTTGCAGTTTGCTGCACTGATGCTGCTCGTGAAGGTGGCCTAGAAGAAAACTTTTTGTTTTCTTAAATGCCCCGTGTAGCCTCCTGCAAGGCCAGTTCTCTGCCTCTGTGTGGGACTGGGACAGTTAAATGCCCTGCCTGCTCCCAGGGAAGCCCAGGAACATGCAGGAGGAAACAGCCTCGATGTTCACAAGCCCTTTTCCTTGGGGGAAACTGAGTCACCCCGCTATCTGTTGGAGGGGCAGCACAGCAGGGCTGTGGAGGTTCCTGGAGCACGTTCACTGTTTCTGGAGGAAGACTTTCAATCCTGGGTGACTGTAGATCTACATCTTCTAGACTGTAGGAGATGGGTGTTTGGTGTTTGTGTGCCAGGGCCCAGCCACATTGCTCTTTGTATGTGGAAGGCTGAGGGAAAAGCAAAAGCAGCTTCTCTGAAAGAAAGGTGCAGGGCTGCTTCCTGATGCAAACAGAAGCTTACTTTCTGTTCTGGATTAATGTGGCTGCAGTGTGGGCTTTAGGAATGAAGGCTTCTTGACCAGCTCCTGGAAGTCTCTCATGAAGAGGAAAAGCAGCCTGTGCTCTGATGCTTCCCATGAACTGAGTGCAGTTTCCTATCTGAATAAGCCAAAAAACCTTGAACAGCTTTTCAGAGCCCTGTAAAATAAACATAAACATTTCTTCAAAGCCAGGCTTACCTTCAGAAGTCGGTGAGTCTAGAAACTACTTCAGAGTGTTGTTTTGTCTTGCACAGTACAGGAAGAGATGGCAAATATGTCAACAACAGTAAAACTTGATATTAAGGGTTTATCTGGTGCATGTGTTGCCTTCTCTAGGTGGCTGAAAATGTGTTAATGCCCTGGGAATACTTTGTGGACTGTGTATTGCCTAGGAAGAAGCCCTGGCTGTAAAAACATGCCTCAGAGATAAGGTTGCTTGATTTGTCAGGGCATGCGGTCGTTGTTGCAAAGGAGCAAGGAGGGAGCCTTGAAATCTCTTCATGCCAGCGCTGGTGAGTGGCATTTGGGAGACGACAGTGCACTGAGGCTGGGGTTTGTGCTGCACATCTGGCTGCTGAAGTGTCAGGCTTCCCTAGAGTGGTGGTGGGAATGGGGAAAGGTGGTGGTGGAAACCTCTAGTGAGCTGCAGAGCAGATCAAGAGGAGCAGGGCCTGCACATGATCTTGTGCCATCATCCTGCAGCTCAACCTGCTGGATCTGGGTGCTGGGTTGTGTTGGTGCATCCCAGTACTGCAAAGTGGGCTTGTGCTGGTTGGATGTTGGGCTGTAGAGCTGTTAGGAAGGGAGCATCTCCCCTGTGAGGAAAGGCTGAGGGAGCTGGGGCTGTTCAGCCTGGAGAGAAGCAGCCTGAGAGGGGATCTGAGCAATGGGGATCAAGAGCTGAAGGGTGGCACACAGGGGACATGGGCAGCCTCTTCTCAGGGTCTGTGGGGACAGGACAAGAGGCGCTGGGCTCAAGTTGGAGCCCAGGGAGTTCCCTCCCAATCTGGGGAAGAACTTCTTCCCGGTGAGGGTGAGGGAGCCCTGGGCCAGGCTGCCCAGGGGGTGTGGAGTCTCCTTCTCTGGAGAGATTCCAGCCCCGTCTGGACAGCGCCCTGTGTGCCCTGTCCTAGGGACCCTGCTTTGGCAGGGGGTTGGACCCCATGGGCTCTGGGGGGCCCTTTCAGCCCCTGTGATTCTGTAGCCTGCAGATTGGTTTCTGTGCAGCTGCTGCCCCCTGGAAGGGTTTTATTCAGCTGCTTTCAGAGCCCCACTCCAGTTGTTTCAATTTTAACTCCCATCTTTGTGCATTTTCTGCCTGTAACCTTTGGTTACCCTGCGGATTCGATAATCATTCTTTGTTTCGTGTTTGGGCTTTCACTTTTGAACCCTAATTTGGGAAATAGGCTTGTGTAATTCAACTGTATTCACTATAACTTAAAATGCATTTTTTCCCCAGAGCTTGCCCCAAGTTTATTGAGCTGTGTTGTCTGAGTCATGACAGACTTCAGTAAATCTCCTCGTCGAAGGACAAAGCTTTTGGCCCTGTGGATATTCTGAGCGGGTCCCCAAAAAAAGTTCACAAAAATGAAGGGCTTGTGTCAGCTGCATTACAGATTAAATAACAAAGCTTTGGAACTGAGGATGAAAGATTTGCCTTTTTCTCAGGTTAGTTGCACTGCCACTTTTGAAATCTTCTAGTAGAGAAATGTTCCCTTCTCTCCATCTGAACTAACCGGTGCCTGAGCAATGGGCATCCAGGAGTTGTGGACTCTGTGACAATGGATCTGAAAGACTGGAGGCTGAAAGTAAACTTGTGGATGTTTTCTTTGCTCTCTCAGTGGTTGGGGCAGTTGGTGATGCCATCATCACTGGTTGCTTTCTTACAGAGTTTATAGGGGTGAGGGAAGCTGTAAAATATTGGGAGTTTCCATTTGAGTGTGCTCCTGGCTCATCCTTGCTGGACCCCGTGGTCCTCTGAGGGTGGTGGTAACTCTGCAGTAAGGCTGGTGATCAGGAGAAGTAAAGCTGCACGTCTGACCCAAGAGAAATGACAGAGTCCATCTCTGTTCTTAGAGAAACCACACAGGTTTCTCTCTAAGCACGCTGTTACTGTGAAGCTGTCCAGTATCACTGCTCAGTACCCCAGTGTCCAGAGGAAGGTCGATCAGAGGATGTCCAACATCACTTCTCAGTACCTTTCTCTGTCAGCTGTACTTGATCCATTCAAAGCTCCAGCCAGTCCCAGAGGAACAGCTTTCCAGACTCACTGCAAGCTCATTTCCCCTTTGGAATGAAGGAGTGGGATAGCAGCAGGTTTTTGGTGCCTCGGTGATGCCAACAAACATTCCAGCCATTCCTCATCTTTACGTTTTCAGGCTGCAGCAGAGTGCAGCACAGCCTGTCCTCGATGGCCAGTCCAGCCAAGGAGATGAAGTGTTGCTCCATCTGACTGACCCTACAAAACACTCCTGACGGCTCCTGCAAATCGTTGCATCCAGAGCTGAGGAGCAGAGAAAGCCTTTTCGGGCCTGTTGGGTGGGAAACGGGGGCTTTGTAGGCTGAGAAGGTTTGCTGTGGTGATTTGCACATTGCTGTCTCTACTCTTCCTTCCTCCTTGGAGCTGACTGTACACCTCACAGGGCTGAAGAAATGGCTGCCCCTGGGCGTCCCACGCAGGGTGTGCACACTGTGCTCCTCTGGCTCCTTAGCTCGGCCTCAGTCCCTCTGGTGACACTCAGGTGCTGGCACTGGAATGTGGGCAGGTGCCTCTTAGTGCCACCAGATGGGAACGGGTGCCTGGCTGCTTGAGCCCTTTGCTGAAGCAGAGGCTGAGCGCCTGTAGGTTCTGTGGGGCAGTTACTGCCGGGGCAGACACGGAGCCAGCCCAGCTTCCCCAGGGAGAACTGTGCCCAAAACACTAGTTTAGTGTCTCTCAGTGCTTAGTCTCTGCAGTGCTGTGCCTGACATCAGAGCCTTCCAGACACAGTTTCTCCCTCTGAGCCGTGGCCCTGGGAGATGCCGAGCAAAGGGCTGTAGATTCAGGTTTTTACACCACCTTTTTTTCCCCTTGTAGCTTCTCAGCATTCCCAAAGTCGATGTGCCAAACCAAGTGCAAACATTCAACTTCTACACATCAGATGCTGGCAGTGATAGTCCTCAGGGAAGCTTTGACTGTGTCCAGCAGGCTCAGTCCAGGTAAGTTCTACTTAACGTTTCCTGCCTTGGCAAATTCAAGTAGATTCTGTGGCTTTGCACACACAGCAGAAGCCTTGAGCAGAAGCCAGTGTCGAGCTGCAGGAGAGAAGCAATTCTGAGCAGCAGCATGAGTCCTTGCTAATGATAAATACCTGCTTCTACATAGAGTTCTCCTTGGTTCGGCTCTCCAAGAAGGTAACCTGTTGAGTGCTTGCTCACCTCTTGTTGCTATTTTTAAAAGGTTCTGAGTTCAGAAGCACATCAGTCAGTGGCCCTGTCCATACCTGCATGGCCATGGTGCTTCAGAACCCAACTGTAACACAGCAGCGCCTTGTCCAGGTCCTTTGAGTCAAAATGAACAGTGTTAATGTCAGCCAAAGAGGCGGGTTTTGACCTGGGGTTTGCTGCAGCTTCTAGAGTATTAGACTCAGCCCAGTACTGATGTCGTCCGGTGGTGGTGGGTGGCTGTTTGTCCCCTGTCATCGACTGGGACACCGGAGGTGGGGTCTGTGTATTGGTCAGTGAAGCTGATAGCAAACAGGCTCAGCAACATGTCTCCTGAAGGTGCTGCTCAGAGACTCGGTCACTGGAGAGCTTCTGCCCTTGATTTCAAACCAGGGATTTGTCTCAGTAATATGTTTTAGGAGCAATAAAATGAGCTCATTTCACAGCTCTTTGCCTGAGATCTCCCAGCATCCTCATCCTAGATTTGTCCTGCTACAATACAGCCCTTCAGTGGACTCCCTTTCCTGATGGATTAGCAAAAACCCAGATGGTTTAGTGGCAGAGGTGAGGGAGCCTTGGGGCAGCATGGCTTTCGGGTGTTGAGCTTTGGGTGGTTGTGAGTTTTGGGTTGTTTGGGTTGGGTTTGGGGTTCTTTTTTGGGGGGTGGTGGGGGTGATTTTTGCGTTTTGGGTTTTTGTGGGGGGGGGTTGTTTTTATTTTGGGGTTTTTTTAAATTAAATTCTATCTGAAAGGGGCCTGAGCCACCCAGGCTGGCACAAAGCAAGCAGCAGGGTTGCACACTGGTGGTGAGAGCTCCTGCCTCCTGGCTGGCCTCTCCCAAGCATCTCTGGGAGCACTTTCCCTTTTGGGAAGGAGCACCTTCAGTTTGAAGTGAATCTTACTTATACAATTAATCCAGTTTAGTTTAAGATGCTTTAGCTCTGAATAATAGTTTAGATGTGGTTTTACTAATCTGCTTCAAAACCTGACTCGGACAAGCTTTAGCTAAGTCCTTTGTAGCCAGCGCTTGGTTATGCAAAGCCCTGGCAAATTAGTACAGACCTACACACAGATTAGTTAAAAAAAACCCAACCCCAAACCAGAAGGGGCCTGTGCAAGGTATGTGGCCTAATTTTGTGCTCAGGGGCATGTCTAGCTTCACAACTAGCTCAGGTTTTCCAAATGCCCAGCCCAAGGAGGGGATGACACAGCTGCTTGGCCAGTGAAGATGTGTGTAGAGAGAGGGATGCTGAAGGAAATGGGGAGTGGGTGTGAGCTTTGCTTTAGGTGGCAAAAAGGACCCTTCTTCTGTTGTAAACGTGCTGATTTCAGAACAGTCAATACTTAGCTCTAGGCTATGGAGGAAGCTGTAGCTGAACCATCTGTAAGTACCGGTCAGTGGCTCGGTCCAGCCTCGTGGCTTTCAGCAGTGACACGGTAAGTTGAGGCGTGAGATTCTTGACTCTCCTTCTTGGAGCCTTGCTGGGGAGTTCCAGGGTGGCTGAAGAGCTTGGGGATAGCTAAAGCTGGTGCCCTCTCTCTGTCAGAGCTGTTGCAGTGGCAGGTGCCACACAGCTCATTAAGAGTGGTGATGGGTCACTTGGGAAGAAGGGGCTGTTAATGGAGATGCCCTTGCTGCAGGAGGTGTTTGGACTGACCATGGAGGGATGGGGTCCTGGACAGACACCTTATAATGCCCAACATCCTCCTTCCTGTGTCGAGGAGACCTCGTGGTCCTTCCCCTCACATAGAGTTTGCTCTGGGTGCCTCTTACCCAACATGACTCCTCGGAGAAGCGCATGCAGTCCTCAGCGCTGCCAAACATATGGAGCAGACAGATTTGACTGCAGGAGGGACGATGGGGCTGGCTTGTCCTCCCTGGGCCTTGCAGGGCCAGGAGCCACCTTGGGCAGAGGAGAGGAGGAATATGCTGAGCTGAGAGCCAGACAGGCAGCGGGACAGCTCCTGGGACAAGCTCCCTGCCATGAGGGTGCCAGAGCAGCTGCCCAAGTTGTCCCTGCCCTGGTCATTGGGGCAATTGTCGGCAGAGCCGCCAAGCACTTCCCTGCCTCCCAAACACACTTATGTGAGGAAATGTAACTGTACTGACAGGTAAAACTGAGACAATGGGATAAGCAGAGACAATTTGAAAGACATTTACACCCCAGCTAGCCATCCGAACTGGAAAACTTATTTCTTCACCTGTTAAAGACAGGTTTGAGAGTTCCTGATACAACCATAGTTCTCAATCTGAACTAGTGCTCGGGCTCAACCTTTTCCGATGTTTTTGTAGTTCTGGAGCCTCACAACTCAGTTGCCTGGGACCTGTACAGAGTAAAATTACTGTATGTGCCACAAGTGACTCCTATCAGACGACCAGAGATCGCCTGACCCAGGCAGAAGAGGAGTGGCGCAATCGAAGTGCAAAGGTTCTTAACCCGGGCCGGCCACTTTTAGGTATGGTTGGATTTCGTTTTTTACTAGATGTCTCTGAGTTTCCCAGTTCAGTGATTGATCTTTTCAGCGGATCCCTGGGGCAGGTGGTGAGCTGGGTGGTCTCGGTTGCAGGCAGCTCTCCTTCCCTCACAGCTCTTCAGTCTTCTCTTGCTGCATTCAGACACTTTTTTCCCCACAAAGCCTGCCAGTCCTTCCTTCTTCCCATGTTGCTTGACTGGTTGACATTCTGAGCACTGAAGTGAGAGGTTTTTATTGCTCTACACATGTGAAGTCTCTAGTTCTATTTTGGTTTTATAGCAGCACCTTTGAGTTCTGTGCTAAAGCATTCAACTTAATTTGTCCTTCAGAAACACTAACGTTGAGGAAGACTCATAGAAAGCCATAAACTTAGTCTGGAAAACTCTGCTTTTCACTCTTGCTAATGCTGGTTACGTTTCTTTATGACTTGGTGATTAAGAAGCAACGGTCACCACAAGACCCTTTTTAAAACAACTGACCACATCAGTAAGTGAGTTTGGCCTTTTCCATGGATGTTCCCGTGGTGTTTTCCCAAGGGATTCTTGGTTTCCCTCCACCCAAAGAGTGCTCAGGTGGTGTCTGAGGACGGTTCCCCAAGGAGCCTGGATCCGCCTGCAGACAGTCAGACAGACAGAGGCCAGGTGAGCACACACCTTAGGGCCCTCAGCGGAGTGGGCAGCGGCTGCCCTGTTCCTGTGGGACCCGGGAACATCCATCCCTGTGACGTACAACTGTCCCTCGCTCGGCTCCGGCTGCTGTCCTCCCGCCAGCTGGGATGTTCCCAGCAGAGATGTGGCAACACACGCTCAGCCTCAGCTCACTGCAGGGCCCTGTGAACCAGCATCTCCAGCCTTGGAGATACAGACTGACCTGTGTGTGGCCTTGACACTCGGGGAGCGGGGCAGGGGTAGTGCCAGGGCACGGAGCTGGCACCGCTTCCTGGGCACTGGTGGAGCTGCTCACCACCTCTCTCTCACTGGGGGAGCTCTGTCTGGGGAGTTGAGGGACCCGCGTGATTCTTGGCAGCTGTTCAGATAGAACTTCAGTGAGTGTTTGAAGTGATGGGGTCTCAGGGGGGAGGGTCGGATCATTGGGGTGCTTGGGGGTGCTTCTCTTTCAGACGGGCCTTGGCTAAGCTCAGGTAGGAGAGGTCTGGCTGCCGGTGGGGTGCAGGGCCGACTCTGCCACATGCTTCGTGCCAGTTTGAATTGGGGCGTGGGGCTGTGAATCGTGTGAGGGCTTGGTTATGCTTTCAGCTCATGCTCTGAAGTGTTTTGGAGGCATGGCTTTGGGAGGTGTTTTGTGGGAATGCTGCTCTCGCCAGCCACCCTGCGAGGGGTTTGTGTATCTACACTGAACTTAACTTGTCGAAAGGTTTGTAGCGTGTTCAGTAAACAACCGGCCAGTTCGTACTGTTCTAAAAATGAAGCAGTCTGTGTTTGCACTATTAGGTTTGTTCTTGAAAACCAGAAGGGCAAAGTCCAGGCAAGGTGCAGGGTGGGAAGGTTTGTGGAGGTTTGGCCTCCTCTACAAAAGGGACACAAATTTTTGCTGTTCCTGTGGATGAGCAGCACATAAGCGGAGCCCAGGCTTGCTCCAGCTGGTAGAAGACAGCAAGCTCCAGGTTCTCTCATCAATACTCATTAAGCCGCCCTCATGTAGCAAACATGAGCTGTTGGTTTCAGGAAAAACACCTGGTTTCCATCTCATCCTCTGTTGGATTGCAAACAGGCTTTATTGCCGTGATTTCCCATAATCTCATAAATAACTTTGTTTTGTGTCTGATAGCAAATGCTATTTATAAACATAGAAGTATAGGGGTAGAGAAGGTATATAAACATAGGGGTAGAGAAGCTTGGGTCTTTCTCTGGGAGATTCTGGATGCATCAACTGCAAACCCTTGCATCGTTCTTCTAGTTTAGAAACACATCTCTCTAGAGTTGGATCCGAAATGCTGTGCAGGACCTGGTTTAAAACTCCTCTAGCCTTAGCCCCAACATTTCTGGTGTGTTGTGTCTGACAAACTGGGGCTTATTTAATGAGGGGGACATTTCAGTTTAATATGTGGTGTAACTTAGTGCTTAACAGCAGGTATTCCTATTTTTAAGCACTGAACTGTGTAGACTTGGATTTAGTAGCCATTACTGGGAATTTCTGAATTAAATGGAAGAGCTTTAGATCACACGCTACTTGTTTAAAAAAAGCCTGAGTTTGGGTATTTAGTGCTTGAGCTTGTAAACTGGAAACATAATTAAAGCACCATCAAGATAAAGTTTTCCTGCGCGTAGCACTCATGTACCAGACAATTTTAGTACTGAATATTTCTTTGTTAATGCTGAGCTCCATGCATCTCCACTGCTTGTCAAAAGTGGTGTTCCTCAGGGGTCAGTCCTGGGTCCAGCCCTGTCCAATGCCCTCATCAAGGGCTTGGATGAAGGGACTGAGTGTGCTCTTGGCCAGTTTGCTGCTGATCCCAAACTGGGAGGAGTGGGGGAAGTGCCTGCAGGCTGTGCTGCCATCCAGGGAGAGCTGGGCAGAGTCACCTTGTGAAACCCAGCAAGGACAAGGGTAGGGTCCTGCTCCTGGGGAGGAGCAGCCCAGGCACCAGCACCGCTGAGGGGGGAACTGCTGGGAAGAGACCCGGGAGTCCCGGTGGGCAACAGGGTGACCAAGAGCCAGCGACGTGCCCTGGGGACAAGAGAGCCAAGGGCATCACCCGGGGCATGACCAGCAGGTCAGGGGGGTTCTGCTGCCCCTCTGCTCTGCCTGGGGAGGCCTCATCGGGAACTGCGTGTGTGGTGCTGGGGTCCCTGGGTCAGGGGGGACAGGGAGCTCCTGGAGAGGGGACAGCAAAGGGCTACGGAGATGCTGAGGGCACCAGCACATCTCTCATACGCAGAGACACTGAGGGACTCGGGGCTGCTCAGCACGGAGAAGAGGAGACCGAGGGGGATCTGCTCAGTGCTGAGCAACCCCTGAGGGGTGGGCTCAGGAGGAGGGCTCAGGCTGTGTTCAGGGGGGCCCAGGGATGGGACAAGGGGCCGTGGGCACAAACTGGAGCAGAGGAAGGTCCCCCTGACCCTGAGGAGGAACTTCTGTGCTGGGAGGGTGGCAGAGCCCTGGGCCAGGCTGCCCAGAGAGCCTGGGGAGTCTCCCTCCATCTCTGGAGACGTCCCCACCCCATGATCCTGGGCACTGTCCTGTGCAGCCCGCTCGAGGGGACCCTGCTCTGGGGGGTGGGATGGGCTGATGCCCGGAGGTCCCTGCCGCCCACACCGCTCTGGGGCTCTTACAGACCCTGAAGTGCTGATGCGATGCTGTTTGTAGAACTTCTCTGACTTAGTAAATTCTTGTAAAGAAACTGTCTTGTCTCTTCCAACCAGCCAGGTAACTCTCTTCTTTATCCTGTCTTTAGGGAAAAGACCACTGGTCAGAAAGCCACGACAAAGCAGTCCAGATCTTGTGCCTGAGAGGAAGAGATCGGCGCCCCTGAACCCTGCAATTGCCATACGGAAGACACATACACATAATCGTGTTTCTCAGCGGCCGTACAGGGAAAGGGTGATGCACTTACTGGCCCTGAGGAGTTACAAGAAGCCAGAGTTACTTGCTCGCTTGCAAAAAGATGGTGTCAACCAGAAGGACAAGAATTGCCTTGGAAGTATCCTTCAGCAGGTGAGACCATGGGGCTTGTGGCAGTGTTTCCCCCCTCCCCACTATTGCTTTAATCATAAATTTGAGGTGTTGCTGCTGCTTCTGAATTAGAAAGTAATCAACAACCTGTATAAAGCTCTCACTTCAGATTTATACTGTTGTGCCCAGCTGCAAGTCAAGACGAGGGAAGAAAGAGTAAAGGCAGTTTGAGCAGTGGTTCTGATTGTGTTGGAAGGGCAGGCAATAATTAGTGGCCTGTAATTGGCACTTTGCCTCTCTTGGGACCTGTTAGAATTGCAGTCCAGGGATGGGTGTTCCAGCCACACTGTACTGTGGAAAAAGGTAGCGGGCTGGTTTGGAGCAGAGCGTTTCTTTGCTGTCGTGTGGACCACACGTGTCTTTACCTTCCTAGGAACCTTTGCTTCTCCAGGGCTCCTTTAAGTTCCACTTGTATTTGGTTGTTGTAGCCATCAAAATGATCGGTCAGCTTATAAAATTACATAGGTGAAGCTTCTAAGCTGCATGTTCAAGAGTGGCAGGGATTCATTCTCTACCAAAAGAGTTCAGAAAGGGCTTCTGAAAGAACTGTGAGATGCAGTGGCTCCTTCTTCATGGTTTGAAATACTCTGTGTGCCCACAGAGTGTGGCCGAATTACATATGTAGTGATATGTAAAGAAGGAACGTATTCTGAAGGAAAACGTGATTTAGAAACTATGGAGTTAGTAAAATTCTACATTTACACAGCTGTGGCTGATCCTACGCTGAATTTTGAAAGCTCATTGCTTGAATACGTTCATTGTTGTTGCTGTGTTTGCTCAGCGTGACGGTAGGTCAGTTGTTTTATCCTGAGGACATAGACAATTTAACAATATCCATGTTCTTACATACAAACCCAAGCAGTCCCTTTATACTATAAGTTGATGATAAAATTGACAAAGTTCAGCTGCCTAAAGAGAAAAGGTGCAAATTTCTTCTTGAGTCTGTTTCCTGTACGTGGTGTGACCTACCTCGAGGTTACACTAGCAGCACTAGGCCCTGAAAAGCCTTGCTTACGTTTTAGATCTCTTTTTAACAAGGGAATTGCTGTTTCTGGCTAGCATTGTTACCTTTCTTTTTTAGGCTGGGTACAGACAGCCCCCTCCACCCCCCACCCATACCCCCAACACACACAGAGCCCAGCAGAATTCATCTGCCATGTTTTGGGAGAAAAGCAGGCGAAGCTGCTCAAAGCAGTCGGGACGTGTTGGGAGATTCACCATTTGGTATCGTGCACATGGAGTCTGCTTTTCTTTGGGCCTTTTTTCTCCAAGCTCTGAACAGGTGTCAGGGGGTGTCGGCCTAAACCAGTGTTGTAGGTGTCAAGGGCTCCCAAGTTGGTGCTGGCTCGCTCCAAGTTTTTGAGTATCTTTTGTGTTTTTCTGAGGAAGATAGAAACCCAGTTTCTCTTCAGAGCTTTCCAGTGAGGCAGGCACAGGCCCTGCTCAGGACGGTGCTGTCTGGAACGGAGCCCGTGCCTGCAAAACGAAGGCCGCACCTGGGCCTGTGCACCTCTCCTGGGCCTTTCCAGTGCCAAACCCTGTGTCCAGGTTCCACTCGCTAGATACAAGTGCAGTTACATTGCTCCCTGCTGCTAAAATGTTGATCTGGCTCAAAACTAAGGGGATAGATGAGTGATTCCTCTCTGTGCTAAGGGATAGAGTGGTGAGGGGCTGGCAGGGGCTGCCCAGAGAGGGGGTGGGTACCCCGTCCCTGGGGGTGTTGAAGGCCAGGTTGACTGGGGCCCTGGGCAACCTTGTGTAGCTTCAGGCCTGGAGGTTGGTGTCCCTGCCTGTGTCAGGGAGTTGGAGCTCTGTGACCCTTGGGGTCACTTCCAACACAGACCAGGCTGGGATTCCATGATTCTGTGATATTTAGTGCAGTGAGGTGAGTGGAATCTGCACTTTCTGGTGGCTCAGGCACTTGAGAAAGAAAAGCAGCTCTGTTAGTCAAGACAGACAACTACGAGGTGCTGTGGTCATTAATGTGAGGAGTGAAAACATGCCTTGTGCCAGCACAGCCTGTGCTCTGCCTTTGTGGTGTAGCTGCCTCAACTAGAAGAGCAGCAGGTGTCGTCCTGAAGTTGAACAAATGTGAATTTGTTTGTGGAGATTGTGTTCCTGGGTTCTTAAAGGAAAAAACCGAACAAACAAACCCAGGGCAGAACTAGGCCTCTCAACCTATTTCATGCAGTGAATATTTACAGTTTTGGTGTACTTTGCCTTGATTCTCAGGCCTATATGACAGACAAGAAAGCAGATACACGGTGCAGAGAGGTTTCTGTAGAGCACGTGTCAGACATGCTTGCAGCAGTTTGGGATTTCCTCACATCCAAATTTCTACATTCCAAGTTGACCAGTTCTTCTTTTTTAAATGATGCTCCTTGTGCAAGATCTACTTTGATCTCAAAAGCCTGGATAACTGGAGTGTAAATTAATTTTTAGCTTTTAATTTAGTTATGTAGTACTGATTTTTTCTTTTCTGAAATTTGCATTTAGGTATAATGAACATTTATTTTCTTAAATGTCTGCCTGTAGGTAGCCAACCTGAATCCAAAGGATAATTCTTACACTCTGAAGGATAATTTATTTAAAGAAATTAAAAAAGATTGGCCTGGATACACTGAAATAGATAAGCAGTCATTGAAGTTAAAACTTTCTAGGTAAGTTCAGTCTCTAGGGGAAGGACAACAGCAATTTAAAAACTTTTCCTGGGAAATCAATGTCATCTTCCCTATAATGAAAGAACTACAGCATAGGTACTTTTGTCTTCTAACCTGAATGTTGGGCCGTCCTTTCAGCAAGTTAAATCCATCTCAGGATGCCACCAGCACTGGTCATGAGGAATTCCCTATCACTTCTTATGTGGATGGTCCATCAACTTCTCAGGTATTTTGTTACTGTTTTTAACATTACTTAAAGTAAGTAAAGATTTATCACACTTTCTGTTGGTGGAAAAGCTGTGTTGTGAAGCACTAGTATTGTCTTGAACACAAAAATCCCTGAAGCATTTCTTTAGTTGATGGTATTTTTTAAAGGATGTCTGCACCCTGAAAGACTGCAGGAAAGTAGCTTAAGGGCTGCTATAGTTAGTATTCTGTATTGCAGAATGTTTCCTAAAATACCCAGGAAAACTAACACCAGGTGTCTGCAGAGTATTTTGAAAATACAGCTCAATTTCTGACAGGGACTCCCCCTGTCATGTTTGAACAGCCAGTGCGTTGGCCTGTCCATCAGCAGCACCTTGACCTTGCAGAAGCCTGAACTCACCTTGTAGGGTTTAAACTCTCCTGCTCAACGTCTTGGTTACCCATGGTTGTTACACTGCCCTCTACTTTCTGGGTAAATGCTGATGTCCTCTTTTGCCCTTGATGCGAGAGGACAGTGCAGACCCCGTGAGAGGAAGCTGGGAAAACTGCACAAGAGGCAGTACTTTAAGGAAAAGGGTGATACTTTCAGTGACTGAAAGAACAGAAAGGCAGTTGAACTCTGAGGATGGACAAGAGCTTGTGTGTGCACAGTGTTAATCCAGAGCCGTGTGCCCAGCATCCCTGGTGCAGAGCCATGTGCCCAGCATCCCTGGTGCAGAGCTGTGTGCCCAGCATCTGAGGCAAAACTGGAGTTTTTACCTATTCCCACCTGCTTTGTGCTTCACCTGCTCTAAGCAGGGTGCTGCCACATGCTTCTTGGGGCATCTTTAGTCAACCTCTTGGCTGTGTGACAGCAACAGCCGGCTCCTCACCCGGTATGTGGCAATGGGGATTGGCCCCGAGGCAATGCCAGCCTGACCTGGCTTTGGGGAAGCCTGTGATGGAGCTACTGGGGAGAGCATCTTTCTCCCAAAGCCTTCTAGCTGTAGAGTTGAAGAACAACTTGCTAGGTGGCCAGAGTAGAAACTAAGCATGAACTAGACACTGAGTTTGGCTGCAGTGCTTCCCGGGATTCTTGCACCACCAGCAAAAGTTCATTCTGAGGATTTAATTTCTTTTTTTGTGTTACAGAAACGACCTCTGAGTTCTGACTTTATCAGTCCTCTCAACAAAAAGCCAAGGATCTCTCACCTGGCCAGTCGAACCAACCCACTGTACAGTGGCCAGTTCTCTGCTTCCAGCGAGAAAGCCACTGCCACTGCTTCGCCTCCCCCACCATCACTGCATCTCACACTCCTTTCCACCTCCAGCCCTTTGCAAGCTGCCAGCTCGGGCTCACCCAGCACCTCTGAGGGACAGGGGACACGGGAGCTGCCAGCCAACAGCTCCAGCCAGAGAAGCCAAAGCCTCTGTGAGAACCAGCAACACAAACAGACCTCACCGACTACCTGGGGAGCCAGCGCGCCTGCTGCCAAGGGCCCTCCCAAGTCTGCAGAGGAGAAGCCTGGGGTGTTGGACACCACAAGTGCAAAGGAGGAGAATGCCCATAAAAAAACCACAACTGGCAAGCTGAAAAAGTCCAGCAGCTCGAAGCCTGGTGAAGGTACGAACATGCTGCTTGTGGTCCCTTCTCACCAGGTTACCCCCATTACCCCAGGGGCTGGCAATGCAAATGGTCTGGTTTTCATTTACTGCATGTCCAGTCCCTTGTCGTTATCCCCACTCCCTGGCCACGAAGAATCAGCACTTTTCATTCTGCCGTTGCATTACATGGTAAATGTTAGTTACAAACACAGTCAAACCAACCCAACCAACACTGGAAGCTGTTGTGCTGGACACCCACCCCAAGTTACCCTCATTGTTAAGAATTCTCACTCTGTAGTCCAGAAGTTACTAGAAGAAACAAATCATGAATGGGTAGCTGTGTGTGGGGCAGAAACTAGCTAAAAGGGCACCAGGAAAATCACAAGGGGTGGGGTTTGACTCACTTCTGGATTTCCAACAACCTGAGAGTTCACTGGAACTCTGCTTTATCCATCAGAAGGTTTAAAGTCTGCCTGCTGAAGGCAACCTGTCCCGTTTTAGTTTGAAGAGCAGAAGAATCTAGTAGAAGATGGCATGCTAGCTCTCCTCTCTCCCCGGGCCTCAAAGCTCAGGTAGCATAGAGGATGAGAAGCAGGGCTGAGCTTTAGCAGAAACACCGTGTTGGAACGCTGGCAGTGTGAGGTGATGATGAGTATCAAGGGGTTTCTGGGGGTTTTTAAGCTTTCCACAAAAAGCCAAATGAAGAGCAGGGAGAGACGCCCCGATGCTGAGTGCTCCTTCCTGTTCCAGCTCCCTCTCACCTGCAGCGATTGTTCTCAGTGTCTCAAAGGACAGGCAGCTCTTGACACTTCCCTTCAAGAGGTGGGATTGGAGGTTAAGTGTACTGCACGTCAATGCCCCTGAAGACTGATTAACTAGCACAAATAATGCGCAGAGCCCGTGTTGCCACCTTGATGGTGGCGAGTCTTTGTTGCGGGTTACTGAAGCCTGAATGCCAGTAACCCCGACACAATGCCCCTGACCTTCCCAATTAGCAGAGCTCTGAAATCAAACTTTGGGTATCTGGAACTGGCAGGGAAGGAGGGACAGGAACATGGCATGGGAAGAACTGCAGCTTTCCACTCTGCTTCTGGCTGGAAGCTGGGTGGTGAGCCAGGCATGTGGGTACAGACAGGTCCATGTCCCAGGCTGTCTGCCTTTGTGCAGCCACCTCTGCTGCTGCACAGCTTGGGCTGGTGCCGATGCCACATCCTGCCTGGAGATGGGAGACGCTGACCTCAGGTAACACTGGGGTCACCCAGGGCCTGCAGAGTAAAGCAGAGGTGCCTCTGTCCAAAGCCTGCTGCTGCTGCAGCTGCTGGGGAGAAGGTGGTGTGAGCCCTGTTGTTAGCTTAGAATGAGCTCTGTGGTACCACTCTGCAGGGTGTTTGTGGGTTTTGTTAGCGTAGAAGCCTGTTTATAGCATCCAACCTCTGCTTTTTCCTAGGAGTTGAGGAAACTTGCACCGCTTCACCAGACCCTTCTTCATCCAGTGAACAACCAGACTACATCCTGTGAGTAAATTAGCCGTTAGGGCTCCCTTCCTACCCGTGGAAGCAGCTGGGAAACCACTTCTAAACCCTCTTGCTTTCCTAGAAAATTGGACATTTACCCAATGCCATTTTAGAATAATGAAGAGTTCCTTGAAGTCACCTCCTGTGAGGCCAGCAGGGCGATGAGTCCCTCCTAGGGATTGCAGTGCAGGAATCTGGGGAGGGAGGAGGCTGTGGAGTGCTGCAAGCTGCTGGATTCAGCAGCTCCTGCGGGGATGGGGCTCAGGGCTCCCTGTGGCACTCAGCTCTGGAGCATCCCCCACCCAGGCTGAAGCAGGAGCCGCGGCAGCGCCCTGCGTCGCTCTGTGAACACCCTGAGAGATGCTCCCTGGGAAGGCCGGGAGCAGGGCTGGCTCTCAGTGTAAAACCACACGTGTGTTTGTCTCTTCCCCTCAGAAAATACACAGCTATCGAATCCTACAGGCAACGGGAGAGCTACAAGGACGACTTCAACGCCGAGTATGGCGAGTACAGAGCCCTGCACGCTCGGGTAGAGAGCGTGACCCAGCGATTCCTGGAGCTGGACGCACAGCGAAAGCTGCTCTCTCCAGGCACCAAAGAATACCAGGTAAAGAAGGAAAAAACCCTGAGGATTGTTCTTCATCTCCCCCGTGCCCACACCTCCCCAAAGCCCACCTTGTAGACAGGGGCAGAGCCTCCAGTGTGTTTATCTATCAAGTGAGGCTGATGTGGATTTAAAAGAGCAGCAGGATGCTGCTCAATCAGGCACAGGGAGACCCTGCAGCATCTGCTTACGTGCTCAGACCCTGCATGGGCTGGCTCTGATTGTCGTAGCTTCACAAAACCCTGCAGAAATGTCTTCAGCCCTCACTCCCCCCCAGCCTTTTTGAGCTGGCTCTGAAGACACATCAGCTTGAGCATCTTCCCAAAGTGAATCTTCAAGCACCTGCTGCTTTTGTTGGCTACTTACAGCCTTGATGGCAGATCTTGGGTGCTGCAGGGCGTGGGGGTTTGAGCAGTGAAACATTCTTCATATTGACCTTGTGTTTGTTTGGGTTTTTGTTCCCCTGAAGATGCTTCAAGAGGAAATCCTGGAGGAATATCGAAAGATAAAACAGGTATAAGTAAGGCCGGGTCTGTGGGTGCTTGTGGCACTAGGCGGCTCTTAAGCGACGGGCAGGAAATGTGGGTCTCTGAGGAGAGGTTTTCACTCCCTCATCTTCTTTTTCTTTTATTTTTAACAGTCCACCCCCAGCTATTACCAACAGAAAAGCAGGTGCGAGTATCTCCACAGCAAGCTCTCCCACATCAAGAGGCTGATAGGGGAATTTGACCAAAATCAAGGAGAGTTGTTTCATCAGTCCCTGACAGAGAAAAAAGAATAACCCAAAGTTTATTTATTTAGGACTGTAGATAGGTTGCTGTAAGGATATAGAAATCTAGAAGCAGAAGTCTCAGTTTTAGCAGTACTTTTGTTGTTGTTATTGTTGATTATAGGTATATTTGAAGCTGCTTTTTCTGGTCCTTTTCTTCAAGACTTCTGTTTGTCCAATGAAAGAATTGTATGGGTGGGTGCGAGGGACCTGGTACCTCTACTAAGAAGGTGTGCACATCTTAAGAGAAGGTGGAGGCAAATTCAAATCCTCCGGGATGTTTTCTGACCTTTCCTGGGAATGCCAACTCTTTGCCTGAAATGGTAGAAAGTTGAGAGTGTTGCACACAGAAAAAATAATGAAAAACGCCTGGGAGCGTGTGCTTGTCAGCGTGTGCGTGTGCCAGAGTGTGGGTGTGAACGGGAGTGATGGGGAAACACAACCAAACCAAAGGCTGCTGCTCTCCACCTAGGCCAAACGCTCAGCTTACAGCAGCTGGTGAGTGCTGCTGCAGGTCTCTGCTATGGCATTGCGGCTTGTGCTGTGGAAGGCGGGAGCGTTTCCATTGCCACAGGCTGTCAGCTTTAATCATGAACGCTGGGGAAAGGGATCCTTGACAGGAATGAAACAGATCATACGGTTTGGGGGTGAGATGATCAAGTGACACATGGGGATTACCTGTTTATATACTGCTCTGAAGTATTTTTTGAACAGAGATGCAAAGAAGCTATTGCCTACAAACAGAGATGTTTAAAGAGGTTTTTTTAATTTGTCCTGGATGCCAGGAATATAACGAAGGACAGATGTATGGAAAGCACTGGGGTGGGTAAACAGCACCAACTTTCATTTCATGGAGTTACTTTTGTCTTTTGGCTTTCTTTGGATGTGAACCATTGCTTGCTTTGCCATGTGACAACACAGGTTACGGGGTCACAGCCGTGCACAGCGCTCCTGTGTCCGTGTGTGTCTCTTCCAAAGGCTGCCAACTGAACAGGGCAGCGTTACGTTTACAGGCCTG
Source organism: Rallus limicola (assembly GCA_022605955.1). Lineage (NCBI taxonomy): Eukaryota > Metazoa > Chordata > Aves > Gruiformes > Rallidae > Rallus > Rallus limicola. Next base: position 1,342,534 of record JAKCOZ010000068.1, on the reverse strand, counting down.
GCTGTACGTTTGCTGCCAAGGTGTTGGTGGTGTCGCTAACAGACGGTACCTCCAGCCTCAGAAATAGCTGTTGTGTGTCCCTGTAAAGCAGAAAAGGTTTGTTTGCCAGAAAACACGTGCTCAGGTGGACGGGAGGAACCGAACTGATCTGGGACTTGTGGGCTGGCAGGCGTTGGGCCCTGAGGACGTAAGGGCAAGCGAGGCGCACCCGCTTCTGCACAGCAATACCTGTCACCTCCCTGAGACCTCCCCGACTTTGGGTCCCTGGGGCCAGTGCAGTGGTTTCCAACACCCCGTTTCAAAGGGCAGCGTGAAGGGAATCCCCCTCCCTTCCCATTGTGAGCTGCGTTCGTCCGGGCCTAACGCCTGCACTGGGCCTAACGCCTGCGCTGGGCCCTGAGCACGGGCTGCACAGCCCGGCTGGGGATGTGGGGGCTGTTCAATCCAGGGCAGCTCTGCCGCTGGGTCGTGAGCTTCCAGCCTTGACACAGAGCGGCTCTTTGGGTTAAAACGATGTGCAGTTCTCACAGAGGGGACCCAGGGCGGCGCGTTGGTGCCCTGTACCCAAACCGTGTGCCTGGGCCCGACGCTGGCTGCTGTTACGGGGACACGGTGCTGCCACGGCTGCCTCAGCCCCTCGCAATCCTTCATCGTGCTGTCGCTGTGGGACTGAGACCCTGTGCGGCTCACTGGGGCCTTGTCACACCCCCACCTTCCCCACGGGGCTGTGCTGGCGTGCATCTCCTGCTTGGCAGGCGCTGTGTGTGTTGCAGCTGGAGGCCAGTCCTACTTCAGAGCTCCAGCGCTGCCTATCGCCGTCAGAGCGGACAAGCTGCTGGAAAGGCCTTAACTGAAGGTGCTGCCCGTTTGCATGGAGCGTTTCTGAAGCCCTGTGCTTAGACCCACGGCCGATGTGTCACAGGAAAATGCTGTAAATCCTCCTGCCTCCTGTTTTCCAGGCACTGATGTTCCTGCTCCATGGGGGCTGGGAGACTTTTGGGGGCTGGGAGCATGCAGGAACTGGGTCTCTCTCCCCGTGACGGCTTTTCCTGGCTCCCAAACACACACTGCCTGTGTTGGCATCTGCACGGGGATTACACTACTGCAGATCCCAAGCAAATGACTGACCTAATGAAGGGGGAACTGTGCAGGTCTCCTTTGTGGAAACTGTGAATCTCACTACAGATTATTTAAAGACAAACCAAATTCCAAAGCCAATGTGGTTGAAAGGGTGGCAACACCCTTTTCCTGGTGACCAAAAAAAAATGTGAGCTAGGACGATTGGTTTCCAACCTTTCTGGCATTTGAAGGAGGAAAAACTGTGCCCAAAGTAATTTTTTTTTTTTTTAATTGTCCATATACTCTAAAGGAGCACCTGAAGCAGTTCACTTCACTGCTTTTAGATCTTCAGTTCACATAGTCACCGAAACAGTAATACTCGAGTCTCTTCAAAGTGTGTCGCCAGACACAGAGGCCGTGTTGGAGGCAAGTGACTTCCACAGGTTTTACACAGAGGTTGGGTTAAAGCATCGCTGCGTAGCTGTGCTCGTCTGACAGCTTCTGAAAGAATGCTACAACCAGTCTCTGGGGGAGTGTGATGTTGAGTGACCCAAAGACCTGTGGCTACTCCAAGTATAGCTCTCTCTGTAAGTTTCTGTCCATGGTGGGGGCAGATGTGGCCAGCAATTCCATCTCCTTCATTGGGGAAGGATGTGAAATGGCTGAAGACAGGACAATACTTGGGAACATGAAGACTGAAGGCGGGGATGTGAATCCCCCCTTCTGACTCGGAGAGTATTTTACACCTTTCCATCATTTCCATACAAACTGTACGTGGAACATCCTGGGGCGCTCTGTTCATGACTCCTTGAGCCCTTGTTTGTTGCCCCCCCTCTGCTGTTCTACATCAATTTAAGTTCAATAAAATGTTACCTTTGCAATCCTGCAGCTTGGGTCCTTTCTTGCCGTGGTGGTGAGGGGGCTCAAGGGACCCAGGTGGAGCTCAAGACATTCTAGGTGCTCTCTCACATCAAGAGCAACTCCTCCACCTCGCCTCCCTAGCCTGACTTTCCTAAAAAGCACATAGCCATCCATGGGAGCGTGCCAGTCATCAAGGATGGCTATGTCAGGATACTGCACACGGGGTGAGAAGAGGGGGAGTTGGTACAAAGAGAGGACGACCACAGGGAAAGGTTGGAGCACAGGATGCTCCCCCCCAATGTGGGGAAGAACTTCTTCCCGGTGAGGGTGAGGGAGCCCTGGGCCAGGCTGCCCAGGGGGTGTGGAGTCTCCTTCTCTGGAGAGATTCCAGCCCCGTCTGGACAGCGTCCTGTGTGCCCTGTCCTAGGGACCCTGCTTTGGCAGGGGGTTGGACCCCGTGGGCTCTGGGGGGCCCTTCTGACCCCTACGATTCTGTGACTCTATGATTCGATGATCCTGCCCCGTTCACTTCACTACACCAGCAGATTTCCTCCTATCCACAGGCCTGTGCGTTCCCAGCTGTCACTTCCATCCAGATCCATAAAAACGAACCAGCATCTCCCCAAACAGGAAAAAACCCCTTTGCTCTTTTTCAAACCCATCAACATTAATCCAGGGAGTTACAGCTGCCTGTGGGGCGGAAAGCTGCTCTTACACCCCCGTTAACAATGATTTTTGAAGCGCCAGGCTATTGGCTTCCCAAAGAAAACCCATCCTACAGCGGAGGGTCAGCCTGTGCTTGCCCAGCACATCAGTGCTGTAGCCATCAGTAGGCTCTGCACACTGGCCCCAAACTCTCCCAGCTCCTGAGCTCCAAGTGCTCCTCTGGCTCCTGCATCTCTACGCAGCCACGTCTGCCGTTTGGGCAGAGGTTTGTGCAGCGGGGTTAGCGGCCTGGGGCCGGGAGCCGTGCGAGGGGGCTGCAGCTGAGGTCCCTCTCCTGCTTCTCCACCGACCTGCTCAGTGTTTCCTCCCAGAAAGGCTTTTCCCTTCGTTAGCACCGGCAATAACGAGGTGGGTTTGCTTCCTAAAAGCCACCCCTGCACATCTCCTGCCTTCCCTTCTGGCACGTCTTCTTGGCCAGCCCGGTCAGTCCCCACCACGGCGCCAAGAGGGGAGTCAGCAGTTACGTTTTGGCTGCACTAGAGCTGGGATCTTCCGTGAGTCCCTAAAGCCAGGAGGGAAGGGTGGCTCTGAAGTGACAGCAAGCCTCTGATACGCGAGTATCCACCGTGGTGGAGGTGACCTGCTGGAAAACAAACAGGGAGCAGGGCAGAGCCAGTGCCTGGGCTGGAAGCAGGGAAACGCTCTCCCCTCTCCCCAGCATCTCCTCCTCTGCAGAGTGATGTGCGGCAAAGCCCGGTTGCAGAGCCCAGCCTGAGGTCTCTGCAGCCTGTCCTGGGACGGCTCCAGCTGACTCTGCTCCACTGGTACCCAAAAGGCATCTCTTCCCTGCACATCCCTGTCCACCCCCCTGAACGCTTGCCAGCAGCCGTCCCACCTGCAGAGCCACTCCTGAAACAGGGCTGCAAACGTGCTTTGTGAAGCATCTGAAGGGTTTCAATGCCTTTCTTGTCTTAAAAAGACTTGAACAACATTTCCAGCCGTACCACCCCTTTCTTCTGCCATTTTTTGAGGGGTGGGAAGAAGGGGCTGTACTCCACAGACCCCCAAGTCCCTTTCTGCACGATGCTTCTTCCAGATCTCTTCCTCCCTTTCCAAGCGGATGCTTTCTCTGGGAGAGCGACTGATGTTTTGGGGACACCCCCCGTTGAAGGCAGCTGTTTCAGGAACTATTTCCTTCCTAGAGATCGCTGGGACGCTCACAGGCCGCTGCTGCCTGTGCCCCGACTTAGGCAGGACACACTCGTGCCCCCTAACGATCCAGAGGGGAACCTGGAGGCAAAACCCCATCGAATTTCCTTTTGCCCCAGGAGAAACTGTAAGCTGAGCTAACCAGAGCCTCCATCCTCCTCCGCTGCTCCACCATGACCAGCACCAAGAGGCAGATCTGTAGGAGGTGGGACGGCATCGGTTCCAGTCCCCACAAGCCTGACTTGTTTCAGCTCAGCTACCCCGTGCGCTCGCCTTTCTGAACCACGCTGCCAAAAATGGGCTTGCCCCCTGCCAGAACCCATCCTTTGTGGGTGTTCACCAGGGCAGCCATGTGTAGGCTGCTGTGGTTGTCCAGGGTAGGATGGCAGGAGTTGGGCAGCTGGACTTGAACCAGGTTCCTCTTGGTCTGTGCCTGCATCTCCGTTACCGCTGTAGCTGCACTCACCATGGTTCTCCTTCAGGAACGAGTTGAACACTGACTGCCAGGCGGCTCTGCTTTCCCCAGGTATCCCAAACTCAGCCTGCTCTTACCCAAACTGCAAGGCCAGTCTTGTGGGAACACCTCACAGGGGGGTCAGGCTGTGCCTGAGCCTGGGGCGATAGGAAAGCAGCTCCGGTCGCTGCCAGAGCCCCAAAGCACCGAGGTGAGTGGAAGCACCAGCGATGCAAGAGAGACACGTTTTCCAAATCTAAGGAAAAGCACAACCCCAGGCTGGAGTGCTGAGTCAGCACCCTCACCCTTCTTAACCCTGCATAGCCCTGGGCCAGGCCCTGACAGCTCTGCCAGGGAAGAACTTTGCCCTCCCAGCTGAGCTGACCCTGCCCTGGCGCAGCTTGAGCCCATTGCCCCTCGTCCCATCTCCTGTCCCCTGGCTGAAGAGACCAGCGCCCACCTCTCTGCACCCTCCTGGCAGGGCAGGGGAGGTGGGGAGAAGGTCTCCCCTCAGCCTCCTCTTCTCCAGGCTGAACCCCCAGGCCTGGCACAGGTCTGCATAGCACGTGCTGGGAGCGATGCTCAGCAGCCTGCTCCCCTTCTTTTTTTGGGACAGCACTCTGCCCTCCCATAGCAGAGGGAGGCTTCTGCCCAGAGCAGTCAGGGACCCTGCAGCTATTCGGTGGCGCCGGGTCTGCATTCTTCCCACAGCCAGCATAAAATCTCTCCAGTTCCAAACGGGGCGTTGGACCCACAGCACTGGAATCCCAGATTTTCCATAGCAGATCTCACCCACAGAAGGTTTCCTCCAACAGTGTTTTGGGTCAGTGACCCAGCCCCTGCAAAAAAAAACCCCACTCCCCCAGGGCTTTTCCAAAAGGGCCCATGAAAGAGCTGTGCATGGAGGTCAGTAAGCAAGTGCTCACTGTATGTGCGTGCTGGAACTGGCAGTGCGGGAGGGTGTGCGGAGGATGGAAGCGCTGCCCTCTCAGGAACAGCAAGTGCAGCTTCATGGAATTCAGGTCCTGGCCTTAGAAAATCTGTGGGGGTGGAAAAGGGGAGGTGAGACACAAATGATGGCTCACAGCACGGGAGCTGGTCAGCCCACGGCTGAGGTGGTTGGAGAGGAGCGGGCAGGAAAAGCCCTGGTCTCAGGCCATTCCCCAAGGGCCCTTTTCCGTGGGCATGAAAAATGGCTTGTCCCTGCCAACAGTTCCTAAACATGAGAATCACACCCATAAATATGTGCACGCCTTTCCCTGTCTCTGCTGCATCTACAGCACGTCATGGAGTGGTGGGGTCACACCAGACACGAGGGTAGAGCTGAACCAACAGTGTAACTGTGCTTGGTTCTTCTGGTCAGAGCCAGCGTGGCCAGCAGGTCTGGGGAGGGGATTGTGCCCCTGCTCTGGGCACTGGGGAGGCCGCCCCTGGAGTGCTGGGCCCAGGTCTGGGCCCCTCACTACCAGAAGGACAGGGAGGGCCTGGAGCGTGTCCAGAGAAGGGCAACCAGGCTGGGGAAGGGGCTGGAGGGCAAATCCTCTGAGGAGCGGCTGAGGGAGCTGGGGGGGTTCAGCCTGGAGAAGAGGAGGCTGAGGGGAGACCTTCTCCCCACCTCCCCTGCCCTGCCAGGAGGGTGCAGAGAGGTGGGCGCTGGTCTCTTCAGCCAGGGGACAGGAGATGGGACGAGGGGCAATGGGCTCAAGCTGCGCCAGGGCAGGGTCAGCTCAGCTGGGAGGGCAAAGTTCTTCCCTGGCAGAGCTGTCAGGGCCTGGCCCAGGCTGCCCAGGGAGGGGGCTGAGTCCCTGCCCCTGGGTGTGTTTAACAGGGGGGAGATGAGGTGCTCAGGGAGATGGTTTAGCACAGGACAGGGACGGTTGGACTCCATGGGCTGAAAGGGCTTTTCCAAGCCAGTGATGCTGTGACTCTGTGACTCTGATTCGTGTGAGGACACATCAGACAGCAGTGCCATGGCTAACACAGGACTCTCACAGGAGTTTGCCCCAGCATCACATCCAGCCCCACAACGGGTGCTTTGGCCCTAACAGGGTGAACAGGGTTAGCTCAACCACCTTTCCCCTGGTGCCACACTCCTCATGTGCACTGCAGTCTGCTCAGGGCTCTAGAAACGATACCAAAAGACCCAAGAACACTGTGAACTCCCAGGGGCTGTGGCTTTGTCTGGTGGTTGGCAGATAATGGGTCCTGCAGAACCAAACCAATTTTCACCTCTCAGCACCCTGCCCTGGCTTGAAACAGGAGTGAAGCTTGGATAAAAAGTACAGGGCCTGCAGGGAACAAACCTTGAGAGAGCCACAGCATGGCGTGCTGCAGCGCTGAACGGCAGCAGCTCTTCTGCCTGAGCCACGCTGTGCCTTAAACCAGCGCCTCAGCCGGCTCTCCTCTACCTCGGCCCCCGTCTACCTGAGCCTTCAGGGAGTAGGCAGCACTCACCCCTCGGCCTCTCCCTGCCTCACACCTCGTCCTGAGCTCCTGTGTCCAGAAGAAACCAGCTTTTCATTGTCTGTCTGTAGAAATCTGTAGGAACCGTGACGTGAAATATTCCTGGGGAATTGTGATGGCGATTTTAGGCCAAAAAAAGACATTGAGAAACAAGGGGAAACGGGAACTTCCAGCTTTTACCTCTCACAAAGCAGGATCTCTGAGCTGAGCCTCATCCCTCCCCCTCCTGATACCCCAGAAGGGTGTCACAGCGAGGGGACCGACTCGGAGGGAACCCTGTCGCCCCCTGAGTCAGGGCTCCTGTCAGGCCCAGAGGTGCAGATACTCCCCTGAGGCTGCTGGCACCAAGGGCTTCGGGCAGCGATGCTCCGCTGCTGCTGCTGGCCCTGCCAGGCTCCTGCTGGGCATGGGGGGGATGGGATGCAGATGCAGCCAGATGTGAGGTTGTGGAGGGCTGGGAAAACCAAGGCTCTGTGTGTGAGAACAGAGCAAACAGGAGCCACAGAGTCACAGCAGCACTGGGTTGGAAAAGCCCTTTCAGCCCATGGAGTCCAACCGTCCCTGTCCTGTGCTAAACCATCTCCCTGAGCACCTCATTCTGGCTAAAAGTGAAAGGGAGACACAGCCACTGATTGTGCCCACTAATTACCCCCTTACCACCACGATGCTGAGTGTCCCAGCCCCTCTCTCCACAGCAATGCCAGACGTGAAGCAGCAGCGCACCCTGAGCTGCTGCTCATTTCTGTACCAGCTTATCACCCTGGCGAGGCACAACTTTCCCTCTCATTCAAAACTGCTTGAAAACTGGTATCTTTCTAACAGTCCCATCTCTGTAACGCACACAAGACCCCCCAAAGCCCAACAAAACCTCTGCAGTACTGAAAACCCCCGACCCTGAAAGAGGACCTTGGCCCCAACGTTCTCTCTCTCTTTCCTTCCCTGTTGATGATACCTTATCACTTTAAAACAGGGTGCTGGGCCACCCTGTGCCTCATCCCTGCCAAGGGTCAGGGTCTGGAAGCAAAGAGTGAACCCTCACCGAGACCCCCCGTGTTGCTCAGAAGCAGAAGCACAGCGGCCCTCAGCGGGAAAGATGTCCTGGCTGTGACCTTGGGTGGGCACAGCTGCTTCTCTGCAGGGGCTGCAACCCTCCAGGGGCATTTTGGGTGACTGCACAGCCAGCCTGTGCCGGGCAAGGAAGCCTGGGAGGGACCGTGGGGAGCGGGATGCGTTTGAGGGGATGCTGGAGTGCCCCGTGGTCACATCACCCCAGAGACTGACAGAACAAAAGCAGCTGCAAGTCTTCAGTCTCGATTTGTTGGGTGGGTTTGGGTGGGGTTTGGGGTGTTCTGGCTGGAGCTTTGGGAATTTGTGTTTCCAGGGATCAGACAAGGTGATGGAGGCAGGGAAGGCCCTGAGTGACCAGGCCTGTGCAGCAGGAGCGGGTGGAACGCCTCCTTACTCCCTGGCAGGCCATGGCTCCATGGAGAGCATCCCCAAAGGACTGGTCTGGTCCTTTCTCCTCCCTGCCCATAACGTCTCAGGCACAGGTCACTCCTGAAAGTCGTATTAAACTAAAAAAGAGGAATAAAAGGAGTCCCCATGCCTGGAGCCAGCTGTGAGCCGCACGGCAGCGGCGCCCTGGGGTTTCCCTGGCACCTCAGGCAGATCTGGGGCCGTTTTCCTCATGTCCCACTGGGCTCTGCTCCTCACCACAGGGACCTTCTGCTGTCTGCAGAGCCTGAGGCTGGGAGCTTTCTGAGCACAGCCTCAGCGCCTGGGGGATGCTGGGATGCACTTGAAAAGAGTGGATGCTGCCTACGATTCCAGCTCTGGCTGGGGGGAGAAAAAGAGCCAAACCCCAACCAACTCAACTGCTTTTCTGTTTCACAGAACCCCAGCATCACGGGGCTGGAAAAGCCCTCTAAGCCCATGGAGTCCAACCCTCCCTTTTAAGATTCAGGAATAGATCTAAATACACACACACATAGAAAGTAGAATATATATATCTGAAAAATAGAATAAGTAAAATACATATCTAGAATAAAATAGAGTAATATATTGGAAAAATAGAATACAGACATAGAAAAGTAGAACACATGTACATAGTCATACACACACACACTATTAGCACTAGAAAGGCTCTGTTTCTTTATCAAGACAATTTATCACAGAACCAGAGAATCCCAGCCCGGTCTGGGTGGGAAGGGACCCCAAGGGTCACAGAGCTCCAAGCCCCTGACACAGGCAGGGACACCAAACTCCAGGCCTGGAGCTACACAAGGTTGCCCAGGGCCCCAGCCAACCTGGCCTTCAACACCCCCAGGGACGGGGCACCCACCCCCTCTCTGGGCAGCCCCTGCCAGCCCCTCACCACTCTCTCTGCAAAGAACTGCCCCCCAATCTCTCCTCTCCCCCTTCCCTCCTCCAGCTTCACTCCAGCCCCCTTGTCCTGCCAGGCTCTGCCCTTTCACAAGCCCATTCCCCTCCTGTTCCTCTGCTCCCTTCAGGGACGGGCAGGCTGCAATGAGGTCCCCCCACAGCCTGTGCTTTTATCCACCTTCTTCACCCTGATGCTTTGCATTCCTGGCTGTCCTGGGCTCCCACTCAGCTCTGACAAGCCCTGTGGCTCCGGGAAGGCGCTTGGACTCGATGCTCTCCTGAGGTGCCTTCGTGCTTCTGTGAGTCTGTGACTCCCCTTCCCCCTTCTCAAAAACTCCAGTTCTCCAAAGCTGAGCTCTCCTCTGGCAGCGAGGCTGAGGAGAGAAGCAAACACGTATCCTGAAGGACACAGGACTGAGATGGGTGGTGACATCACTCCTGTCCCCTGCCTCCCACCGGGCTGTGGCCCCAGTGCCAGCAATGGGCCTTGTGGGAAGCGCCCCTCACACCCATCCAGGTGAATCACCCTTCACAGCCAGAAACGGGGACCAGGCGTGGTCCAGGCACCGAGCCGGCTCAGCCCATGGCAGTGGTGGGGCTGAGGGGTGGTATGAGGGGCACCGTGTGAGGCAGTGCGCAGGAGGACGTGTGTGGTGACCCTGGGGCGATGTGGGGGTGATTTGGGGGGCGATGTGGGGGTGATTTGGGGGGCGATGCGCGGGGCGATGTGGGGGTGATTTGGGGGGCGATGTGGGGGTGATTTGGGGGGCGATGTGGGGGTGATTTGGGGGGCGATGCGCTGCTGCCGCCCGGTGGAGGTTGCGCGCCGCGCAGAATTCCTGCGGGGGTGGGAACCGCGGAAGCCCTCTCCCCTCTCCCCCCTCTCCACCCACTCCCCTCTCTCCCTACCCTCCCCCCTCTCCCCCAGCCCCAGTCCCCATCCACCCGTTTTGGGGTGAACCCGGGGTGCCCGCGGGCACGGGCAGGGGACGGGGCTGCGGTACCGGGTGGCACTGACGGAGAACTCGGGTGACGAGGGGGGAGCGCTGACAGATGCAGGGGGGGGTCTGGCTCCGCGCTGCCGTCGGGTCTCACACGGCCTCTGCAACGGGAGCTGGGGCCGCCATCCCGACCCGGCACTGACAGTGCTCCCAGCAGCCGCTGCCGAGGCGGGCGGGCCAGCGAGGCCGTGGGGGGTCCCCGAGGGCTTCTCCCTCTGTCACCCCTCGCCTGACCGTGCCCCTGGCCATGCCAGGCCGTGCCAGGCTGCCTGAGAACGCAGCGGGGCCCGTGCTGCCTCTGTGGATGCTGGCAGTGACTCCACACTGCCTGCAGAAAGCCGTGCTCTCACTGATGCTCCCAGCAGCGCGCTCCTGCCCTGTCACTGGCATGGCCAGACACTTACTCGAGGAACTGGGCACAGCACAGAGCTCACCTGGCTTCCTAAACGCTTTGCTGAGCTAGGCAGGGTTATCGGTCACAGAATGGCAGGGAGCCGGACCGGCAGAGCTCGGAGGCACCTCTGGAGGCCACCCAGCCCAAGCCCTGCCAAAGCAGGGTCACCTCACCCAGGTCGCACAGGGTGGTGGAGAGCGGCTTGGCCCCTCCGTCAGGACCCTGGGGTGCAGCTCATGGGGTCCCATAACTTTGTGTCCCTTCCGGTTCCTCAGGTGCCACCGTCCTGATCCTCCTTTCCCAGTGGCAGGACTTTGCTCCCCCAGTCCCTGCCTTGCTGTCCCTCCAGCCAAGAGCTGTGGGAAGTGAGGTGGCCAGTGAAGATGGAGGCAAAAAGCCTTCTCCCCCTCCACTGTTTGCCAGGAGCATGCGTCGGGAGCCGTCCCTGCCCTTGACCTTCCTTCTCTGGCTGAGGCCCCTGTAGAAGCCGCCGTCTTACTCTGGGTCCCTTGACAGGCTCGGCTCCAGCTCTGCTTCAGCCTCCCTGACCCGTCCCTCCAGAGCCAGGGCCCTGAGGGGACAGGAGAAGCACAAGCTCTGCCCCAGATTCCCTCTCCAGCCGCCCCAAGGCCCTCGAGTCGCTCTGGCTCTGGCACTGCGGCTGCATCGCCGCCCACACGGGACAGCAGAGCGAGAAGCAGGCCGGGGCCTTAGGAGCTGGGGAGGTGCCTGGCCATCCCAGCCCACCCAGAGCAGCCTCAGCAAGCCTGGCCATCCCCTACTGAGGCTGAGAATCCTCTTACACGTCAAACAGGGGAAGGTGACTGAGCGGATGGAAAGGAGGCACGGACTTCCCTTCACCCCTTAGCAGGGGTGCTCAATAAAACCAAGAGAAGGACTCTTGAGGGATACTGGCTGTTTGGTGTGAGCAAAGAAGTTTTAATGCAAATAAATTGCTTGGGATTAGACCTGGGTGTGATCTGTGCTCTTTGCTTTGCTTGGCATGAGCAGGTCGCTCTGCTGAAGGCTTTCTGCCAGGCTAGAATAGTTTCCCTTGGGAGTTCCCCTATCAGCTGGTCCAGCCCCGTGTTTAGTCTTCCAGTGTGGAGCAGTATTTTGGTATCACGCTGATGTTTTGGCCACCTGCTCATCCCCACATAAATTCTCCCTGGTAATTAGCACGATTGTGTAGAAATGGAAATACCCTGATTTAACCATTTTCCCTGTACTGACAACACCTTACGTGTCCAGGCTCCAACGAGCAGTCTCTGTGTCCCTCAGCCGATGGTTATTGAAGCCGATACTTGTCCTCCATAGGAGTGTTGTTCCTGTCCTGAGGTTTCTTGTCCGGTGGTTTAGTTGGTGATTCTTTATATCTGTAGTTTTCATCTTCATAGTTATAGGATACAGCAGGGCATGCTGTTGCCTGCTCCACGTCCATGTTTGCCAGCTTTTCAAGGACAAGACGCAGTTGCTCATGGCGGCTAACATTTTTAACTGCGCCATGAAGTGTTTTAGGCTCAGCAAAGTTAGAGGTGAACAGATATTAACGGCAGTCAGTTGCACAGTTTCTTTCCATATTTTTTCCTTCCAAAGGGATAACAGTGGGGGGGTGTGCATACCTTGATGGCAGATTTACGTGTACTAATTCTTTCTTTTCAGTTCCCACAGATTTACCACTTGGCACTGGTAACACGGCATTATTGCTGAGCACAGTACCTGGGGTGGGTGAAAGGGCACAGAAACAAAAAGACATTCTCCGTAGCAGATTTTTTCCCTTTTTGCATCAGTTCTGCTTGCGCCACTCTGCATGTTCAAAAACCGTATCTGGATTTGCGAAAAAACCCCTTCCTATGTAACTCCTTCCTATGGTTTATCCTCTGAATGCTCCACTTTTCTAAAAAGCATTTCACAGAATCACAGAATCACAGAATTATCAAGGTTGGAAAAGACCTAAAAGATCATCCAGTCCAACCATTCCCTATTACTACCAGCTCCCACTAAACCATGTCCCTCAATACAACATCCAGTCTCTCCTTGAACACCCCCAGGGTTGGTGACTCCACCACCTCCCTGGGCAGTGCATTCCAGTGCCTGACTCCCCTTTCTGAGAAGTAGTGCTTCCTAATGTCCAGCCTGAATCTCCCCTGGCGCAGCTTGACACCATTCCCTCTAGTTCTATCACTGTCTACACGGGAGAAGAGGCCGACCCCCAGCTCACCACAACCTCCCTTCAGGAAGTTATAGAGAGGTCTCCCCTGAGCCTCCTCTTCTCCAGGCTAAACAATCCCAGCTCCCTCAGCCGCTCCTCGTAAGGCCTGTGTTCCAGACCCCTCACCAGCTTAGTAGCCCTCCTCTGAACGCGTTCCAGGGCCTCAATGTCTTTCCTGTAGTGAGGGGCCCAAAACTGAACACAGTACTCGAGATGCGGCCTCACAAGTGCTGAGTACAGGGGGACAATTACCTCCCTGTCCCTACTAGTGACACTATTTTTGATGCAAGCCAGGACGCCGTTGGCCACCCGCGCACACTGTCGGCTCATGTTCAGCCGTGCATCAATCAGTACCCCCAGGTCCCTTTCCTCCTCACAGTCTTCCAGCCACTCCGCCCCAAGCCTATAGCGCTGCCTGGGGTTGTTGTGGCCAAAGTGCAGGACTCGGCACTTGCTCTTGTTGAACCTCATGCCATTTACTTCAGCCCAGCTCTCCAGCCTGTCCAGATCCCTCTGTAAGGCCTCGCTACCCCCAGGCACATCCACACTCCCAATTGAGCAAGTTATGCCGCTTGTCTAACCAGCCGCATGGCTTCCCATGCTTTGTCTAGTCCCATGGTCATTTGAGCCTCTGTACGCAAGTATGGCCCCATTCCCATTAACTCTTCCAGTGTTATTTGTAAATAAATTATATGCCACTTGCCTCTCCATTTGTAGATGTCAGCGCTGTTGCAGCTTTTCCAGGCTCCGGTGGCACGTATGGCCCAAAATCACCGATGTGATCTTTGGGGGCGCACTCCTCTATTTCAACTGATCTGGGCGCCGTCCTGGCTGCCAACAGGACCCAACTCCTACTTCTCCAACCGTGGTCGTAGTCGCCTGCTATCATGTCCGGACTCGCCCTTCCTCAGGGGTCCCTCGATTATCACGTCGCGGTCACCATTTGTCGGAGAAGGGAGACTTGGACACCATGTGGTTCATCAGCAAGTCCCAATCTTTATTCAAGCAAGCCTTGGTTAAATACACTACTTAATTAGCTCATGCATATTGCAAAAGTAAAGCTCATCATTGGTCAAGCTGATAAATGTTGGCCCGTCCCTCCTTTGTTCTGTCCCCACATTCCTGAGGTATGAACATCATCTCATCATATCCTGCAGGTGTGCGAGCACCAGCAATGTCCAGTTACAACCAGCTCTCAGGTCAAGCCGACCTGAAGCCAACCCTTACCCTACTTACACCATCTCAAGCAGATCCCTGCTACTGTATCCTTTTTCTGAGAGCCAGCACTGAACCAGGCTCTCCACACTGCCTGAGGCGCAGGACTCTGCCGGGGCAGCCCGGGGATGAGCGTGAAGGGGGAGGAAGCGTGTCCGAGCTTAAGTGTGCACACGTGTGTGTGTGTGGCAGCAGGAATGGTGTGGGAATGCTCGGGCGGCGGCTCCTCCTTGCCCTGCTGCCAGGCAGGCAGCAGATTTCCCCAAGAGGAGGGTCCCTCTGGCATATTGGACCCTCAGTACCCGTTGGGAGTCATCTCTAGTCACAAGCCACTGGTTCTTCCTCCTGCAGGTGGTCGTGGTGCAGGGGCTGGGCCTTTCCAAACTTGGAAACACCTCTGTGGTGGAAGGACCATCATCCCCATCACCCCCTGACACCAGCCTTCCACTCCAGAGCCTCGGACCTGTCGTACAGACACCCCTGGGAGGAGGTTCATGCGTTTATCTATCCAGTGAACTTATGCTTCAAGTGTTTTAACCTCTACTATAACGACAGGAAATGATGATTTGTTTAATGGGCCCTCAGTGCATGTTATGTCCCACCCATTGTTTTCTTGAACGCTTTCAGTTTTCCATAGGGGCACAGAGGGGCATCGCTGGCAGCTCAGCCCCGGCCAGCGCAGCTGCTCCCGCGTGGCTCTGGAGCCTCGTGCCACAGCACGCTGGAACAACGGCAGAGCCAACACCATCCAGCTCCACCAGGGACCCACCTGGCCAAGGCTGAGCCCATCAGCGACCGGATAGCACCTCTGGGCTCACAGGGTGAGAAGGAGGGAAAAACAAGCAGCAGCTTTGGCATCCAGAGAGAGGAGTGGGAAGGGGTGAGCGGAACGGCTCTGTGGGCCCCAAGGTCAGAGCAGAGGGAGGGCAGGAAGTGCTCTGGGCATGGAGCAGAGATCCCCTGCGTCCCTGGAGAAGCCTCTGGTCTCAGGACCGTTCTGCTTTCCCAGGAGGCAGGGAATGCAAGGAGAGCTGAAAGCCGGAGGGGAGGGGACGCTGTGCTGCCCAGGAATTGCTGTGGTGCAGCGAGCACACAGCCGGTGCCCGGCACGGGGCTGGGCCGTGGGGGCACAGAGAGCTGCCTGCACCCAGCTGCCCAAATTCTCCTGTCTCAGGACCGCACAGGAGTGATCTCAAAGCGTGCATCTTCCTGTGTGCGGAGGAGCCAGCTTCCTCCTGCGCTGCTGGTGCTGCAGAAACCTCATCTGGGAAGCCCTGGTCAGGGTGGGGGCAGAGGTTTTGTGGCTGCCGGCCGCAGCTGGTGTGGAATAAGGGAAACAAGGCCCTGTGGACCTGCTGCTGGTTTCCCCCAGGTTCATGGGGACGAGAAGGTGCGGAGCGGCCCCGGGCTCCCCAGTACAAGAGAGATGAGGATGTACTAAAGAGAGTCTGGCCAAGGGCCATTCAGGCCCCAAAGGGAACCGAGTATGAGTTGTAGGAGGGGGGCTGAGAGAGCTGGGGCCACTCCCCCCGGAGAAGAGGGTCCTGGGGGTTCTTGTCCTGACATAGGGAGGGAGGAAGGGAGGGAGGAAAATGATGTACCCTGTCCCTTCCCAGCATTGCCCTATGCTGGGAGCAGAGGCTGCTTTCAAGCAAATGACCTTGTGAGGAGATAAGGTCCTCCTGGGAAGAGTTTCCAGGGGGGAGGGCTCCGTGCTGCCCATAAATATCTTGGTTGGAGCGGAGAAACACCGCTTCTGCCCCATCCCAGCTGCCTGAGAACTCCTCAGCCAGGAAGCTCCAGGCTCCTGCTCAGCTTAGGAAGGCAGCATGGCCGACCAGTTCGTCAGGAACCAGATCACATATCACAGCGTGACCCTGTTCACGGTATCGGGCTGCCCGTACAGCCGCAACGCCCTGCAGATGCTCATGAGCTACAACTTCGAGCCGGGCGGACTGCGCGTGGTGGATATCACGGTGAGGCAGGATGTCCAGAGATACCTCCAGCAAAAGACCGGCCAAAAGAGCGTAAGTTCTGGCAGCCTTTGCTCCTGAGCCTGCCGCTCCCTCGTCCCCGCCGGCCCACGCTCTGCCTGGCTGGGCCAGGGGCTCCGGCGAGCTCCCTGTCCCCTCCTCTCTGTGCCAGGGGGCAGGGAGAAGCCGCTCGCCTTCCCCACTGCCAGGAAGGCTGCTCTGCTCCTCCTGCCCCAAAGCCGTGGCAGGGACCCGTGCTGCCATGCTGAGGGGTGCAGCCTGCTCCCCGTGGCCGGGGCCGGCTGGGTGCAGAGCCCTGGGGCTGCAGCACCTCCCGGGATGTGCTGTGCCTCCCCCAACCCTGTGGCCGAGGAGACACGGGGCTTGCTCACGTCCTGGCAGGCGGCTGGGCTGGGCCCAGGGAACATCTGGAGCTGAGCTTCCATGCGGGCAGTGGCACGGCCAGCGGGCCTGTCCCCACGTCTGTCCCACCATGGGAGCGCCGGAGCTCGGGGACCCCGCTGTGGGCACACACTGTGGGCACACCAACCCTCCGTGCGGGGGCCCCGGCTCTCCCCGTTCACCCGTGCTGGTGTTTCTGCCCAGGCCCCTCACGTGTTCATCGGCAAGTGCTGCATCGGAGGGTTTTCTGAGCTGCAGAGCATCAGCTCCGACCTGCCCAGGATGCTGCAGCAGATCGGGGCCCTGCGCTAGCCGGAGGTGAGTGCTGGGGGGAGCGCGGCCTCTGGCAAGGCAGGGGGCCGTGCCCGGCCCTGGCCTTTGCCCGGCTCAGAGTCTCCCCCGGCTCCGGAGCGGGCGCAGCCAGAGGCCCCGGCGCTCCTTTCGGAGGAGAGCTGCCCCCGGGGGAGGCGGCCGGCGGGGCCGGCGGCCGGACCTCTGGGGCGCTGCCGTGCACGGCGCCTTGTGCACGCACGGCCCCGTGTGCCTGTGCAGACACACGCGTGTGCCTCGGCCCGCGGCCGACGCCGGGCGTCTGCGGGACGGGTGGGAGCAGCGCCCGGGGGGTCTCCTCAGCACCCCGTCCCGCGCCGGTGCCGTCCTGCCGGAGGGGTTCCCGGCAGCGCTGACCTCCCCCCTCTGCGTCTGCTCTTTCTGCTTCCAGGAGAGAGATGACCACGAGCCGTGGCCTCCGCCTTCCGACCCGCAGGCTCCTCGCAGCAAACGGCCGGTCCCTTCCTCTGAGGGGATCGCACGCAGCCTTTGGCCACCGCCGCTCCTTCCCCTTGCCCTGCTCGGTGCTCCGAGGCGGCACCGCCTGCGCAGCCTCTCTGTAGCCGGGTGCGATCCGGCCCAATAAACTCCCCTTGCTCTCGCCGGCTGCCGGCACCGTTGTGCTTCTTCTCCGTGGAGTCCCGTTGCCGTGCCCCTGGCGAACACCCCGCTGCTCTCCAGCAGCCCCTTCCTCCCTGCCTCTCCCAAATCCCCGCTGGGAATTGCCGGGGCTGCCCGCGCCCCCTAGGAAGGGGGGCCAGGGGGGCCAGGGCTGCGAGCTGAGGCGTGCGCGGGCAGCTGGATGCGGGTGCCCTGCAGCGGGGTGCTGCGCACACCCCCCCTGCCCCGGGACCCCCCGTCTCCGGGCCGGGCGGCCGCTCAAGGCGGGGTCCCCGCAGCCCCCCCAGGCAGCGGTGCCGGATGCGGAACGCGCTGCCACAGGGCCGCTGGCGGGAGGTGACGCGGGCCCGGCCCGGCCCGCTGAGCCCTGACGGGCCCCGAGCTGCCCGGGCCGGGATGCGCCTGCGGCTCTGCAGCCTGCTGAAGAGCTCGGCATGGGCAGAGCGCCCCGGGAGACAGCATAAAGGCTGCTTCCTCTGCAGGAGCAGCGCTGGAACCCCACTTTCCTGCTTCGCCTCAAGCAGCAGGTGGGACACCCCCAGGAGAAAACGCTTCCCCCTTCTCCTCACCTCCCCGTCTCCCATCGTGTCTTTTCCCCTCCTTGGTTCTTCTGCACAAAGGAATTAAACCTGAGTTTTCTCTTTCTCTTTTTCTTATTTGGCTTTTTAGTTCTTATTTCATTTTTTCTTTTATGCTTTTATTTCTCTTCTTTTTTCTACTTTTTGTTTTCTTCCTTGTTCTCATTCTCATTTTCCTTCTCCTCTTTCTTCTTCTCTTTCTCCCTTTCGTTCTGCTTCCCCTCTGTCTTCTCCCTCTCCTTCTCCTTGCCCTGAAAGTTCTGTTAGGACTCGTGGAAGTAGAGTTCTGCTGCTTTGGAGCCTGTGGCACTGCCCTGTGCCTGGAGGAGGGTTGTACAAAAGAATTAAAACTCTTTTTTTCATTCTCTTCTTATTTTTAATTTTTGAAAATATTTTTATTTTTCTGTTTTTTCTTTTCTCCAATGTTTCTCCTTTTTGTTTCCTTTCTCCTTCTCCTCTCCTTCTTCATCTCCTTCTTCATCTCCTTCTTCCCCTTCCCCTTCCCCTTCCCCTCCTCCTCACTGTGAAAGTCGTGTTAAGACTTGAGGAAGCAGAGTCAGTTCTGCTGTCCCAAGCCCGTCCCTTCCTGGGTTTCAATACCAGTTTAACCATTAGGAAGCGCCGGGCAGAGGCAGCCTAAGGGCAGGAACCCAGCCCCCTGCCAGCTCAGCCCCTTCCCCACTCTTCCTTGAGGGACCCTCCTCCTGAGCGTGGTCTCCCTCTCCCAGCATCCGGCTGGGACAAGGCGGCAGGAGCCTGTCCCCAGTGCCACCAGCTTGGCAGCCTCTTCCTGCTGGAACAGTCCCCAGGGGTGCTGCTGGCGCTGCTGTCCTGCTTACCCTCAGCAGGAGCGACAGGAGCAATCCCGGCCTTGCTCCTGTGCCCAGGACATCCTGGGAAAGGCAAGGGTTTCCTCCTGGCAGGTTCAAGCCCTTTAGCTCTGGGCTAGACAGCGACCCCCCCCTTTCTGCCAGCCCTGGGTAACTCCAACGGGCTTCTGACGTGCCCAGACTCAGGTTTGGCAGCGTGGGGTGACCCCCGGGCACGGGGCAGCGCCCCAGCACAAGCAGTTCCATGCAGCCCTTCCCTACATTGCCTGGCAGACGTCTGGGAAGCTGCTCTCCAGCACAAGGTGCTGCTCCCAGTCCCTTCGTGTGGCTGGAGTGGCCCCCAGATGACCAGGGTGCAGCTGGGCCCGGAGGTGCCAGCACATCACCCAGCAGCAGCAGCAGCAGCTCAGGTGAGGCAGGGCAGGAATTGCCTCAGGGATGGGCAGGGCACATGTGCCTGGAGGGATGCCAGAGCTGCTGCTGGGGCATGTGTCCTACAGAACCCCTGGGGTGGGCAGTAACTGTTGCTGGTGGGAGAGAAACAGTCAAAATTGCAGCTCTATGGTGTGTAGATACAATCCTAGAATGTGTTGGGTTGGAAGGGACCTTGGAGCCCATCCAGTCCCACCCTGCAGAGAGCAGGGCCATCTTCACTAGAGCAGGTCCCTCAGAGCCCCATCAAGCCTGAGCTTGGATGTGCCCAGGGATGGGGCCTCAGCACCTCTACGGGCAACGTGCCAGTGACCCAGCACCCTCAGAGGGAAGAATGTTTTCCTAACACCCAACCCAAATCTGCCCTTCTCTAGTTTAACCCATCACCCCTCATCCTACCTCTCCGTGCCCTTGGCAACAGTTCTTCCCCAGCTTTCCTACAGGCACCTTTCAGGGACTGGAAAGGTGCTTTAAGGTGTCCCCAGAACCTTCTCTTCCCCAGGCTGAGCCAGCCCAGCTCTCCCAGCCTGGCTTCACAGCAGAGCTGCTCCAGCTCTTGGATCATTTTTGTGGCCTCCCCTGGCCCCGCTCCAACAGGTCCCCCGGCACCCTGACCCCCCTGGGCACTCTGACCCCCCCGGGCACTCTGACCCCCACTCCGGCACCCTGACCCCCGCGTCCCCCGGCATCCTGACCCCCCCCTCCGGCACCCTGACCCCCGCGTCCCCCGGCACCCTTGCCCCCCCGGCATCCTGACCCCCCCCGGGCACTCTGACCCCCCCGGGCACTCTGACCCCCCCGGGCATTCTGACCACCCCCCCGGCACCCTGACCCCCGCGTCCCCCGGCACCCTGACCCCCCCCGCATCCTGACCCCCCCGGGCACCCTGACCCCCCCGGCATCCTGACCCCCGCTCCGGCACCCTGACCCCCGCGTCCCCCGGCATCCTGACCCCCGCTCCGGCACCCTGACCCCCGCGTCCCCCGGCACCCTGACCCCCCCGGCACCCTGACCCCCCCCCCGCTGCCGAGCAGGGGCGAGAGAGCCCGGCACGTCCCCTCAGGCGCTGGGGGCAGCTGTCCCCAGCCCGCTCGCTGCTGGGGGGCGTGAGGAGCAGAACCCCCCTCCGCGGCTCCGTGTGAGCGGCAGGAGCCGGCGGCCCCCGCGGGAGCAGCGCGGAGCCGAGGCGGGACCGCGGCTGCCGAGAGGGGCGGCTGCGGGGCAGCGGCAGCGGCGGCTTCCCCCGCAGGACACGGGCCGGGGCCCGAGAAGGCCGCAGGGGCCGCGCAGACAAGAGGCGGCTCCGCGCCGCTATCGCGCCGATCGCGACCCAGCTCGGCTGCCGGCCCGTCGGAGCGATGGGATCCTGGGCTCCATCAGCAGAGGGGTGGCAGCAGGGACAGGGAGGGGATTGTCCCTCTCTGCTCTGCCCTGTGAGGCCCCAGCTGGAGTCCTGTGTCCAGAGCTGGGGCCCCAGGACAAGAGAGATGTGGGGCTGGGGGAGAGGGGTCAGAGGAGCCACGGAGATGCTCAGAGGGCTGGAGCAGCTCCCCTACGCACAGAGGCTGAGGGAGCTGGGCTGGCTCAGCCTGGAGAAGAGAAGGCTGCTTCTGGGGGGACCTCACTGCAGCCTGCCAGTCCCTGAAGGGAGCAGAGGAACAGGAGGGGAATGGGCTTGTGAAAGGGCAGAGCCTGGCAGGACAAGGGGGCTGGAGTGAAGCTGGAGGAGGGAAGGGGGAGAGGAGAGATTGGGGGGCAGTTCTTTGCAGAGAGAGTGGTGAGGGGCTGGCAGGGGCTGCCCAGAGAGGGGGTGGGTGCCCCGTGCCTGGGGGTGTTGAAGGCCAGGTTGGCTGGGGCCCTGGGCAACCTTGTGTAGCTCCAGGCCTGGAGGTTGGTGTCCCTGCCTGTGTCAGGGGGTTGGAGCTCTGTGATCCCTGGGGTCCCTTCCCACCCAGACCAGGCTGGGGTTCAGTGATTCCTGATGGAGAGTGGATGAGAAGTGTGTCTACTCTCGTTGGACTCCTTGCAGCCTGGGACTGCGTGTCTCTTCATGTCAGGTGTGCCTGATAAGTTAATCGATGCCAGCAGCACAAGTGCTCTGTGCAAATGCATTTTCAACACTGGCTGGTAGATTGCAGGCTCTTCCAAACCTGCGTCCCTATGAGCAAGGCCTGGGTGACACCTCTCTGTGTGCTTCGGTGCTGTTGCTGCCTTTTGAGCCCAATTTCAAGCCAAGCTGTTGGTGGGGGTAAGAGTCATCTGGATGCCTACAGTCTGTTGGGGCTGGCTGGGTGGTATCCATGGCAGGCACCTTCCATAGAGCTCCCAGCTCCCCAGCAGCACCCAGCTGCTGGGGGGCGTGAGGAGCAGAACCCCCCTCCGCGGCTCCGTGTGAGCGGCAGGAGCCGGTGATGTACATAGATGATCTTCTCGTCGCTACCAAAACTGAAGAGTCCTGTGTCACCTGGACCGTGAGTCTGTTAAATTTCCTGGGGTTGCAGGGGTATCGGGTCTCCAAGAAAAAAGCACAGGTGGTGTTACAACAGGTCACGTACCTGGGGTACGAGATCAGCGCTGGACAACGAGTCCTAGGACAGGCTCGGAAAGAGGCCATATGCCAGACCCCCGACCACGAACTGTAAAGGAATTGAGAACATTCCTAGGCATGACAGGGTGGTGCCGACTCTGGATATGTGACTATGGTTTACTTGTTAAGCCACTCTATTCCTTGATAGCAGCCAACCAGGAAGATCTCCAGTGGGATGCCAAGTCAGATAAAGGTTTCCATCAGCTGAAGAAAGCCCTGATGTCAGCACCAGCATTGGATCTTCCTGATGTGAGTAAACCATTTCTCCTATTCTCCCACGAAAAACAGGGAATAGCCTTAGGAGTATTAGCACAAAAATTGGGACCAAACAGACGGGCAGTAGCATACTTCTCCAAACAATTGGACACCGCTGCAAAAGGGTGGCCTGGTTGCTTAAGAACAGTAGCAGCTGTCCTTCTAAACATCCAAGAAGCCGAACACTGGTTCACTGATGGAAGCAGCTACATGCTAAATGGAAGGCGACACTCTGGATATGCTATCACCACCTCTGAAAAGGTAACAGAGTCTGGGCCACTACCAGCTGATGTCTCAGCACAGAAAGTTGAGATCATAGCCCTTACCAAAGCCCTAGAAAGAGCTCAAGGAAAAATTATAAATATTTGGACTGACTCTAACTATGCCTTCGGAGTGGTGCATACTCACGGGGCGATTTGGAAAGAAAGAGGACTGTTAAATTCTCAGAGAAAAACTACTAAACATGCAGAAGAAATCCTGAAACTCCTGGATGCAGTCCTACTTCCTGAGAGGGTGGGAATTGTGCACAACAGAGCACACCAGAAGGTGAGCACAAAATTGGCAAGAGGGAATGAGCTGGCAGACAGGGAGGCAAAACAGGCAGCCAAAAGAACTGATACAGTAGGGGGCATGTTAACACCTGATGGACAACTGTCCTTAGAAGGTAAACCAGAGTATACTAAAGAAGGCCATAAGCTTATTGATTACATGGGGTGATCATATAAAATGAGAAAGGGTGGGCTATCATTTCTCATGGGAGGATAGTGATCCCTTCCTACATGCTATGGTCAGTAGTCCGTGAAAAGCATAAAAAAAGGCACTGGGGGGGGGGGGGGGCCGAGGCCCTATACAAAAACCTTATTAAAAATATAATAGCACAAAATCTATACACTACTGTCAAACAAGTAACCCAACAATGTGATCTTTGCCTCCAGACTAACCCTAAAATTGGGAAAAGGCTACAATTAAGAAAAATTGGGAAAGGGAATGGTCCGGGACAACATTGGCAGATTGACTTCTAGGAATCCCCTAGAAAAGGGGGGTGTCAATATTTGCTGGTACTAACAGATACCTTCTCAGGCTGGCCAGAAGCCTTTCCGTGCAGAACTGCTAAAGCACGGGAGGTGACTAAAACATTGCTTCAAGAGGTAATACCCAGGTTTGGAGTTCCTGAGGTAATATCCTCGGATAGGAGACCACATTTTGTATCCAAAATAGTGCAACAGATCAGTCACCATCTAGGAATAAATTGGTAATTACAATCTAGTGGCCAGGTGGATAAAATGGACCACCTAATCAAACAACAAATTATTAGGCTGGGACAAGAGACAGATCTGGCTTGGCCCCGGTCATTGCCACTAGCCCTTACCTGAATACAAACCAGACCCAGAGCAAGGGAGGGGCTCAGCCCATTTGAAATTCTGTATGGACGACCCTATGGGTACAGAAGGGGACATCCTCACAAATCGGAGAAGAAACAATGAATTCCTACATGATGGCACTAAAATAAACAATTGAGGAGGATTGAAAACCATGTAATGTATACTCGTAGCAGGGGTCTAGATGGGCCTGTTCATAATGTACAGCCAGGGGACTATGTATACGTTAAGTCTTTTGCAGAGAAAACTCTGGAGCCACAGTGAACCGGACCCCACCAAGTCCTTCTCACTACCTACTCGGCCATCAAGGTTGAAGGGCAGAACTCTTGGATTCACCACACCTGGATCAAAAAGGCCCCTGAAGCCTCGTGGAAAGTAACTCCAGATAACGAGGGACTGAAACTGAAACTGGTTCGGACGAACGAGAGTAAGAATAAAGGAGGTGATAAGTGAGTGAATAAGCCGATCTCACCATAAGGCTGAGTAAACCAACCAACCTCACCCAACCTGGTCTGTATCCTAGTTGTAATGTTTAAAGAAAGTTATTTTTAACTTCTTTTTAATATTAGATGCGGCTAAAAAACAATTAGAGTAAGAAAAGAATTGCGTAGTTCATGATTCAATCTATCATTATAACCTGCTTCTGAATAACAATAGCACTTAGATCTCTAGGGGATGCTTCTCACAATCCTAATCATAATTCAAAGTTGGGAAAGTATTCTGGGCCAAGAAAATCTTAGATGGCCATGGTCCCAAGCTTATATCGGATACACTGGGTCCATGGGGAAATATTCAGCTTGAGAAAATTTAAGTCTATCCACTGTGGTTATGCATGGGAATCAAGTATATAAGGAGAAAGGGAAACATTAATCAGAACCGATTAATAAGAGATGCAACTGGGTTGTTAGGAACAGGACTGGGAGTATTAAATTCAATAGATTCAGAAGTGATAATGAACAAATTAGCATCTACCACGGCAGATTTATCAAAACTGCAACACCCATCGAAATCCTCATTACTAGCATTAGGAGCACAGCAATGGTTAATTTCAAAAGTACTTTGCAGGTGGGAAGAAATTAATATAAAGGACCATCAGCTTATTACTGAAGCCCAACATACATACTGTCACAGCTTTGGTGTTAACGATACGTGATGCAGCAGCAATTACCATACACCCCATTGTGGCCCTTGGGATTAACCATGTTCTGCCAGCAAGGACAGGTACCTGAGGACTGTAAACCAGGAGATAAAGAGGCTCCAGCCTTCGGCAGAAACTGCAAGTCAAGTGGGAAAGTGTCTCCTCGCTGCTCGGGCGCCCCAAAAGAATCCGATTACAGAGTAGGAGACTCCAAATCGCCATCAGCCTCGGAGAGTGAGGGCTGCCCGAGGGGCAGATCCCAGGGGCACGACTGCCCCAGATGTCTCTGCTCAGGGTCCTTCTCTTTGGAGGCACCAGCCCAGGCTGGTCCCGCTGCCTTTGGACTCCATTGACTGCTCTGCACTGCCTTGTCGGAGAAGGGAGACTTGGACACCATGTGGTTCATCAGCAAGTCCCAATCTTTATTCAAGCAAGCCTTGGTTAAATACACTACTTAATTAGCTCATGCATATTGCAAAAGTAAAGCTCATCATTGGTCAAGCTGATAAATGTTGGCCCGTCCCTCCTTTGTTCTGTCCCCACATTCCTGAGGTATGAACATAATCTCATCATATCCTGCAGGTGTGCGAGCACCAGCAATGTCCAGTTACAACCAGCTCTCAGGTCAAGCCGACCTGAAGCCAACCCTTACCCTACTTACACCATCTCAAGCAGATCCCTGCTACTGTATCCTTTTTCTGAGAGCCAGCACTGAACCAGGCTCTCCACATTTCCCCCGTTTTCCTTTTGGGCTAACAATGTCTGATTGAAGGCTGTCATGTAGACACATACAGAGACATGGTAAGAGTAGGGTAAGAGTTAGCAATATTATACCTATCATAATGGCTGCTTTTACAAAAGCAGCAGCCAGGGTCCCAGTCCCAGTGATCGCAACCATCCGTCTAGTCCAAAACCAGATTCCATTTGTAAGTTATGAGTTAGTTTTCATAATTCATACATTTCAGAATGTATGGATCGCGAATGATCAGAGACGTTCATACAACACAGACCTTCAAACTCATCACACCCATGGCCCTGGGCAAGCAAAAGAAAATCCATTGCAGCTCTATTTTGCAGCGTAGCGTGGCGGACAGAATCCACATCAAGCAAAAGACTAGCAAGTGCAAGGGAAGTAGCATTTGTTTGCTTTGCTAGCCAACACCCCAACTTGTTTAGGTGACTGTGTGCAGCTGCTGCTGCCACTCCTGGAGTGAGAAGAGATGCAGATATGATCTCCTCCGGCGACCAGAATGCCACCTGATCATTGCATTCTTTATTAAAAGCGTATGCCTGCCTCCTGGTTCGGTGATGGTGACAGCTCATGTTTAATATCATAGTGGTGTTAGGCGTGAGTAGAGATAAGCGGCCAAGCGTGCATGGCCCCCCTTTTAGGCGTGACGGGATACCTGGCCAGGCACGGTCTCCGCATATCAGAAAATTACCAGGCGGTAGCTGTAAGGGATGGTGAGTAGATATCGAAATGTTAGGCGAAGTGTAATTGCACCAGCTTGTAGCGTTGCGGTAAACAGTCATGCTACAATTTACATTGGTGGGCCACAGAACCCACTCCCCTCACACATTGCTACAATTCCCCCTTCTTGTTTATGGACTAGCCAGATTTTTGCCAGGAGCGTTATTCATCCTGCAGGAGAAACACTGTGACTTACGCGGCAAAAATAACACCAAGGCAGAAACAACTCATGAAAACATCAGCCCTTGTTTAACTCAATCTCAAAGCCATTCTGTAAACTAAAAGCCATATTGTAAAATGTGACAAGCTAAAACCTGCTAATTTGCTACACACACTGTCCACACCAAAGTGATTAATTAGTAAAGGTAACGAGTTTTGATAAACATGTCTTACAGCTACACATTGTTAGCCTACCTTTGATTTCTAAAAGTTATCTGCACACCTGCTGTGGTTTTGACTCTCTTATGAATAGTACATGATCTGTTCACTTACTTCCAAATAGCTTCTCACAACTCTTTGCTGTAAGGCAGTCTGTCCACCTGCCTTCAAGGCCACTGTGTTTTAAGAATGTGATTACCAAATACCTCTCAGCATGAGTAATTTTCCTGTTGCATGGGAATTCAGGGATACTGTCAGGGCCTATGTCCTTGTGAGGAGAGCCAGACCGCTAGCAAGCCTGCTGTCCTCCCAGACAATTTTCCCTTTTTTGTATCTGCTTGTTAGAGGACTCTGCAAGGGCCCTTTGCAGAAAGCTCAGCAAGCATGGCAGTAAATGTAAGACAAGTGCCATAATTACCATATTCAATAATCCAAATTTGACCATTGACAACATCCATCCTGAAATTCCCACTCATGAAACCAATTGTCCAATCCAGAGAATTAATTTTTTCATGTTGTATCTTTTGAGCTTGTTCTATTAATTTCTGAATGCTGAGTGGTCAGAGAGATTCCTGCAGCACACATCATGAGACAGCAACAAAACTCAAGTGCTGCACAAGTCTGTGGCTAAGTACTTTACTACCTTTGCTATTGTATTTGTTTGTTTTGCCAATCAGGAGTGTCAGGAGTGCAGGTAACACCAGCCTCACATTTATGTGTAGCCATCCATTGTAGTCTATGATCTTAGGCTGTGCAGAAATCATCATTTCCCTACTTTTCATTTACCACA
Organism: Rallus limicola; assembly: GCA_022605955.1. Classification (NCBI taxonomy): domain Eukaryota; kingdom Metazoa; phylum Chordata; class Aves; order Gruiformes; family Rallidae; genus Rallus; species Rallus limicola. Next base: position 1,315,454 of record JAKCOZ010000068.1, on the reverse strand, counting down.
AACACATGCATGTTTCAAAGACTGTTAGATGGTTCAAAATGTCCTAAGCAAAATTCATAGTCCATCGTGGCTGCAGTTAGAACACTTGACTGCAGTTAGTGCGATCAGGATCCCGAGTTGGTTCGTGCGGGCTCGATTTCTTCTGGATCCACGGCTTTATCCACTTGGTTCCCATATCTGTAATGACATAGGCAGATCTCCTTCCCCAAGTTAGTACCTGCAACTTCATTTCTTATGAACACCTTTTATTATTATTCTTGTTCCCTTTCAAACCTCCTTTTAACCCTACTGCATGTCCATCATTGAAAAAGCAATCAGTTGGTCAGTCAGTTGGAGAGATCTCCTCCTCTCCCCCGTTTTTATTTTGTAGATCAAGTGCTTGAGAGTTTGATTCATACGTTCCACTACAGCCTGACCTGCAGGCAAATGTGGTGTCCCTGTAACATTCCATAATTGAAAAAGAAAAGGCTTGTATTGCTTGTGCTGTATGTTCTGGGCTGTCATTGTCAGTTTTGACTTCACAGGGTACTCAAGTGCTGCTATAGCAGAGTACCCCTGGCACTGAATGTTCACTAGATTTCTTGGTTTGTGCAGTAGCAGTACAAACTCTTTAAATTCAGCAACCAACAAGTGGTATTGTCGTGGAAGTATCTTAACAATGTGTTACCAAAAAAAATTTAAAAAAAAATTCTTACAACTTCTGAGCTTGTGCAACACAGCAGCTCATGGCATTGCTACCAGCCTGTCGGCTCTCTGATTTCTCCCTGCTAGACCTTGAGTCAGCCAGTTGGTTCAGTGTGGCTGCAAATATAGGTAATAAAAATACTGATGCATAATACCACGCAATGAACAAAGCCAGTTAATATCTCTAAGCAACTTTTGTGCATTAGTTATCAATCTGTCAGTCCAAATATTTTCATGCTGGCCTCTTCTGAATTTTCTATAGACCAATCTGTAACGCCTTGCTTTTTAAATACACTGTTAAGTCATGAATCAAACTTTCAACGTTCAAGTTTTTTCCCACAATCAAGATATCAACCATGCAATGATAAAAGATTAAACAAGGATTGCATTTTCCGTACTGGACAAGTGTCGAAGCCACATAAATTTGGCACAGAGTTGGTAATTTATTTTTTTTTTTTTTTTTTTTATCCTTTGAGGGAGCGCACCCAGTGATACCTTTTTCCTGGGTTAATTTTGTTTATAGTCTGAAAAGCAATTTTTGCTCCCGTATGAAATTTTGTACACTGATCAACCCAGATGGACATTTCTATTTTGCAAGTTAAATGTTTAAAGTAAGCTGCCCACTTTCAATGGTCGCTATCAGAAATCTTTTTTCTTAGTAACCAGACTTGCTCTCAGTTGGAGAAACGCATCCTTGAATCTATAGCATATACAGACAAATACTGCAAACCAATTTATCAGACAAATGACATTGCAAGACGCGAATCCACTCAGTTTGGGGGGGGGGGGGGAGGGGACGACTGAGTGTCAGGACCGCCGCGCGGTCGGCATGCTTCCCCCACCTCCCACTTTCTCCACCACCTGCTCATCGCCACATAAATCCTCCCTGGTAATTAGCACGATTGTGTAGAAATGGAAATGCCCTGATTTAACCATTTTCCCTGTACTGACAACACCTTACGTGTCCAGGCTCCAACGAGCAGTCTCTGTGTCCCTCAGCCGATGGTTATTGAAGCCGATACTTGTCCTCCATAGGAGTGTTGTTCCTGTCCTGAGGTTTCTTGTCCGGTGGTTTAGTTGGTGATTCTTTATATCTGTAGTTTTCATCTTCATAGTTATAGGATACAGCAGGGCATGCTGTTGCCTGCTCCACGTCCATGTTTGCCAGCTTTTCAAGGACAAGACGCAGTTGCTCATGGCGGCTAACATTTTTAACTGCGCCATGAAGTGTTTTAGGCTCAGCAAAGTTAGAGGTGAACAGATATTAACGGCAGTCAGTTGCACAGTTTCTTTCCATATTTTTTCCTTCCAAAGGGATAACAGTGGGGGGGTGTGCATACCTTGATGGCAGATTTACGTGTACTAATTCTTTCTTTTCAGTTCCCACAGATTTACCACTTGGCACTGGTAACACGGCATTATTGCTGAGCACAGTACCTGGGGTGGGTGAAAGGGCACAGAAACAAAAAGACATTCTCCGTAGCAGATTTTTTCCCTTTTTGCATCAGTTCTGCTTGCGCCACTCTGCATGTTCAAAAACCGTATCTGGATTTGCGAAAAAACCCCTTCCTATGTAACTCCTTCCTATGGTTTATCCTCTGAATGCTCCGCTTTTCTAAAAAGCATTTCACAGAATCACAGAATCACAGAATTATCAAGGTTGGAAAAGACCTCAAAGATCATCCAGTCCAACCATTCACCTATTACTACCAGCTCCCACTAAACCATGTCCCTCAATACAACATCCAGTCTCTCCTTGAACACCCCCAGGGTTGGTGACTCCACCACCTCCCTGGGCAGTGCATTCCAGTGCCTGACTCCCCTTTCTGAGAAGTAGTGCTTCCTAATGTCCAGCCTGAATCTCCCCTGGCGCAGCTTGACACCATTCCCTCTAGTTCTATCACTGTCTACACGGGAGAAGAGGCCGACCCCCAGCTCACCACAACCTCCCTTCAGGAAGTTATAGAGAGCTATAAGGTCTCCCCTGAGCCTCCTCTTCTCCAGGCTGAACAATCCCAGCTCCCTCAGCCGCTCCTCGTAAGGCCTGTGTTCCAGACCCCTCACCAGCTTAGTAGCCCTCCTCTGAACGCGTTCCAGGGCCTCAATGCCTTTCCTGTAGTGAGGGGCCCAAAACTGAACACAGTACTCGAGATGCGGCCTCACAAGTGCTGAGTACAGGGGGACACATACCTCCCTGTCCCTACTAGTGACACTATTTTTGATGCAAGCCAGGACGCCGTTGGCCTTCTTGGCCACCCGCGCACACTGTCGGCTCATGTTCAGCCGGGCATCAATCAGTACCCCCAGGTCCCTTTCCTCCTCACAGTCTTCCAGCCACTCCGCCCCAAGCCTATAGCGCTGCCTGGGGTTGTTGTGGCCAAAGTGCAGGACTCGGCACTTGCTCTTGTTGAACCTCATGCCATTTACTTCAGCCCAGCTCTCCAGCCTGTCCAGATCCCTCTGTAGGGCCTCGCTACCCCCAGGCACATCCACACTCCCAACTGAGCAAGTTATGCCGCTTGTCTAACCAGCCGCATGGCTTCCCATGCTTTGTCTAGTCCCATGGTCATTTGAGCCTCTGTACGCAAGTATGGCCCCATTCCCATTAACTCTTCCAGTGTTATTTGTAAATAAATCATATGCCACTTGCCTCTCCATTTGTAGATGTCAGCGCTGTTGCAGCTTTTCCAGGCTCCGGTGGCACGTATGGCCCAAAATCACCGATGTGATCTTTGGGGGCGCACTCCTCTATTTCAACTGATCTGGGCGCCGTCCTGGCTGCCAACAGGACCCAACTCCTACTTCTCCAACCGTGGTCGTAGTCGCCTGCTATCAGGTCCGGACTCGCCCTTCCTCAGGGGTCCCTCGATTATCACGTCGGGGTCACCATTTGTCGGAGAAGGGAGACTTGGACACCATGTGGTTCATCAGCAAGTCCCAATCTTTATTCAAGCAAGCCTTGGTTAAATACACTACTTAATTAGCTCATGCATATTGCAAAAGTAAAGCTCATCATTGGTCAAGCTGATAAATGTTGGCCCGTCCCTCCTTTGTTCTGTCCCCACATTCCTGAGGTATGAACATAATCTCATCATATCCTGCAGGTGTGCGAGCACCAGCAATGTCCAGTTACAACCAGCTCTCAGGTCAAGCCGACCTGAAGCCAACCCTTACCCTACTTACACCATCTCAAGCAGATCCCTGCTACTGTATCCTTTTTCTGAGAGCCAGCACTGAACCAGGCTCTCCACACTGCCTGAGGCGCAGGACTCTGCCGGGGCAGCCCGGGGATGAGCGTGAAGGGGGAGGAAGCGTGTCCGAGCTTAAGTGTGCACACGTGTGTGTGTGTGGCAGCAGGAATGGTGTGGGAATGCTCGGGCGGCGGCTCCTCCTTGCCCTGCTGCCAGGCAGGCAGCAGATTTCCCCAAGAGGAGGGTCCCTCTGGCATATTGGACCCTCAGTACCCGTTGGGAGTCATCTCTAGTCACAAGCCACTGGTTCTTCCTCCTGCAGGTGGTCGTGGTGCAGGGGCTGGGCCTTTCCAAACTTGGAAACACCTCTGTGGTGGAAGGACCATCATCCCCATCACCCCCTGACACCAGCCTTCCACTCCAGAGCCTCGGACCTGTCGTACAGACACCCCTGGGAGGAGGTTCATGCGTTTATCTATCCAGTGAACTTATGCTTCAAGTGTTTTAACCTCTACTATAACGACAGGAAATGATGATTTGTTTAATGGGCCCTCAGTGCATGTTATGTCCCACCCATTGTTTTCTTGAACGCTTTCAGTTTTCCATAGGGGCACAGAGGGGCATCGCTGGCAGCTCAGCCCCGGCCAGCGCAGCTGCTCCCGCGTGGCTCTGGAGCCTCGTGCCACAGCACGCTGGAACAACGGCAGAGCCAACACCATCCAGCTCCACCAGGGACCCACCTGGCCAAGGCTGAGCCCATCAGCGACCGGATAGCACCTCTGGGCTCACAGGGTGAGAAGGAGGGAAAAACAAGCAGCAGCTTTGGCATCCAGAGAGAGGAGTGGGAAGGGGTGAGCGGCACGGCTCTGTGGGCCCCAAGGTCAGAGCAGAGGGAGGGCAGGAAGTGCTCTGGGCATGGAGCAGAGATCCCCTGCGTCCCTGGAGAAGCCTCTGGTCTCAGGACCGTTCTGCTTTCCCAGGAGGCAGGGAATGCAAGGAGAGCTGAAAGCCGGAGGGGAGGGGACGCTGTGCTGCCCAGGAATTGCTGTGGTGCAGCGAGCACACAGCCGGTGCCCGGCACGGGGCTGGGCCGTGGGGGCACAGAGAGCTGCCTGCACCCAGCTGCCCAAATTCTCCTGCCTCAGGACCGCACAGGAGTGATCTCAAAGCGCGCATCTTCCTGTGTGCGGAGGAGCCAGCTTCCTCCTGCGCTGCTGGTGCTGCAGAAACCTCATCTGGGAAGCCCTGGTCAGGGTGGGGGCAGAGGTTTTGTGGCTGCCGGCCGCAGCTGGTGTGGAATAAGGGAAACAAGGCCCTGTGGGGCCTGCAGCTGGTTTCCCCCAGGTTCATGGGGACGAGAAGGTGCGGAGCAGCCCCGGGCTCCCCAGTACAAGAGAGATGAGGATGTACTAAAGAGAGTCTGGCCAAGGGCCATTCAGGCCCCAAAGGGAACCGAGTATGAGTTGTAGGAGGGGGGCTGAGAGAGCTGGGGCCACTCCCCCCGGAGAAGAGGGTCCTGGGGGTTCTTGTCCTGACATAGGGAGGGAGGAAGGGAGGGAGGAAAATGATGTACCCTGTCCCTTCCCAGCATTGCCCTATGCTGGGAGCAGAGGCTGCTTTCAAGCAAATGACCTTGTGAGGAGATAAGGTCCTCCTGGGAAGAGTTTCCAGGGGGGAGGGCTCCGTGCTGCCCATAAATATCTTGGTTGGAGCGGAGAAACACCGCTTCTGCCCCATCCCAGCTGCCTGAGAACTCCTCAGCCAGGAAGCTCCAGGCTCCTGCTCAGCTTAGGAAGGCAGCATGGCCGACCGGTTCGTCAGGGACCAGATCACGTATCACAGCGTGACCCTGTTCACGGTATCGGGCTGCCCGTACAGCCGCAACGCCCTGCAGATGCTCATGAGCTACAACTTCGAGCCGGGCGGACTGCGCGTGGTGGATATCACGGTGAGGCAGGATGTCCAGAGATACCTCCAGCAAAAGACCGGCCAAAAGAGCGTAAGTTCTGGCAGCCTTTGCTCCCGAGCCTGCCGCTCCCTCGTCCCCGCCGGCCCACGCTCTGCCTGGCTGGGCCAGGGGCTCCGGCGAGCTCCCTGTCCCCTCCTCTCTGTGCCAGGGGGCAGGGAGAAGCCGCTCGCCTTCCCCACTGCCAGGAAGGCTGCTCTGCTCCTCCTGCCCCAAAGCCGTGGCAGGGACCCGTGCTGCCATGCTGAGGGGTGCAGCCTGCTCCCCGTGGCCGGGGCCGGCTGGGTGCAGAGCCCTGGGGCTGCAGCACCTCCCGGGATGTGCTGTGCCTCCCCCAACCCTGTGGCCGAGGAGACACGGGGCTTGCTCACGTCCTGGCAGGCGGCTGGGCTGGGCCCAGGGAACATCTGGAGCTGAGCTTCCATGCGGGCAGTGGCACGGCCAGCGGGCCTGTCCCCACGTCTGTCCCACCATGGGAGCGCCGGAGCTCGGGGACCCCGCTGTGGGCACACACTGTGGGCACACCAACCCTCCGTGCGGGGGCCCCGGCTCTCCCCGTTCACCCGTGCTGGTGTTTCTGCCCAGGCCCCTCACGTGTTCATCGGCAAGTGCTGGATCGGAGGGTTTTCTGAGCTGCAGAGGATCAGCTCCGACCTGCCCGGGATGCTGCAGCAGATCGGGGCCCTGCGCTAGCCGGAGGTGAGTGCTGGGGGGAGCGCGGCCTCTGGCAAGGCAGGGGGCCGTGCCCGGCCCTGGCCTTTGCCCGGCTCAGAGTCTCCCCCGGCTCCGGAGCGGGCGCAGCCAGAGGCCCCGGCGCTCCTTTCGGAGGAGAGCTGCCCCCGGGGGAGGCGGCCGGCGGGGCCGGCGGCCGGACCTCTGGGGCGCTGCCGTGCACGGCGCCTTGTGCACGCACGGCCCCGTGTGCCTGTGCAGACACACGCGTGTGCCTCGGCCCGCGGCCGACGCCGGGCGTCTGCGGGACGGGTGGGAGCAGCGCCCGGGGGGTCTCCTCAGCACCCCGTCCCGCGCCGGTGCCGTCCTGCCGGAGGGGTTCCCGGCAGCGCTGACCTCCCCCCTCTGCGTCTGCTCTTTCTGCTTCCAGGAGAGAGATGAGCACGAGCCGTGGCCTCCGCCTTCCGACCCGCAGGCTCCTCGCAGCAAACGGCCGGTCCCTTCCTCTGAGGGGATCGCACGCAGCCTTTGGCCACCGCCGCTCCTTCCCCTTGCCCTGCTCGGTGCTCCGAGGCGGCACCGCCTGCGCAGCCTCTCTGTAGCCGGGTGCGATCCGGCCCAATAAACTCCCCTTGCTCTCGCCGGCTGCCGGCACCGTTGTGCTTCTTCTCCGTGGAGTCCCGTTGCCGTGCCCCTGGCGAACACCCCGCTGCTCTCCAGCAGCCCCTTCCTCCCTGCCTCTCCCAAATCCCCGCTGGGAATTGCCGGGGCTGCCCGCGCCCCCTAGGAAGGGGGGCCAGGGGGGCCAGGGCTGCGAGCTGAGGCGTGCGCGGGCAGCTGGATGCGGGTGCCCTGCAGCGGGGTGCTGCGCACACCCCCCCTGCCCCGGGACCCCCCGTCTCCGGGCCGGGCGGCCGCTCAAGGCGGGGTCCCCGCAGCCCCCCCAGGCAGCGGTGCCGGATGCGGAACGCGCTGCCACAGGGCCGCTGGCGGGAGGTGACGCGGGCCCGGCCCGGCCCGCTGAGCCCTGACGGGCCCCGAGCTGCCCGGGCCGGGATGCGCCTGCGGCTCTGCAGCCTGCTGAAGAGCTCGGCATGGGCAGAGCGCCCCGGGAGACAGCATAAAGGCTGCTTCCTCTGCAGGAGCAGCGCTGGAACCCCACTTTCCTGCTTCGCCTCAAGCAGCAGGTGGGACACCCCCAGGAGAAAACGCTTCCCCCTTCTCCTCACCTCCCCGTCTCCCATCGTGTCTTTTCCCCTCCTTGGTTCTTCTGCACAAAGGAATTAAACCTGAGTTTTCTCTTTCTCTTTTTCTTATTTGGCTTTTTAGTTCTTATTTCATTTTTTCTTTTATGCTTTTATTTCTCTTCTTTTTTCTACTTTTTGTTTTCTTCCTTGTTCTCATTCTCATTTTCCTTCTCCTCTTTCTTCTTCTCTTGCTCCCTTTCGTTCTGCTTCCCCTCTGTCTTCTCCCTCTCCTTCTCCTTGCCATGAAAGTTCTGTTAGGACTCGTGGAAGTAGAGTTCTGCTGCTTTGGAGCCTCTGGCACTGCCCTGTGCCTGGAGGAGGGTTGTACAAAAGAATTAAAACTCTTTTTTTCATTCTCTTCTTATTTTTAATTTTTGAAAATATTTTTATGTTTTAATTTTTCTTTTCTCCAATGTTTCTCCTTTTTGTTTCCTTTCTCCTTCTCCTCTCCTTCTTCATCTCCTTCTTCCCCTTCCCCTTCCCCTTCCCCTTCCCCTCCTCCTCACTGTGAAAGTCGTGTTAAGACTTGAGGAAGCAGAGTCAGTTCTGCTGTCCCAAGCCCGTCCCTTCCTGGGTTTCAATACCAGTTTAACCATTAGGAAGCGCCGGGCAGAGGCAGCCTAAGGGCAGGAACCCAGCCCCCTGCCAGCTCAGCCCCTTCAGCAAGGGTTTCCTCCTGGCAGGTTCAAGCCCTTTAGCTCTGGGCTGGACAGCGACCCCCCCCTTTCTGCCAGCCCTGGGTAACTCCAATGGGCTTCTGACGTGCCCAGACTCAGGTTTGGCAGCGTGGGGTGACCCCCGGGCACGGGGCAGCGCCCCAGCACAAGCAGTTCCATGCAGCCCTTCCCTAGATTGCCTGGCAGACGTCTGGGAAGCTGCTCTCCAGCACAAGGTGCTGCTCCCAGTCCCTTCGTGTGGCTGGAGTGGCCCCCAGATGACAAGGGTGCAGCTGGGCCCGGAGGTGCCAGCACATCACCCAGCAGCAGCAGCAGCAGCTCAGGTGAGGCAGGGCAGGAATTGCCTCAGGGATGGGCAGGGCACATGTGCCTGGAGGGATGCCAGAGCTGCTGCTGGGGCATGTGTCCTACAGAACCCCTGGGGTGGGCAGTAACTGTTGCTGGTGGGAGAGAAACAGTCAAAATTGCAGCTCTATGGTGTGTAGATACAATCCTAGAATGTGTTGGGTTGGAAGGGACCTTGGAGCCCATCCAGTCCCACCCTGCAGAGAGCAGGGCCATCTTCACTAGAGCAGGTCCCTCAGAGCCCCATCAAGCCTGAGCTTGGATGTGCCCAGGGATGGGGCCTCAGCACCTCTACGGGCAACGTGCCAGTGACCCAGCACCCTCAGAGGGAAGAATGTTTTCCTAACACCCAACCCAAATCTGCCCTTCTCTAGTTTAACCCATCACCCCTCATCCTACCTCTCCGTGCCCTTGGCAACAGTTCTTCCCCAGCTTTCCTACAGGCACCTTTCAGGGACTGGAAAGGTGCTTTAAGGTGTCCCCAGAACCTTCTCTTCCCCAGGCTGAGCCAGCCCAGCTCTCCCAGCCTGGCTTCACAGCAGAGCTGCTCCAGCTCTTGGATCATTTTTGTGGCCTCCCCTGGCCCTGCTCCAACAGGTCCCCCGGCACCCTGACCCCCCTGGGCACCCTGACCCCCCTGGGCACTCTGACCCCCCCAGGCACTCTGACCCCCACTCCGGCACCCTGACCCCCGCGTCCCCCGGCATCCTGACCCCCCCCTCCGGCACCCTGACCCCCGCGTCCCCCGGCACCCTTGCCCCCCCGGCATCCTGACCCCCCCGGGCACTCTGACCCCCCCGGGAACTCTGACCCCCCCGGGCATTCTGACCACCCCCCCTGGCACCCTGACCCCCGCGTCCCCCGGCACCCTGACCCCCCCCGCATCCTGACCCCCCCGGGCACTCTGACCCCCCCGGCACAACGCCCCCCCCCCGGCACCCTGACCCCGCCCCCGCTGCCGAGCAGGGGCGAGAGAGCCCGGCACGTCCCCTCAGGCGCTGGGGGCAGCTGTCCCCAGCCCGCTCGCTGCTGGGGGGCGTGAGGAGCAGAACCCCCCTCCGCGGCTCCGTGTGAGCGGCAGGAGCCGGCGGCCCCCGCGGGAGCAGCGCGGAGCCGAGGCGGGACCGCGGCTGCCGAGAGGGGCGGCTGCGGGGCAGCGGCAGCGGCGGCTTCCCCCGCAGGACACGGGCCGGGGCCCGAGAAGGCCGCAGGGGCCGCGCAGACAAGAGGCGGCTCCGCGCCGCTATCGCGCCGATCGCGACCCAGCTCGGCTGCCGGCCCGTCGGAGCGATGGGATCCTGGGCTCCATCAGCAGAGGGGTGGCAGCAGGGACAGGGAGGGGATTGTCCCTCTCTGCTCTGCCCTGTGAGGCCCCAGCTGGAGTCCTGTGTCCAGAGCTGGGGCCCCAGGACAAGAGAGATGTGGGGCTGGTGGAGAGGGGTCAGAGGAGCCACGGAGATGCTCAGAGGGCTGGAGCAGCTCCCCTACGCAGAGAGGCTGAGGGAGCTGGGCTGGGTCAGCCTGGAGAAGAGAAGGCTGCTTCTGGGGGGACCTCATTGCAGCCTGCCCGTCCCTGAAGGGAGCAGAGGAACAGGAGGGGAATGGGCTTGTGAAAGGGCAGAGCCTGGCAGGACAAGGGGGCTGGAGTGAAGCTGGAGGAGGGAAGGGGGAGAGGAGAGACTGGGGGGCAGTTCTTTGCAGAGAGAGTGGTGAGGGGCTGGCAGGGGCTGCCCAGAGAGGGGGTGGGTGCCCCGTGCCTGGGGGTGTTGAAGGCCAGGTTGGCTGGGGCCCTGGGCAACCTTGTGTAGCTCCAGGCCTGGAGGTTGGTGTCCCTGCCTGTGTCAGGGGGTTGGAGCTCTGGGACCCTCGGGGTCCCTTCCCACCCAGACCAGGCTGGGGTTCAGTGATTCCTGATGGAGAGTGGATGAGAAGTGTGTCTACTCTCGTTGGACTCCTTGCAGCCTGGGACTGCATGTCTCTTCATGTCAGCTGTGCCTGATAAGTTAATTGATGCCAGCAGCACAAGTGCTCTGTGCAAATGCATTTTCAACACTGGCTGGTAGATTGCAGGCTCTTCCAAACCTGCGTCCCTATGAGCAAGGCCTGGGTGACACCTCTCTGTGTGCTTCGGTGCTGTTGCTGCCTTTTGAGCCCAATTTCAAGCCAAGCTGTTGGTGGGGGTAAGAGTCATCTGGATGCCTACAGTCTGTTGGGGCTGGCTGGGTGGTATCCATGGCAGGCACCTTCCATAGAGCTCCCAGCTCCCCAGCAGCGCTGCCCTGAGCCAATCAGAGCTCAGGGAGGGGCGGTGATGATGATGATGATGATGATGTCTAAGCCCTTTATTAGGTCAGAGGGCTGTGGTTGCTGAAGCTCTTAGGGAGCTTCGGGCAGTTCCACGCTCTGAGCCGTGGTGGCAGGATCGTGGTGCCTCCTGGGTTTGAAGTGAGTGAAGTCATGGATGGGACCTGGCAGAACAGCACAGTGCAGGTAAAGAAAGGACCTGGGCTTTCCTCTGCCAGGCACCGTGGGCACTTAGGCAGTTGGTGCCCACACAAGAGGAGTAGAGCAAAGCAGATGTATTTGCCAGCCACCCTAAAAGGGCAGCCCCAGCTCCTGAGCCAGCACCCCCATGGCTGCCCCTGCCCCAGGCCTGCTCCTGCCTGGCTCCAAGGCCACAGCCTCCGTGCCCTGGCTCCAGCAAGGGGCTGGCTCGAGCTGAGATGCACCAGGAGCCCTTGTGCCAGTGCTGGTTTTGGCACTGGAGGGGCAGGTGCCCCCCTGGAGAGCATCCCTCCTGGGGACGGGCACTGCTGTGCGCTGGCCCTGGGAGCAGCACCCGGGAGGTGTGAAAACATCACAGCCTAAAGAAAGATTCACCGTGACACAGTGTAACCCCCACGGTAACCAGAAGGGATACAGCAGGGGGGCCCAATTCTCTCTCCCCCTCCCTGCACCAGTGGCTCTGCCACCCCTCAGGGCTGCTTTGCAGGTGGAGTTGGGGAGCTGAACCTGGCTGGCTGGTGGATTCCTGGGTCCTGGGGCTGTTGGGAGGCAGGGGGTGGCTGGTGTGCTCGCTGGGACGCAAGCACAAGGAGGGGTACAGGGAATGGAAGGGGTGTTCCTGGGGCAGGCAGCCTTTCCTTCCCAAAGTGCTGCTCTGGTGAGGGGGTTTCTGTCAGCTGTGTCAGTTCTCAGCCGAAGTTGCTGAGCAGTTCACATCCAGCCCTGCTCTGCACTGAAACCCAACCTCTGAGTGCAGGGGCAGCTGGAAGAGCCCGGGCTGGGAGCAAGGAGGGGGAAAGAGCAGGAAGGGCAGGGGAGAGCTTGGGGAGCTGGAGGGGAAAGGGGAAGGGGGGCAGCAGGAGGGGGAAATGGGAAAAGGGGGCAGCAGGAGGGGGAAGGGGGCAGCAAGGAGGGGGAAATGGGAAAAGGGGGCAGCAGGAGGGGGAAGGGGGCAGCAGGAGGGGCAAGGTGGCAGCAAGGAGGGGGAAATGGGAAAAGGGGAGCAGCAGGAGGGGGGAAGGGGGCAGCAAGGGGGGGAAATGGGAAAAGGGGGTCAGCAGGAGGGGGAAATGGGAAAAGGGGGCAGCAGGAGGGGGAAGGGGGCAGCAAGGGGGGGAAATGGGAAAAGGGGGCAGCAGGGGGGGAAGGGGGGGTAGTAGGAGGGGGAAGAGGGGGAGCAAGGAGAGGGAAGAAGGGGAGCAGGAGGGGGAAGAGGGGAAAGAGGGGAAATGTGGGCAGGTGCCTCTTAGTGCCACCAGATGGGAACGGGTGCCTGGCTGCTTGAGCCCTTTGCTGAAGCAGAGGCTGAGCGCCTGTAGGTTCTGTGGGGCAGTTACTGCCGGGGCAGACACGGAGCCAGCCCAGCTTCCCCAGGGAGAACTGTGCCCAAAACACTAGTTTAGTGTCTCTCAGTGCTTAGTCTCTGCAGTGCTGTGCCTGACATCAGAGCCTTCCAGACACAGTTTCTCCCTCTGAGCCGTGGCCCTGGGAGATGGCGAGCAAAGGGCTGTAGATTCAGATTTTTACACCACCTTTGTTTCCCCTTGTAGCTTCTCAGCATTCCCAAAGTCGATGTGCCAAACCAAGTGCCAACATTCAACTCCTACACGTCAGATGCCGGCAGTGATAGACCTCAGGGAAGCTTTGAGTCCTGTCAGAGGACCAGAGATGGCCTGAGCCAGGCAGAAGAGGAGTGGCGCAATCCAGGTGCAAAGGTTCTTAACCCGGGCCGGCCACTTTTAGGTATGGTTGGATTTCGTTTTTTACTCGATGTCTCTGAGTTTCCCAGTTCAGTGATTGATCTTTTCAGCATTCTCACATGTTTTCCCCCAAAAGCCTGCCAGTCCCTCCTTCTTGCCATGTTGCTCGACTGGTTGACAGTTTGAGCGCTGAAGTGAGGGGGTTTTATTGCCCTGGGGGACCCGGGAACATCCATCCCTGTGACGTACAACTGTCCCTCGCTCGGCTCCGGCTGCTGTCCTCCCGCCAGCTGGGATGTTCCCAGCAGAGATGTGGCAACACACGCTCAGCCTCAGCTCACTGCAGGGCCCTGTGAACCAGCATCTCCAGCCTTGGAGATACAGACTGACCTGTGTGTGGCCTTGACACTCGGGGAGCGGGGCAGGGGTAGTGCCAGGGCACGGAGCTGGCACCGCTTCCCGGGCACTGGTGGAGCTGCTCGCCACCTCCCTCTGTGTCCGACTCAGAGAGGCTGCCCAGAGAGCCTGGGGAGTCTCCCTCCATCTCTGGAGACGTCCCCACCCCATGATCCTGGGCACTGTCCTGTGCAGCCCGCTCGAGGGGACCCTGCTCTGGGGGGTGGGATGGGCTGATGCCCAGAGGTCCCTGCCGCCCACACCGCTCTGGGGCTCTTACAGACCCTGAAGTGCTGATGCGATGCTGTTTGTAGAACTTCTCTGACTTAGTAAATTCTTGTAAAGAAACTGTCTTGTCTTCTTCCGTCCAGCCAGGTAACTCTCTTCTTTATCCTGTCTTTAGGGAAAAGACCACTGGTCAGAAAGCCACGACAAAGCAGTCCAGATCTTGTGCCTGAGAGGAAGAGATCGGCGCCCCTGAACCCTGCGATTGCCATACAGAAGACACAGACACCCAATCTTGCTGTTTCTCAGCGGCCGTGCAGGGAAAGGGTGATGCACTTACTGGCCCTGAGGAGTTACAAGAAGCCAGAGTTACTTGCGCGCTTGCAAAAAGACGGTGTCAGCCAGAGGGACAAGAATTGCCTTGGAAGTATCCTTCAGCAGGTGAGACCATGGGGCTTGTGGCAGTGTTTCCCCCCTCCCCACTATTGCTTTAATCATAAATTTGAGGTGTTGCTGCTGCGTTTGAATTAGAAAGTAATCAACAACCTGTATAAAGCTCTCACTTCAGATTTTCAATCAACTTGATACTGATGTGCCCAGCTGCAAGTCAAGACGAGGGAAGAAAGAGTAAAGGCAGTTTGAGCAGTGCTTTGGATTGTGTTGGAAGGGCAGGCCATGATTCTCTATCTCTAGCCTTGCTGTTCCTTAGGTTGTCTTTATTTTTTTCCTTCCTTTTATTTGGATTTCTTCCTTGAGGGCAGCTGACCTGTGTTCTCTTGGTGGTGTGAAAAAGGTACTTGGTGTTTCTTGGGATGAGTTTATGAGGAGAGAAGTTGGGTGACTGGAAAGGTTTGCCATGGTTAGCGTTTCATTTGAATGTAATTAGTGGCCTGTAATTGGCACTTTGCCTCTCTTGGGACCTGTTAGAATTGCAGTCCAGGGATGGGTGTTCCAGCCACACTGTACTGTGGAAAAAGGTAGCGGGCTGGTTTGGAGCAGAGCGTTTCTTTGCTGTCGTGTGGACCACACGTGTCTTTACCTTCCTGGGAACCTTTGCTTCTCCGGGGCTCCTTTAAGTTCCACTTGTATTTGGTTGTTGTAGCCATCAAAATGATCGGTCAGCTTATAAAGTTACATAGGTGAAGCTTCTAAGCTGTGTGTTCAAGAGTGGCTGTGTGGGTTAATCCCTGCTAAGAGTGGCAGGGATTCATTCTCTACCAAAAGAGTTCAGAAAGGGCTTCTGAAAGAACTGTGAGATGCAGTGGCTCCTTCTTCATGGTTTGAAATACTCCGTGTGCCCACAGAGTGTGGCCGAATTACATACGTAGTGATATGTAAAGAAGGCACGTATTCTGTAGGAAAATGTGATTTAGAAACTATGGAGTTAGTAAAATTCTACATTTACACAGCGGTGGCTGATCTACGCTGAATTTTAAAAGCTCATTGCTTGAATATCTTCAGTTTGGTTGCTGTGTTTTCATTAGCTCCAGATTAGGGTTTTCTTGTACAAATCCAAAAAACAGGAGCTAAAACTTGTTTAGGATCTCATACGCACAGATCTGCTTCTTTTGGAATACAGTTTTAATTCTCATTCTAACAAGAGAATTGCTGTTTCTGGCTAGCATTGTTACCTTTCTTTATTAGGCTGGGTACAGACAGCCCCCTCCACCCCCCACCCATACCCCCAACACACACACAGCCAGTCAGAATTCATCTGCCATGTTTTGGGGGAAAACCAGGCAAAGCTGCTCAAAGCAGTCGGGACGTGTTGGGAGATTCAGCATTTGGTATCGTGCACATGGAGTCTGCTTTTCTTTGGGCCTTTTTTCTCCAAGCTCTGAACAGGTGTCAGGGGGTGTCGGCCTAAACCAGTGTTGTAGGTGTCAAGGGCTCCCAAGTTGGTGCTGGCTCGCTCCAAGTTTTTGAGTATCTTTTGTGTTTTTCTGAGGAAGACAGAAACCCAGTTTCTCTTCAGAGCTTTCCAGTGAGGCAGGCACAGGCCCTGCTCAGGACGGTGCTGTCTGGAACGGAGCCCGTGCCTGCAAAACGAAGGCCGCACCTGGGCCTGTGCACCTCTCCTGGGCCTTTCCAGTGCCAAACCCTGTGTCCAGGTTCCACTCGCTAGATACAAGTGCAGTTACATTGCTCCCTGCTGCTAAAATGTTGATCTGGCTCAAAACTAAGGGGATAGATGAGTGATTCCTCTCTGTGCTAAGGGATAGAGTGGTGAGGGGCTGGCAGGGGCTGCCCAGAGAGGGGGTGGGTGCCCCGTCCCTGGGGGTGTTGCAGGCCAGGTTGGCTTGATTCTCAGGCCTATATGACAGACAAGAAAGCAGATACACGGTGCAGAGAGGTTTCTGTAGAGCACGTGTCAGACAGGCTTGCAGCAGTTTGGGATTTCCTCACATCCAAATTTCTACATTCCAAGTTGACCAGTTTTTCTTTTTTAAATGGTGCTCATTATGCAAGATCTACTTTGATCTCAAAAGCCTGGATAACTGGAGTCTAAATTAATTTTTAGCTTTCATTTAGTTATGCAGTACTGATTTTTTTTTTCTGAAATTTGCATGTAGGTATAATGAACATTTCTTTTCTTAAATGCCTGCCTGTAGGTAGCCAACCTGAATCCAAAGGACAATTCTTACACTCTGAAGGATAATTTATTTTTAGAAATTCAAACAAATTGGCCTGGATACAGTGAAATAGATAAACAGTCCTTGAAGTTAAAACGTAGGTAAGTTCAGTCTCTAGGGGAAGGACAACAGCCATTTAAAAACTTTTCCTGGGAAATCAACCTCGTCTTCCCAATAATGAAAGAACTACAGCATAGGTACTTGTGCCTCCTAACCTGAATCTTGGGCTGTCCTTTCAGCACTTTATACCTGTCTCAACATGTCCCTGGCACCGGTCATGAGGAATTCCCTGTCGCTTCTGATCTGGATGGTCCATCAACTTCTCGGGTAAGTCCTGAAAGACTGCAGGGAAGTAGCTTAAGGGCTGCTATAGTTAGTATTCTGTATTGCAGAATGTTTCCTAAAATACCCAGGAAAACTAACACCAGGTGTCTGCAGAGTATTTTGAAAATACAGCTCAATTTCTGACAGGGACTCCCCCTGTCATGTTTGAACAGCCAGTGCGTTGGCCTAAACCAGACCTGTCCATCAGCAGCGCCTTGACCTTGCAGAAGCCTGAACTCACCTTGTAGGGTGCAGAGCCCTGTCCCCAGTATCCCTGGTGCAGAGCTGTGTGCCCAGCATCCCTGGTGCAGAGCCGTGTGCCCAGCATCCCTGGTGCAGAGCTGTGTGCCCAGCATCCCTGGTGCAGAGCTGTGTGCCCAGCATCCCTGGTGCAGAGCCGTGTGCCCAGCATCCCTGGTGCAGAGCTGTGTGCCCAGCATCCCTGGTGCAGAGCCGTGTGCCCAGCATCCCTGGTGCAGAGCTGTGTGCCCAGCATCCCTGGTGCAGAGCCGTGTGCCCAGCATCCCTGGTGCAGAGCCGTGTGCCCAGTATCCCTGGTGCAGAGCTGTGTGCCCAGCATCCCTGGTGCAGAGCCGTGTGCCCAGCATCCCTGGTGCAGAGCCGTGTGCCCAGCATCCCTGGTGCAGAGCCGTGTGCCCAGCATCCCAGGTGCAGAGCCATGTGCCCAGCATCCCTGGTGCAGAGCCGTGTGCCAAGCATCCCTCGTGCAGAGCTGTGTGCCCAGCATCTGAGGCAAAACTGGAGTTTTTACCTATTCCCACCTGCTTTGTGCTTCATCTGCTCTAAGCAGGGTGCTGCCACATGCTTCTTGGGGCATCTTTAGTCAACCTCTTGGCTGTGTGTACAGCCTTCTAGCTGTAGAGTTGAAGAACAACTTGCTAGGTGGCCAGAGTAGAAACTAATCATGAACTAGACACTGGGTTTGGCTGCAGTGCTTCCCGGGATTCTTGCACCACCAGCAAAAGTTCATTCTGAGGATTTAATTTCTTTTTTTGTGTTACAGAAACGACCTCTGAGTTCTGGCTACATTGATCCTCTGATCAAAAAACGAAGGGTCTCTCGCCTGGCCAGTCGACCCAACCCACTCCTCAGGGGCCAGTTCTCTGCATCCACTGCTCCGTCTCCCCCACCATCACTGCATCTCACAGTGCTTTCCACCTCCAGCCCTTTGCAAGCTGCCAGCTCGGGCTCACCCAGCACCTCTGAGGGACAGGGGACACGGGAGCTGCCAGCCGACTGCTCTGGCCAGAGAAGCCAAAGCTCCAGCAGCTCGAAGCCTGGTGAAGGTATGAACATGCTGCTTGTGGTCCCTTCTCACCAGGTTACCCCCATTACCCCAGGGGCTGGCAATGCAAATGGTCTGGTTTTCATTTACTGCATGTCCAGTCCCTTGTCGTTATCCCCACTCCCTGGCCACGAAGAATCAGCACTTTTCATTCTGCCGTTGCATTACATGGTAAATGTTAGTTACAAACACAGTCAAACCAACCCAACCAACACTGGAAGCTGTTGTGCTGGACACCCACCCCAAGTTACCCTCATTGTTAAGAATTCTCACTCTGTAGTCCAGAAGTTACTAGAAGAAACAAATCATGAATGGGTAGCTGTGTGTGGGGCAGAAACTAGCTAAAAGGGCACCAGGAAAAACACAAGGGGTGGAGTTTGACTCACTTCTGGATTTCCAACAGCCTGAGAGTTCACTGGAACTCTGCTTTATCCATCAGAAGGTTTAAAGTCTGCCTGCTGAAGGCAACCTGTCCCGTTCTAACTTAGAGTGAGCTCTGTGGTACCACTCTGCAGGGTGTTTGTGGGTTTTGTTAGCGTAGAAGCCTGTTTATAGCATCCAACCTCTGCTTTTTCCTAGGAGTTGAGGAAACTTGCACCGCTTCACCAGACCCTCCTTCATCCAGTGAACAACCAGACTACATCCTGTGAGTAAATTAGCCGTTAGGGCTCCCTTCCTACCCGTGGAAGCAGCTGGGAAACCACTTCTAAACCCTCTTGCTTTCCTAGAAAATTGGACATTTACCCAATGCCATTTTAGAATAATGAAGAGTTCCTTGAAGTCACCTCCTGTGAGGCCAGCAGGGCGATGAGTCCCTCCTAGGGATTGCAGTGCAGGAATCTGGGGAGGGAGGAGGCTGTGGAGTGCTGCAAGCTGCTGGATTCAGCAGCTCCTGCGGGGATGGGGCTCAGGGCTCCCTGTGGCACTCAGCTCTGGAGCATCCCCCACCCAGGCTGAAGCAGGAGCCGCGGCAGCGCCCTGCGTCGCTCTGTGAACACCCTGAGAGATGCTCCCTGGGAAGGCCGGGAGCAGGGCTGGCTCTCAGTGTAAAACCACACGTGTGTTTGTCTCTTCCCCTCAGAAAATACACAGCTATCGAATCCTACAGGCAACGGGAGAGCTACAAGGACGACTTCAACGCCGAGTATGGCGAGTACAGAGCCCTGCACGCTCGGGTAGAGAGCGTGACCCAGCGATTCCTGGAGCTGGACGCACAGCGAAAGCTGCTCTCTCCAGGCACCAAAGAACACCAGGTAAAGAAGGGAAAAACCCTGAGGATTGTTCTTCATCTCCCCCGTGCCCACACCTCCCCAAAGCCCACCTTGTAGACAGGGGCAGAGCCTCCAGTGTGTTTATCTATCAAGTGAGGCTGATGTGGATTTAAAAGAGCAGCAGGATGCTGCTCAATCAGGCACAGGGAGACCCTGCAGCATCTGCTTACGTGCTCAGACCCTGCATGGGCTGGCTCTGATTGTCGTAGCTTCACAAAACCCTGCAGAAATGTCTTCAGCCCTCACTCCCCCCCAGCCTTTTTGAGCTGTCTCTGAAGACACATCAGCTTGAGCATCTTCCCAAAGTGAATCTTCAAGCACCTGCTGCTTTTGTTGGCTACTTACAGCCTTGATGGCAGATCTTGGGTGCTGCAGGGCGTGGGGGTTTGAGCAGTGAAACATTCTTCATATTGACCTTGTGTTTGTTTGGGTTTTTGTTCCCCTGAAGATGCTTCAAGAGGAAATCCTGGAGGAATATCGAAAGATAAAACAGGTCTGAGTAAGGCCGGGTCTGTGGGTGCTCCTGGCACCAGGCGGGCAGCAGGCATGGGACTCTGAGGGAAGGTTTCCTCTCCCTCATCTTCTTTTTCTTTCATCTGTAACAGTCCTCCCCCAGCTATTACCAACAGAAAAGCAGGTGCGAGTATCTCCACAGCAAGCTCTCCCACATCAAGAGGCTGGTGGAAGAATTCAACCATCAGAGAGCACAGTTATGGCATCGGTCCCTGACCAGGAAAAGATGATGCCACAAAGTTTATTTATTTAGGACTGTAGATAGGTTGCTGTAAGGTTATAGGAAGATAGTGTCAAACTCTTTAGTTGTAGAAGTCTCAGTTTTAGCAGATTTAAGTACTTTTGTTGTTGTTGTTATTGTTGATTAAAGGTATATTTGAAGCTGCTTTTTCTGGTCCTTTTCTTCAAGACTTCTGTTTGTCCAATGAAAGAATTGTATGGGTGGGTGCGAGGGACCTGGTACCTCTACTAAGAAGGTGTGCACATCTTAAGAGAAGGTGGAGGCAAATTCAAATCCTCCGGGATGTTTTCTGACCTTTCCTGGGAATGCCAACTCTTTGCCTGAAATGGTAGAAAGTTGAGAGTGTTGCACACAGAAAAAATAATGAAAAACGCCTGGGAGCGTGTGCTTGTCAGCGTGTGCGTGTGCCAGAGTGTGGGTGTGAACGGGAGTGATGGGGAAACACAACCAAACCAAAGGCTGCTGCTCTCCACCTAGGCCAAACGCTCAGCTTACAGCAGCTGGTGAGTGCTGCTGCAGGTCTCTGCTATGGCATTGCGGCTTGTGCTGTGGAAGGCGGGAGCGTTTCCATTGCCACAGGCTGTCAGCTTTAATCATGAACGCTGGGGAAAGGGATCCTTGACAGGAATGAAACAGATCATACGGTTTGGGGGTGAGATGATCAAGTGACACATGGGGATTACCTGTTTATATACTGCTCTGAAGTATTTTTTGACGCTGTGGGACTGAGACCCTGTGCGGCTCACTGGGGCCTTTTCACACCCCCACCTTCCCCACGGGGCTGTGCTGGCGTGCATCTCCTGCTTGGCAGGCGCTGTGTGTGTTGCAGCTGGAGGCCAGTCCTACTTCAGAGCTCCAGCGCTGCCTATCGCCGTCAGAGCGGACAAGCTGCTGGAAAGGCCTTAACTGAAGGTGCTGCCCGTTTGCATGGAGCGTTTCTGAAGCCCTGTGCTTAGACCCATGGCCCTTGGAACTTACTTACTTTCTGTAAGTTTGCTGTAAGTTTCTGTCCGTGGTGGGGGCAGATGTGGCCAGCAATTCCATCACCTTCATTGGGGAAGGATGTGAAATGGCTGAAGACAGGACAATACTTGGGAACATGAAGACTGAAGGCGGGGATGTGAATCCCCCCTTCTGACTCGGAGAGTATTTTACACCTTTCCATCATTTCCATACAAACTGTACGTGGAACATCCTGGGGCGTTCTGTTCATGACTCCTTGAGCCCTTGTTTGTTGCCCCCCCTCTGCTGCTCTACATCAATTTAAGTTCAATAAAATGTGACCTTTGCAATCCTGCAGCTTGGGTCCTTTCTTGCCGTGGTGATGAGGGGGCTCAAGGGACCCAGGTGGAGCTCAAGACATTCTAGGTGCTCTCTCACATCAAGAGCAACTCCTCCACCTCGCCTCCCTAGCCTGACTTTCCTAAAAAGCACATAGCCATCCATGGGAGCGTGCCAGTCATCAAGGATGGCTATGTCAGGATACTGCACACGGGGTGAGAAGAGGGAGAGTTGGTACAAAGAGAGGACGACCACAGGGAAAGGTTGGAGCACAGGATGCTCCCCCCCCAATGTGGGGAAGAACTTCTTCCCGGTGAGGGTGAGGGAGCCCTGGGCCAGGCTGCCCAGGGGGTGTGGAGTCTCCTTCTCTGGAGAGATTCCAGCCCCGTCTGGACAGCGCCCTGTGTGCCCTGTCCTAGGGACCCTGCTTTGGCAGGGGGTTGGACCCCGTGGGCTCTGGGGGGCCCTTCTGACCCCTACGATTCTGTGACTCTATGATTCGATGATCCTGCCCCGTTCACTTCACTACACCAGCAGATTTCCTCCTATCCACAGGCCTGTGCGTTCCCAGCTGTCACTTCCATCCAGATCCATAAAAACGAACCAGCATCTCCCCAAACAGGAAAAAACCCCTTTGCTCTTTTTCAAACCCATCAACATTAATCCAGGGAGTTACAGCTGCCTGTGGGGCGGAAAGCTGCTCTTACACCCCCGTTAACAATGATTTTTGAAGCGCCAGGCTATTGGCTTCCCAAAGAAAACCCATCCTACAGCGGAGGGTCAGCCTGTGCTTGCCCAGCACATCAGTGCTGTAGCCATCAGTAGGCTCTGCACACTGGCCCCAAACTCTCCCAGCTCCTGAGCTCCAAGTGCTCCTCTGGCTCCTGCATCTCTACGCAGCCACGTCTGCCGTTTGGGCAGAGGTTTGTGCAGCGGGGTTAGCGGCCTGGGGCCGGGAGCCGTGCGAGGGGGCTGCAGCTGAGGTCCCTCTCCTGCTTCTCCACCGACCTGCTCAGTGTTTCCTCCCAGAAAGGCTTTTCCCTTCGTTAGCACCGGCAATAACGAGGTGGGTTTGCTTCCTAAAAGCCACCCCTGCACATCTCCTGCCTTCCCTTCTGGCACGTCTTCTTGGCCAGCCCGGTCAGTCCCCACCACGGCGCCAAGAGGGGAGTCAGCAGTTACGTTTTGGCTGCACTAGAGCTGGGATCTTCCGTGAGTCCCTAAAGCCAGGAGGGAAGGGTGGCTCTGAAGTGACAGCAAGCCTCTGATACGCGAGTATCCACCGTGGTGGAGGTGACCTGCTGGAAAACAAACAGGGAGCAGGGCAGAGCCAGTGCCTGGGCTGGAAGCAGGGAAACGCTCTCCCCTCTCCCCAGCATCTCCTCCTCTGCAGAGTGATGTGCGGCAAAGCCCGGTTGCAGAGCCCAGCCTGAGGTCTCTGCAGCCTGTCCTGGGACGGCTCCAGCTGACTCTGCTCCACTGGTACCCAAAAGGCATCTCTTCCCTGCACATCCCTGTCCACCCCCCTGAACGCTTGCCAGCAGCCGTCCCACCTGCAGAGCCACTCCTGAAACAGGGCTGCAAACGTGCTTTGTGAAGCATCTGAAGGGTTTCAATGCCTTTCTTGTCTTAAAAAGACTTGAACAACATTTCCAGCCGTACCACCCCTTTCTTCTGCCATTTTTTGAGGGGTGGGAAGAAGGGGCTGTACTCCACAGACCCCCAAGTCCCTTTCTGCACGATGCTTCTTCCAGATCTCTTCCTCCCTTTCCAAGCGGATGCTTTCTCTGGGAGAGCGACTGATGTTTTGGGGACACCCCCCGTTGAAGGCAGCTGTTTCAGGAACTATTTCCTTCCTAGAGATCGCTGGGACGCTCACAGGCCGCTGCTGCCTGTGCCCCGACTTAGGCAGGACACACTCGTGCCCCCTAACGATCCAGAGGGGAACCTGGAGGCAAAACCCCATCGAATTTCCTTTTGCCCCAGGAGAAACTGTAAGCTGAGCTAACCAGAGCCTCCATCCTCCTCCGCTGCTCCACCATGACCAGCACCAAGAGGCAGATCTGTAGGAGGTGGGACGGCATCGGTTCCAGTCCCCACAAGCCTGACTTGTTTCAGCTCAGCTACCCCGTGCGCTCGCCTTTCTGAACCACGCTGCCAAAAATGGGCTTGCCCCCTGCCAGAACCCATCCTTTGTGGGTGTTCACCAGGGCAGCCATGTGTAGGCTGCTGTGGTTGTCCAGGGTAGGATGGCAGGAGTTGGGCAGCTGGACTTGAACCAGGTTCCTCTTGGTCTGTGCCTGCATCTCCGTTACCGCTGTAGCTGCACTCACCATGGTTCTCCTTCAGGAACGAGTTGAACACTGACTGCCAGGCGGCTCTGCTTTCCCCAGGTATCCCAAACTCAGCCTGCTCTTACCCAAACTGCAAGGCCAGTCTTGTGGGAACACCTCACAGGGGGGTCAGGCTGTGCCTGAGCCTGGGGCGATAGGAAAGCAGCTCCGGTCGCTGCCAGAGCCCCAAAGCACCGAGGTGAGTGGAAGCACCAGCGATGCAAGAGAGACACGTTTTCCAAATCTAAGGAAAAGCACAACCCCAGGCTGGAGTGCTGAGTCAGCACCCTCACCCTTCTTAACCCTGCATAGCCCTGGGCCAGGCCCTGACAGCTCTGCCAGGGAAGAACTTTGCCCTCCCAGCTGAGCTGACCCTGCCCTGGCGCAGCTTGAGCGCATTGCCCCTCGTCCCATCTCCTGTCCCCTGGCTGAAGAGACCAGCGCCCACCTCTCTGCACCCTCCTGGCAGGGCAGGGGAGGCGGGGAGAAGGTCTCCCCTCAGCCTCCTCTTCTCCAGGCTGAACCCCCAGACCTGGCACAGGTCTGCATAGCACGTGCTGGGAGCGATGCTCAGCAGCCTGCTCCCCTTCTTTTTTTGGGACAGCACTCTGCCCTCCCATAGCAGAGGGAGGCTTCTGCCCAGAGCAGTCAGGGACCCTGCAGCTATTCGGTGGCGCCAGGTCTGCATTCTTCCCACAGCCAGCATAAAATCTCTCCAGTTCCAAACGGGGCGTTGGACCCACAGCACTGGAATCCCAGATTTTCCATAGCAGATCTCACCCACAGAAGGTTTCCTCCAACAGTGTTTTGGGTCAGTGACCCAGCCCCTGCAAAAAAAACCCCACTCCCCCAGGGCTTTTCCAAAAGGGCCCATGAAAGAGCTGTGCATGGAGGTCAGTAAGCAAGTGCTCACTGTATGTGCGTGCTGGAACTGGCAGTGCGGGAGGGTGTGCGGAGGATGGAAGCGCTGCCCTCTCAGGAACAGCAAGTGCAGCTTCATGGAATTCAGGTCCTGGCCTTAGAAAATCTGTGGGGGTGGAAAAGGGGAGGTGAGACACAAATGATGGCTCACAGCACGGGAGCTGGTCAGCCCACGGCTGAGGTGGTTGGAGAGGAGCGGGCAGGAAAAGCCCTGGTCTCAGGCCATTCCCCAAGGGCCCTTTTCCGTGGGCATGAAAAATGGCTTGTCCCTGCCAACAGTTCCTAAACATGAGAATCACACCCATAAATATGTGCACGCCTTTCCCTGTCTCTGCTGCATCTACAGCACGTCATGGAGTGGTGGGGTCACACCAGACACGAGGGTAGAGCTGAACCAGCAGTGTAACTGTGCTTGGTTCTTCTGGTCAGACCCAGCGTGGCCAGCAGGTCTGGGGAGGGGATTGTGCCCCTGCACTGGGCACTGGGGAGGCCGCCCCTGGAGTGCTGGGCCCAGGTCTGGGCCCCTCACTACCAGAAGGACAGGGAGGGCCTGGAGCGTGTCCAGAGAAGGGCAACCAGGCTGGGGAAGGGGCTGGAGGGCAAATCCTCTGAGGAGCGGCTGAGGGAGCTGGGGGGGTTCAGCCTGGAGAAGAGGAGGCTGAGGGGAGACCTTCTCCCCGCCTCCCCTGCCCTGCCAGGAGGGTGCAGAGAGGTGGGCGCTGGTCTCTTCAGCCAGGGGACAGGAGATGGGACGAGGGGCAATGGGCTTAAGCTGTGCCAGGGCAGGGTCAGCTCAGCTGGGAGGGCAAAGTTCTTCCCTGGCAGAGCTGTCAGGGCCTGGCCCAGGCTGCCCAGGGAGGGGGCTGAGTCCCTGCCCCTGGGTGTGTTTAACAGGGGGGAGATGAGGTGCTCAGGGAGATGGTTTAGCACAGGACAGGGACGGTTGGACTCCATGGGCTGAAAGGGCTTTTCCAAGCCAGTGATGCTGTGACTCTGTGACTCTGATTTGTGTGAGGACACATCAGACAGCAGTGCCATGGCTAACACAGGACTCTCACAGGAGTTTGCCCCAGCATCACATCCAGCCCCACAACGGGTGCTTTGGCCCTAACAGGGTGAACAGGGTTAGCTCAACCACCTTTCCCCTGGTGCCACACTCCTCATGTGCACTGCAGTCTGCTCAGGGCTCTAGAAACGATACCAAAAGACCCAAGAACACAGTGAACTCCCAGGGGCTGTGGCTTTGTCTGGTGGTTGGCAGATAATGGGTCCTGCAGAACCAAACCAATTTTCACCTCTCAGCACCCTGCCCTGGCTTGAAACAGGAGTGAAGCTTGGATAAAAAGTACAGGGCCTCCAGGGAACAAACCTTGAGAGAGCCACAGCATGGCGTGCTGCAGCGCTGAACGGCAGCAGCTCTTCTGCCTGAGCCACGCTGTGCCTTAAACCAGCGCCTCAGCCGGCTCTCCTCTACCTCGGCCCCCGTCTACCTGAGCCTTCAGGGAGTAGGCAGCACTCACCCCTCGGCCTCTCCCTGCCTCACACCTCGTCCTGAGCTCCTGTGTCCAGAAGAAACCAGCTTTTCATTGTCTGTCTGTAGAAATCTGTAGGAACCGTGACGTGAAATATTCCTGGGGAATTGTGATGGCGATTTTAGGCCAAAAAAAGACATTGAGAAACAAGGGGAAACGGGAACTTCCAGCTTTTACCTCTCACAAAGCAGGATCTCTGAGCTGAGCCTCATCCCTCCCCCTCCTGATACCCCAGAAGGGTGTCACAGCTCGGGGACCGACTCGGAGGGAACCCTGTCGCCCCCTGAGTCAGGGCTCCTGTCAGGCCCAGAGGTGCAGATACTCCCCTGAGGCTGCTGGCACCAAGGGCTTCGGGCAGCGATGCTCCGCTGCTGCTGCTGGCCCTGCCAGGCTCCTGCTGGGCATGGGGGGGATGGGATGCAGATGCAGCCAGATGTGAGGTTGTGGAGGGCTGGGAAAACCAAGGCTCTGTGTGTGAGAACAGAGCAAACAGGAGCCACAGAGTCACAGCAGCACTGGGTTGGAAAAGCCCTTTCTGCCCATGGAGTCCAACCGTCCCTGTCCTGTGCTAAACCATCTCCCTGAGCACCTCATTCTGGCTAAAAGTGAAAGGGAGACACAGCCACTGATTGTGCCCACTAATTACCCCCTTACCACCACGATGCTGAGTGTCCCAGCCCCTCTCTCCACAGCAATCCCAGACGTGAAGCAGCAGCGCACCCTGAGCTGCTGCTCATTTCTGTACCAGCTTATCACCCTGGCGAGGCACAACTTTCCCTCTCATTCAAAACTGCTTGAAAACTGGTATCTTTCTAACAGTCACATCTCTGTAACGCACACAAGACCCCCCAAAGCCCAACAAAACCTCTGCAGTACTGAAAACCCCCGACCCTGAAAGAGGACCTTGGCCCCAACGTTCTCTCTCTCTTTCCTTCCCTGTTGATGATACCTTATCACTTTAAAACAGGGTGCTGGGCCACCCTGTGCCTCATCCCTGCCAAGGGTCAGGGTCTGGAAGCAAAGAGTGAACCCTCACCGAGACCCCCCGTGTTGCTCAGAGGCAGAAGCACAGCGGCCCTCAGCGGGAAAGATGTCCTGGCTGTGACCTTGGGTGGGCACAGCTGCTTCTCTGCAGGTGCTGCAACCCTCCAGGGGCATTTTGGGTGACTGCACAGCCAGCCTGTGCCGGGCAAGGAAGCCTGGGAGGGACCGTGGGGAGCGGGATGCGTTTGAGGGGATGCTGGAGTGCCCCGTGGTCACATCACCCCAGAGACTGACAGAACAAAAGCAGCTGCAAGTCTTCAGTCTCGATTTGTTGGGTGGGTTTGGGTGGGGTTTGGGGTGTTCTGGCTGGAGCTTTGGGAATTTGTGTTTCCAGGGATCAGACAAGGTGATGGAGGCAGGGAAGGCCCTGAGTGACCAGGCCTGTGCAGCAGGAGCGGGTGGAACGCCTCCTTACTCCCTGGCAGGCCATGGCTCCATGGAGAGCATCCCCAAAGGACTGGTCTGGTCCTTTCTCCTCCCTGCCCATAACGTCTCAGGCACAGGTCACTCCTGAAAGTCGTATTAAACTAAAAAAGAGGAATAAAAGGAGTCCCCATGCCTGGAGCCAGCTGTGAGCCGCATGGCAGCGGCGCCCTGGGGTTTCCCTGGCACCTCAGGCAGATCTGGGGCCGTTTTCCTCATGTCCCACTGGGCTCTGCTCCTCACCACAGGGACCTTCTGCTGTCTGCAGAGCCTGAGGCTGGGAGGTTTCTGAGCACAGCCTCAGCGCCTGGGGGATGCTGGGATGCACTTGAAAAGAGTGGATGCTGCCTACGATTCCAGCTCTGGCTGGGGGGAGAAAAAGGGCCAAACCCCAACCAACTCAACTGCTTTTCTGTTTCACAGAACCCCAGCATCACGGGGCTGGAAAAGCCCTCTAAGCCCATGGAGTCCAACCCTCCCTTTTAAGATTCAGGAATAGATCTAAATACACACACACATAGAAAGTAGAATATATATATCTGAAAAATAGAATAAGTAAAATACATATCTAGAATAAAATAGAGTAATATATTGGAAAAATAGAATACAGACATAGAAAAGTAGAATACATGTACATAGTCATACACACACACACTATTAGCACTAGAAAGGCTCTGTTTCTTTATCAAGACAATTTATCACAGAACCAGAGAATCCCAGCCCGGTCTGGGTGGGAAGGGACCCCAAGGGTCACAGAGCTCCAAGCCCCTGACACAGGCAGGGACACCAACCTCCAGGCCTGGAGCTACACAAGGCTGCCCAGGGCCCCAGCCAACCTGGCCTTCAACACCCCCAGGCACGGGGCACCCACCCCCTCTCTGGGCAGCCCCTGCCAGCCCCTCACCACTCTCTCTGCAAAGAACTGCCCCCCAATCTCTCCTCTCCCCCTTCCCTCCTCCAGCTTCACTCCAGCCCCCTTGTCCTGCCAGGCTCTGCCCTTTCACAAGCCCATTCCCCTCCTGTTCCTCTGCTCCCTTCAGGGACGGGCAGGCTGCAATGAGGTCCCCCCACAGCCTGTGCTTTTATCCACCTTCTTCACCCTGATGCTTTGCATTCCTGGCTGTCCTGGGCTCCCACCCAGCTCTGACAAGCCCTGTGGCTCCGGGAAGGCGCTTGGACTCGATGCTCTCCTGAGGTGCCTTCGTGCTTCTGTGAGTCTGTGACTCCCCTTCCCCCTTCTCAAAAACTCCAGTTCTCCAAAGCTGAGCTCTCCTCTGGCAGCGAGGCTGAGGAGAGAAGCAAACACGTATCCTGAAGGACACAGGACTGAGATGGGTGGTGACATCACTCCTGTCCCCTGCCTCCCACCGGGCTGTGGCCCCAGTGCCAGCAATGGGCCTTGTGGGAAGCGCCCCTCACACCCATCCAGGTGAATCACCCTTCACAGCCAGAAACGGGGACCAGGCGTGGTCCAGGCACCGAGCCGGCTCAGCCCATGGCAGTGGTGGGGCTGAGGGGTGGTATGAGGGGCACCGTGTGAGGCAGTGCGCAGGAGGACGTGTGTGGTGACCCTGGGGCGATGGGGGGGTGATTTGGGGGGCGATGTGGGGGTGATTTGGGGGGCGATGCGCGGGGCGATGTGGGGGTGATTTGGGGGGCGATGTGGGGGTGATTTGGGGGGCGATGCGCGGGGCGATGTGGGGGTGATTTGGGGGGCGATGTGGGGGTGATTTGGGGGGCGATGCGCTGCTGCCGCCCGGTGGAGGTTGCGCGCCGCGCAGGATTCCTGCGGGGGTGGGAACCGCGGAAGCCCTCTCCCCTCTCCCCCCTCTCCACCCACTCCCCCCTCTCCCCGTTCTCCCCCCTCTCTCCCCTCTCCACCCACTCCCCCCTCTCCCCACTCTCCTCCCACTCCCCACTCTCTCTCCCCGTTCTCCCCCCTCTCTCCCCACTCCACCCACTCCCCCCACTCCCACCTCTCCCCCCACTCTCCCCCCTCTCCCCCAGCCCCAGTCCCCATCCACCCGTTTTGGGGTGAACCCGGGGGTGCCCGCGGGCACGGGCAGGGGACGGGGCTGCGGTACCGGCTGGCACTGACGGAGAACTCGGGTGACGAGGGGGGTGCGCTGACAGATGCAGGGGGGGGTCTGGCTCCGCGCTGCCGTCGGGTCTCACACGGCCTCTGCAACGGGAGCTGGGGCCGCCATCCCGACCCGGCACTGACAGTGCTCCCAGCAGCCGCTGCCGAGGCGGGCGGGCCAGCGAGGCCGTGGGGGGTCCCCGAGGGCTTCTCCCTCTGTCACCCCTCGCCTGACCGTGCCCCTGGCCATGCCAGGCCGTGCCAGGCTGCCTGAGAACGCAGCGGGGCCCGTGCTGCCTCTGTGGACGCTGGCAGTGACTCCACACTGCCTGCAGAAAGCCGTGCTCTCACTGATGCTCCCAGCAGCGCGCTCCTGCCCTGTCACTGGCATGGCCAGACACTTACTCGAGGAACTGGGCACAGCACAGAGCTCACCTGGCTTCCTAAACGCTTTGCTGAGCTAGGCAGGGTTATCGGTCACAGAATGGCAGGGAGCCGGACCGGCAGAGCTCGGAGGCACCTCTGGAGGCCACCCAGCCCAAGCCCTGCCAAAGCAGGGTCACCTCACCCAGGTCGCACAGGGTGGTGGAGAGCGGCTTGGCCCCTCCGTCAGGACCCTGGGGTGCAGCTCATGGGGTCCCATAACTTTGTGTCCCTTCCGCTTCCTCAGGTGCCACCGTCCTGATCCTCCTTTCCCAGTGGCAGGACTTTGCTCCCCCAGTCCCTGCCTTGCTGTCCCTCCAGCCAAGAGCTGTGGGAAGTGAGGTGGCCAGTGAAGATGGAGGCAAAAAGCCTTCTCCCCCTCCACTGTTTGCCAGGAGCATGCGTCGGGAGCCGTCCCTGCCCTTGACCTTCCTTCTCTGGCTGAGGCCCCTGTAGAAGCCGCCGTCTTACTCTGGGTCCCTTGACAGGCTCGGCTCCAGCTCTGCTTCAGCCTCCCTGACCCGTCCCTCCAGAGCCAGGGCCCTGAGGGGACAGGAGAAGCACAAGCTCTGCCCCAGATTCCCTCTCCAGCCGCCCCAAGGCCCTCGAGTCGCTCTGGCTCTGGCACTGCGGCTGCATCGCCGCCCACACGGGACAGCAGAGCGAGAAGCAGGCCGGGGCCTTAGGAGCTGGGGAGGTGCCTGGCCATCCCAGCCCACCCAGAGCAGCCTCAGCAAGCCTGGCCATCCCCTACTGAGGCTGAGAATCCTCTTACACGTCAAACAGGGGAAGGTGACTGAGCGGATGGAAAGGAGGCACGGACTTCCCTTCACCCCTTAGCAGGGGTGCTCAATAAAACCAAGAGAAGGACTCTTGAGGGATACTGGCTGTTTGGTGTGAGCAAAGAAGTTTTAATGCAAATAAATTGCTTGGGATTAGACCTGGGTGTGATCTGTGCTCTTTGCTTTGCTTGGCATGAGCAGGTCGCTCTGCTGAAGGCTTTCTGCCAGGCTAGAATAGTTTCCCTTGGGAGTTCCCCTATCAGCTGGTCCAGCCCCGTGTTTAGTCTTCCAGTGTGGAGCAGTATTTTGGTATCACGCTGATGTTTTGGCAGCGCTTTCCCCAGATGGGGGACTCTTCAGCTCTCCATGTTCTGCCAGCAAGGACAGGTACCTGAGGACTGTAAACCAGGAGATAAAGAGGCTCCAGCCTTCGGCAGAAACTGCAAGTCAAGTGGAAAAGTGTCTCCCTGCTGCTTGGGCGCCCCAAAAGAATCCGATTACAGAGTAGGAGACTCCAAATCGCCATCAGCCTCGGAGAGTGAGGGCTGCCCGAGGGGCAGATCCCAGGGGCACGACTGCCCCAGATGTCTCTGCTCAGGGTCCTTCTCTTTGGAGGCACCAGCCCAGGCTGGTCCCGCTGCCTTTGGACTCCATTGACTGCTCTGCACTGCCTTGTCGGAGAAGGGAGACTTGGACACCATGTGGTTCATCAGCAAGTCCCAATCTTTATTCAAGCAAGCCTTGGTTAAATACACTACTTAATTAGCTCATGCATATTGCAAAAGTAAAGCTCATCATTGGTCAAGCTGATAAATGTTGGCCCGTCCCTCCTTTGTTCTGTCCCCACATTCCTGAGGTATGAACATAATCTCATCATATCCTGCAGGTGTGCGAGCACCAGCAATGTCCAGTTACAACCAGCTCTCAGGTCAAGCCCACCTGAAGCCAACCCTTACCCTACTTACACCATCTCAAGCAGATCCCTGCTACCGTATCCTTTTTCTGAGAGCCAGCACTGAACCAGGCTCTCCACATTTCCCCCGTTTTCCTTTTGGGCTAACAATGTCTGATTGAAGGCTGTCATGTAGACACATACAGAGACATGGTAAGAGTAGGGTAAGAGTTAGCAATATTATACCTATCATAATGGCTGCTTTTACAAAAGCAGCAGCCAGGGTCCCAGTCCCAGTGATCGCAACCATCCGTCTAGTCCAAAACCAGATTCCATTTGTAAGTTATGAGTTAGTTTTCATAATTCATACATTTCAGAATGTATGGATCGCGAATGATCAGAGACGTTCATACAACACAGACCTTCAAACTCATCACACCCATGGCCCTGGGCAAGCAAAAGAAAATCCATTGCAGCTCTATTTTGCAGCGTAGCGTGGCGGACAGAATCCACATCAAGCAAAAGACTAGCAAGTGCAAGGGAAGTAGCATTTGTTTGCTTTGCTAGCCAACACCCCAACTTGTTTAGGTGACTGTGTGCAGCTGCTGCTGCCACTCCTGGAGTGAGAAGAGATGCAGATATGATCTCCTCCGGCGACCAGAATGCCACCTGATCATTGCATTCTTTATTAAAAGCGTATGCCTGCCTCCTGGTTCGGTGATGGTGACAGCTCATGTTTAATATCATAGTGGTGTTAGGCGTAAGTAGAGATAAGCGGCCAAGCGTGCATGGCCCCCCTTTTAGGCGTGACGGGATACCTGGCCAGGCACGGTCTCCGCATATCAGAAAATTACCAGGCGGTAGCTGTAAGGGATGGTGAGTAGATATCGAAATGTTAGGCGAAGTGTAATTGCACCAGCTTGTAGCGTTGCGGTAAACAGTCATGCTACAATTTACATTGGTGGGCCACAGAACCCACTCCCCTCACACATTGCTACAATTCCCCCTTCTTGTTTATGGACTAGCCAGATTTTTGCCAGGAGCGTTATTCATCCTGCAGGAGAAACACTGTGACTTACGCGGCAAAAATAACACCAAGGCAGAAACAACTCATGAAAACATCAGCCCTTGTTTAACTCAATCTAAAAGCCATTCTGTAAACTAAAAGCCATATTGTAAAATGTGACAAGCTAAAACCTGCTAATTTGCTACACACACTGTCCACACCAAAGTGATTAATTAGTAAAGGTAACGAGTTTTGATAAACATGTCTTACAGCTACACATTGTTAGCCTGCCTTTGATTTCTAAAAGTTATCTGCACACCTGCTGTGGTTTTGACTCTCTTATGAATAGTACATGATCTGTTCACTTACTTCCAAATAGCTTCTCACAACTCTTTGCTGTAAGGCAGTCTGTCCACCTGCCTTCAAGGCCACTGTGTTTTAAGAATGTGATTACCAAATACCTCTCAGCATGAGTAATTTTCCTGTTGCATGGGAATTCAGGGATACTGTCAGGGCCTATGTCCTTGTGAGGAGAGCCAGACCGCTAGCAAGCCTGCTGTCCTCCCAGACAATTTTCCCTTTTTTGTACCTGCTTGTTAGAGGACTCTGCAAGGGGCCTTTGCAGAAAGCTCAGCAAGCATGGCAGTAAATGTAAGACAAGTGCCATAATTACCATATTCAATAATCCAAATTTGACCATTGACAACATCCATCCTGAAATTCCCACTCATGAAACCAATTGTCCAAGCCAGAGAATTAATTTTTTCATGTTGTATCTTTTGAGCTTGTTCTATTAATTTCTGAATGCTGAGTGGTCAGAGAGATTCCTGCAGCACATATCATGAGACAGCAACAAAACTCAAGTGCTGCACAAGTCTGTGGCTAAGTACTTTACTACCTTTGCTATTGTATTTGTTTGTTTTGCCAATCAGGAGTGTCAGGAGTGCAGGTAACACCAGCCTCACATTTATGTGTAGCCATCCATTGTAGTCTATGATCTTAGGCTGTGCAGAAATCATCATTTCCCTACTTTTCATTTACCACAAACACATGCATGTTTCAAAGACTGTTAGATGGTTCAAAATGTCCTAAGCAAAATTCATAGTCCATCGTGGCTGCAGTTAGAACACTTGACTGCAGTTAGTGCGATCAGGATCCCGAGTTGGTTCATGCAGGCTCGATTTCTTCTGGATCCACGGCTTTATCCACTTGGTTCCCATATCTGCAATGACATAGGCAGATCTCCTTCCCCAAGTTAGTACCTGCAACTTCATTTCTTATGAACACCTTTTATTATTATTCTTGTTCCCTTTCAAACCTCCTTTTAACCCTACTGCATGTCCATCATTGAAAAAGCAATCAGTTGGTCAGTCAGTTGGAGAGATCTCCTCCTCTCCCCCGTTTTTATTTTGTAGATCAAGTGCTTGAGAGTTTGATTCATACGTTCCACTACAGCCTGACCTGCAGGCAAATGTGGTGTCCCTGTAACATTCCATAATTGAAAAAGAAAAGGCTTGTATTGCTTGTGCTGTATGTTCTGGGCTGTCATTGTCAGTTTTGACTTCACAGGGTACTCAAGTGCTGCTATAGCAGAGTACCCCTGGCACTGAATGTTCACTAGATTTCTTGGTTTGTGCAGTAGCAGTACAAACTCTTTAAATTCAGCAACCAACAAGTGGTATTGTCGTGGAAGTATCTTAACAATGTGTTACAAAAAAAAATTAAAAAAAAAATTCTTACAACTTCTGAGCTTGTGCAACACAGCAGCTCATGGCATTGCTACCAGCCTGTCGGCTCTCTGATTTCTCCCTGCTAGCCCTTGAGTCAGCCAGTTGGTTCAGTGTGGCTGCAAATATAGGTAATAAAAATACTGATGCATGATACCACGCAATGAACAAAGCCAGTTAATATCTCTAAGCAACTTTTGTGCATTAGTTATCAATCTGTCAGTCCAAATATTTTCATGCTGGCCTCTTCTGAATTTTCTATAGACCAATCTGTAACGCCTTGCTTTTTAAATACACTGTTAAGTCAGGAATCAAACTTTCAACGTTCAAGTTTTTTCCCACAATCAAGATATCAACCATGCAATGATAAAAGATTAAACAAGGATTGCATTTTCCGTACTGGACAAGTGTCGAAGCCACATAAATTTGGCACAGAGTTGGTAATTTTTTTATTTTTTATTTTTTTTTTATGCTTTGAGGGAGCGCACCCAGTGATACCTTTTTCCTGGGTTAATGTTGTTTATAGTCTGAAAAGCAATTTTTGCTCCCGTATGAAATTTTGTACACTGATCAACCCAGATGGACATTTCTATTTTGCAAGTTGAATGTTTAAAGTAAGCTGCCCACTTTCAATGGTCGCTATCAGAAATCTTTTTTCTTAGTAACCAGACTTGCTCTCAGTTGGAGAAACGCATCCTTGAATCTATAGCATATACAGACAAATACTGCAAACCAATTTATCAGACAAATGACATTGCAAGACGCGAATCCACTCAGTTTGGGGGGGGGGGGGGGAGGGGACGACTGAGTGTCAGGACCGCCGCGCGGTCGGCATGCTTCCCCCACCTCCCACTTTCTCCACCACCTGCTCATCCCCACATAAATCCTCCCTGGTAATTAGCACGATTGTGTAGAAATGGAAATACCCTGATTTAACCATTTTCCCTGTACTGACAACACCTTACGTGTCCAGGCTCCAACGAGCAGTCTCTGTGTCCCTCAGCCGATGGTTATTGAAGCTGATACTTGTCCTCCATAGGAGTGTTGTTCCTGTCCTGAGGTTTCTTGTCCGGTGGTTTAGTTGGTGATTCTTTATATCTGTAGTTTTCATCTTCATAGTTATAGGATACAGCAGGGCATGCTGTTGCCTGCTCCACGTCCATGTTTGCCAGCTTTTCAAGGACAAGACGCAGTTGCTCATGGCGGCTAACATTTTTAACTGCGCCATGAAGTGTTTTAGGCTCAGCAAAGTTAGAGGTGAACAGATATTAACGGCAGTCAGTTGCACAGTTTCTTTCCATATTTTTTCCTTCCAAAGGGATAACAGTGGGGGGGTGTGCATACCTTGATGGCAGATTTACGTGTACTAATTCTTTCTTTTCAGTTCCCACAGATTTACCACTTGGCACTGGTAACACGGCATTATTGCTGAGCACAGTACCTGGGGTGGGTGAAAGGGCACAGAAACAAAAAGACATTCTCCGTAGCAGATTTGTTCCCTTTTTGCATCAGTTCTGCTTGCGCCACTCTGCGTGTTCAAAAACCGTATCTGGATTTGCGAAAAAACCCCTTCCTATGTAACTCCTTCCTATGGTTTATCCTCTGAATGCTCCGCTTTTCTAAAAAGCATTTCACAGAATCACAGAATCACAGAATTATCAAGGTTGGAAAAGACCTAAAAGATCATCCAGTCCAACCATTCACCTATTACTACCAGCTCCCACTAAACCATGTCCCTCAATACAACATCCAGTCTCTCCTTGAACACCCCCAGGGTTGGTGACTCCACCACCTCCCTGGGCAGTGCATTCCAGTGCCTGACTACCCTTTCTGAGAAGCAGTGCTTCCTAATGTCCAGCCTGAATCTCCCCTGGCGCAGCTTGACACCATTCCCTCTAGTTCTATCACTGTCTACACGGGAGAAGAGGCCGACCCCCAGCTCACCACAACCTCCCTTCAGGAAGTTCTAGAGAGCTATAAGGTCTCCCCTGAGCCTCCTCTTCTCCAGGCTAAACAATCCCAGCTCCCTCAGCCGCTCCTCGTAAGGCCTGTGTTCCAGACCCCTCACCAGCTTAGTAGCCCTCCTCTGAACGCGTTCCAGGGCCTCAATGTCTTTCCTGTAGTGAGGGGCCCAAAACTGAACACAGTACTCGAGATGCGGCCTCACAAGTGCTGAGTACAGGGGGACAATTACCTCCCTGTTCCTACTAGTAACACTATTTTTGATGCAAGCCAGGACG
This sequence comes from Rallus limicola, assembly GCA_022605955.1. Classification (NCBI taxonomy): domain Eukaryota; kingdom Metazoa; phylum Chordata; class Aves; order Gruiformes; family Rallidae; genus Rallus; species Rallus limicola. The sequence goes on along the minus strand of JAKCOZ010000068.1, from coordinate 1,278,874 downwards.
CCGTTGGCCTTCTTGGCCACCCGCGCACACTGTCGGCTCATGTTCAGCCGTGCATCAATCAGTACCCCCAGGTCCCTTTCCTCCTCACAGTCTTCCAGCCACTCCGCCCCAAGCCTATAGCGCTGCCTGGGGTTGTTGTGGCCAAAGTGCAGGACTCGGCACTTGCTCTTGTTGAACCTCATGCCATTTACTTCAGCCCAGCTCTCCAGCCTGTCCAGATCCCTCTGTAGGGCCTCGCTACCCCCAGGCACATCCACACTCCCAATTGAGCAAGTTATGCCGCTTGTCTAACCAGCCGCATGGCTTCCCATGCTTTGTCTAGTCCCATGGTCATTTGAGCCTCTGTACGCAAGTATGGCCCCATTCCCATTAACTCTTCCAGTGTTATTTGTAAATAAATTATATGCCACTTGCCTCTCCATTTGTAGATGTCAGCGCTGTTGCAGCTTTTCCAGGCTCCGGTGGCACGTATGGCCCAAAATCACCGATGTGATCTTTGGGGGCGCACTCCTCTATTTCAACTGATCTGGGCGCCGTCCTGGCTGCCAACAGGACCCAACTCCTACTTCTCCAACCGTGGTCGTAGTCGCCTGCTATCAGGTCCGGACTCGCCCTTCCTCAGGGGTCCCTCGATTATCACGTCGGGGTCACCATTTGTCGGAGAAGGGAGACTTGGACACCATGTGGTTCATCAGCAAGTCCCAATCTTTATTCAAGCAAGCCTTGGTTAAATACACTACTTAATTAGCTCATGCATATTGCAAAAGTAAAGCTCATCATTGGTCAAGCTGATAAATGTTGGCCCGTCCCTCCTTTGTTCTGTCCCCACATTCCTGAGGTATGAACATAATCTCATCATATCCTGCAGGTGTGCGAGCACCAGCAATGTCCAGTTACAACCAGCTCTCAGGTCAAGCCGACCTGAAGCCAACCCTTACCCTACTTACACCATCTCAAGCAGATCCCTGCTACTGTATCCTTTTTCTGAGAGCCAGCACTGAACCAGGCTCTCCACACTGCCTGAGGCGCAGGACTCTGCCGGGGCAGCCCGGGGATGAGCGTGAAGGGGGAGGAAGCGTGTCCGAGCTTAAGTGTGCACACGTGTGTGTGTGTGTGTGGCAGCAGGAATGGTGTGGGAATGCTCGGGCGGCGGCTCCTCCTTGCCCTGCTGCCAGGCAGGCAGCAGATTTCCCCAAGAGGAGGGTCCCTCTGGCATATTGGACCCTCAGTACCCGTTGGGAGTCATCTCTAGTCACAAGCCACTGGTTCTTCCTCCTGCAGGTGGTCGTGGTGCAGGGGCTGGGCCTTTCCAAACTTGGAAACACCTCTGTGGTGGAAGGACCATCATCCCCATCACCCCCTGACACCAGCCTTCCACTCCAGAGCCTCGGACCTGTCGTACAGACACCCCTGGGAGGAGGTTCATGCGTTTATCTATCCAGTGAACTTATGCTTCAAGTGTTTTAACCTCTACTATAACGACAGGAAATGATGATTTGTTTAATGGGCCCTCAGTGCATGTTATGTCCCACCCATTGTTTTCTTGAACGCTTTCAGTTTTCCATAGGGGCACAGAGGGGCATCGCTGGCAGCTCAGCCCCGGCCAGCGCAGCTGCTCCCGCGTGGCTCTGGAGCCTCGTGCCACAGCACGCTGGAACAACGGCAGAGCCAACACCATCCAGCTCCACCAGGGACCCACCTGGCCAAGGCTGAGCCCATCAGCGACCGGATAGCACCTCTGGGCTCACAGGGTGAGAAGGAGGGAAAAACAAGCAGCAGCTTTGGCATCCAGAGAGAGGAGTGGGAAGGGGTGAGCGGAACGGCTCTGTGGGCCCCAAGGTCAGAGCAGAGGGAGGGCAGGAAGTGCTCTGGGCATGGAGCAGAGATCCCCTGCGTCCCTGGAGAAGCCTCTGGTCTCAGGACCGTTCTGCTTTCCCAGGAGGCAGGGAATGCAAGGAGAGCTGAAAGCCGGAGGGGAGGGGACGCTGTGCTGCCCAGGAATTGCTGTGGTGCAGCGAGCACACAGCCGGTGCCCGGCACGGGGCTGGGCCGTGGGGGCACAGAGAGCTGCCTGCACCCAGCTGCCCAAATTCTCCTGTCTCAGGACCGCACAGGAGTGATCTCAAAGCGCGCATCTTCCTGTGTGCGGAGGAGCCAGCTTCCTCCTGCACTGCTGGTGCTGCAGAAACCTCATCTGGGAAGCCCTGGTCAGGGTGGGGGCAGAGGTTTTGTGGCTGCCGGCCGCAGCTGGTGTGGAATAAGGGAAACAAGGCCCTGTGGGACCTGCTGCTGGTTTCCCCCAGGTTCATGGGGACGAGAAGGTGCGGAGCGGCCCCGGGCTCCCCAGTACAAGGGAGATGAGGATGTACTAAAGAGAGTCTGGCCAAGGGCCATTCAGGCCCCAAAGGGAACCGAGTATGAGTTGTAGGAGGGGGGCTGAGAGAGCTGGGGCCACTCCCCCCGGAGAAGAGGGTCCTGGGGGTTCTTGTCCTGACATAGGGAGGGAGGAAGGGAGGGAGGAAAATGATGTACCCTGTCCCTTCCCAGCATTGCCCTATGCTGGGAGCAGAGGCTGCTTTCAAGCAAATGACCTTGTGAGGAGATAAGGTCCTCCTGGGAAGAGTTTCCAGGGGGGAGGGCTCCGTGCTGCGCATAAATATCTTGGTTGGAGCGGAGAAACACCGCTTCTGCCCCATCCCAGCTGCCTGAGAACTCCTCAGCCAGGAAGCTCCAGGCTCCTGCTCAGCTTATGAAGGCAGCATGGCCGACCAGTTCGTCAGGGACCAGATCACGTATCACAGCGTGACCCTGTTCACGGTATCGGGCTGCCCGTACAGCCGCAACGCCCTGCAGATGCTCATGAGCTACAACTTCGAGCCGGGCGGACTGCGCGTGGTGGATATCACGGTGAGGCAGGATGTCCAGAGATACCTCCAGCAAAAGACCGGCCAAAAGAGCGTAAGTTCTGGCAGCCTTTGCTCCTGAGCCTGCCGCTCCCTCGTCCCCGCCGGCCCACGCTCTGCCTGGCTGGGCCAGGGGCTCCGGCGAGCTCCCTGTCCCCTCCTCTCTCTCTGCCAGGGGGCATGGAGAAGCCGCTCGCCTTCCCCACTGCCAGGAAGGCTGCTCTGCTCCTCCTGCCCCAAAGCCGTGGCAGGGACCCGTGCTGCCATGCTGAGGGGTGCAGCCTGCTCCCCGTGGCCGGGGCCGGCTGGGTGCAGAGCCCTGGGGCTGCAGCACCTCCCGGGATGTGCTGTGCCTCCCCCAACCCTGTGGCCGAGGAGACACGGGGCTTGCTCACGTCCTGGCAGGCGGCTGGGCTGGGCCCAGGGAACATCTGGAGCTGAGCTTCCATGCGGGCAGTGGCACGGCCAGCGGGCCTGTCCCCACGTCTGTCCCACCATGGGAGCGCCGGAGCTCGGGGACCCCGCTGTGGGCACACACTGTGGGCACACCAACCCTCCGTGCGGGGGCCCCGGCTCTCCCCGTTCACCCGTGCTGGTGTTTCTGCCCAGGCCCCTCACGTGTTCATCGGCAAGTGCTGGATCGGAGGGTTTTCTGAGCTGCAGAGGATCAGCTCCGACCTGCCCGGGATGCTGCAGCAGATCGGGGCCCTGCGCTAGCCGGAGGTGAGTGCTGGGGGGAGCGAGGCCTCGGCGAAGGAGGTGTCAGCGCGGCCTCTGGCAAGGCAGGGGGCCGTGCCCGGCCCTGGCCTTTGCCCGGCTCAGAGTCTCCCCCGGCTCCGGAGCGGGCGCAGCCAGAGGCCCCGGCGCTCCTTTCGGAGGAGAGCTGCCCCCGGGGGAGGCGGCCGGCGGGGCCGGCGGCCGGACCTCTGGGGCGCTGCCGTGCACGGCGCCTTGTGCACGCACGGCCCCGTGTGCCTGTGCAGACACACGCGTGTGCCTCGGCCCGCGGCCGACGCCGGGCGTCTGCGGGACGGGTGGGAGCAGCGCCCGGGGGGTCTCCTCAGCACCCCGTCCCGCGCCGGTGCCGTCCTGCCGGAGGGGTTCCCGGCAGCGCTGACCTCCCCCCTCTGCGTCTGCTCTTTCTGCTTCCAGGAGAGAGATGAGCACGAGCCGTGGCCTCCGCCTTCCGACCCGCAGGCTCCTCGCAGCAAACGGCCGGTCCCTTCCTCTGAGGGGATCGCACGCAGCCTTTGGCCACCGCCGCTCCTTCCCCTTGCCCTGCTCGGTGCTCCGAGGCGGCACCGCCTGCGCAGCCTCTCTGTAGCCGGGTGCGATCCGGCCCAATAAACTCCCCTTGCTCTCGCCGGCTGCCGGCACCGTTGTGCTTCTTCTCCGTGGAGTCCCGTTGCCGTGCCCCTGGCGAACACCCCGCTGCTCTCCAGCAGCCCCTTCCTCCCTGCCTCTCCCAAATCCCCGCTGGGAATTGCCGGGGCTGCCCGCGCCCCCTAGGAAGGGGGGCCAGGGGGGCCAGGGCTGCGAGCTGAGGCGTGCGCGGGCAGCTGGATGCGGGTGCCCTGCAGCGGGGTGCTGCGCACACCCCCCCTGCCCCGGGACCCCCCGTCTCCGGGCCGGGCGGCCGCTCAAGGCGGGGTCCCCGCAGCCCCCCCAGGCAGCGGTGCCGGATGCGGAACGCGCTGCCACAGGGCCGCTGGCGGGAGGTGACGCGGGCCCGGCCCGGCCCGCTGAGCCCTGACGGGCCCCGAGCTGCCCGGGCCGGGATGCGCCTGCGGCTCTGCAGCCTGCTGAAGAGCTCGGCATGGGCAGAGCGCCCCGGGAGACAGCATAAAGGCTGCTTCCTCTGCAGGAGCAGCGCTGGAACCCCACTTTCCTGCTTCGCCTCAAGCAGCAGGTGGGACACCCCCAGGAGAAAACGCTTCCCCCTTCTCCTCACCTCCCCGTCTCCCATCGTGTCTTTTCCCCTCCTTGGTTCTTCTGCACAAAGGAATTAAACCTGAGTTTTCTCTTTCTCTTTTTCTTATTTGGCTTTTTAGTTCTTATTTCATTTTTTCTTTTATGCTTTTATTTTTCTTCTTTTTTCTACTTTTTGTTTTCTTCCTTGTTCTCATTCTCATTTTCCTTCTCCTCTTTCTTCTTCTCTTTCTCCCTTTCGTTCTGCTTCCCCTCTGTCTTCTCCCTCTCCTTCTCCTTGCCCTGAAAGTTCTGTTAGGACTCGTGGAAGTAGAGTTCTGCTGCTTTGGAGCCTCTGGCACTGCCCTGTGCCTGGAGGAGGGTTGTACAAAAGAATTAAAACTCTTTTTTTCATTCTCTTCTTATTTTTAATTTTTGAAAATATTTTTATGTTTTAATTTTTCTTTTCTCCAATGTTTCTCCTTTTTGTTTCCTTTCTCCTTCTCCTCTCCTTCTTCATCTCCTTCTTCATCTCCTTCTTCCCCTTCCCCTCCTCCTCACTGTGAAAGTCGTGTTAAGACTTGAGGAAGCAGAGTCAGTTCTGCTGTCCCAAGCCCGTCCCTTCCTGGGTTTCAATACCAGTTTAACCATTAGGAAGCGCCGGGCAGAGGCAGCCTAAGGGCAGGAACCCAGCCCCCTGCCAGCTCAGCCCCTTCCCCACTCTTCCTTGAGGGACCCTCCTCCTGAGCGTGGTCTCCCTCTCCCAGCATCCGGCTGGGACAAGGCGGCAGGAGCCTGTCCCCAGTGCCACCAGCTTGGCAGCCTCTTCCTGCTGGAACAGTCCCCAGGGGTGCTGCTGGCGCTGCTGTCCTGCTTACCCTCAGCAGGAGCGACAGGAGCAATCCCGGCCTTGCTCCTGTGCCCAGGACATCCTGGGAAAGGCAAGGGTTTCCTCCTGGCAGGTTCAAGCCCTTTAGCTCTGGGCTGGACAGCGACCCCCCCTTTCTGCCAGCCCTGGGTAACTCCAACGGGCTTCTGACATGCCCAGACTCAGGTTTGGCAGCGTGGGGTGACCCCCGGGCACGGGGCAGCGCCCCAGCACAAGCAGTTCCATGCAGCCCTTCCCTAGATTGCCTGGCAGACGTCTGGGAAGCTGCTCTCCAGCACAAGGTGCTGCTCCCAGTCCCTTCGTGTGGCTGGAGTGGCCCCCAGATGACCAGGGTGCAGCTGGGCCCGGAGGTGCCAGCACATCACCCAGCAGCAGCAGCAGCAGCTCAGGTGAGGCAGGGCAGGAATTGCCTCAGGGATGGGCAGGGCACATGTGCCTGGAGGGATGCCAGAGCTGCTGCTGGGGCATGTGTCCTACAGAACCCCTGGGGTGGGCAGTAACTGTTGCTGGTGGGAGAGAAACAGTCAAAATTGCAGCTCTATGGTGTGTAGATACAATCCTAGAATGTGTTGGGTTGGAAGGGACCTTGGAGCCCATCCAGTCCCACCCTGCAGAGAGCAGGGCCATCTTCACTAGAGCAGGTCCCTCAGAGCCCCATCAAGCCTGAGCTTGGATGTGCCCAGGGATGGGGCCTCAGCACCTCTACGGGCAACGTGCCAGTGACCCAGCACCCTCAGAGGGAAGAATGTTTTCCTAACACCCAACCCAAATCTGCCCTTCTCTAGTTTAACCCATCACCCCTCATCCTACCTCTCCGTGCCCTTGGCAACAGTTCTTCCCCAGCTTTCCTACAGGCACCTTTCAGGGACTGGAAAGGTGCTTTAAGGTGTCCCCAGAACCTTCTCTTCCCCAGGCTGAGCCAGCCCAGCTCTCCCAGCCTGGCTTCACAGCAGAGCTGCTCCAGCTCTTGGATCATTTTTGTGGCCTCCCCTGGCCCCGCTCCAACAGGTCCCCCTCCAGCTCAGAAGGATGATATCCACTGCTCTTCCCTTGTCTGCTGATGCAGTCACTGCTGGCGGCCCCTCAACTCACGGGCAGGGAGGAGAAAGGCTGCCAGTGGAGACTGAGGCAAAACAAGGGGCTGAGAGCCTCAGCCTCTTCCTCCTCTGCTGTCAGCAGTTCCCATCATCACTCATCAGGGGGGACACACGTTCCTTACCCTTCCGTTTCGGGTTCAAGTACCCGTAGAAGCCCTTCTTGTTTTCCTTGGCCTCCCTTGCCAAGTGCAGCTGCAACGTCGCCTTGGCCTTCCTGGCCTCGTCCCTACACAGCCAGGCAGCATCCCTGTCCTTTTCCCAGGATACCTGTCCCCACTCCCACTGCCTCTGTGCTTGCACCTGGCCTTTTAGTTGGAGCAGCAGGTCTCAGCTCAGCCATGCCAGTCTCTTGCCTTCCTTGCCTGACTTTTGACAGTACCTGGGGATCGAGAGCTCTTGCGCTGTCCAAAGGATCCTTAAGGACCTGCCAGCTCTGCTCCCTCCCTTGGTCCTTGAGGGCCGCTTCCCAGGGGGTCCCGATGACTAACTCCTTGCAGAGCTGGAAGCCAGCTTTCCTGAAAGTCAGGGTCCTGACTACACCTCTCCTTTGGTTGGTACACCTTGGGACAGGGAATGGCACCAGCGCAGGCTCACTGCAGCCCAGCCTGCCTCTGACACTGACATCCTGCAAGCTGCCTTGTGACAGGAATGCACAACTACCTAAAGATGCACTTGAGGTATCAACCCTTCTAAGATCCTCAGTCTCCTCCTAGAAAGCCTCAGTGCTTCTGGGGTGTGTGCTGCAGTTGGGGTGACACTGCTGGCACGCAGCTCCTCCGGTGCTCGTCCCTGTTTGCAGGCTGGGAACTGCAGGGTTCTGCCTGCAGATCTCTGGGTGGTGCCAGGTTCACACATCAGCAATCAGCATCAACCAGGCTCACGGCAGAAGGGGAGTTTTATCAAGGCTCTGCAACAAGAGGGTAATTTGGGTGCATGACAGAGGCATGACGAGTCACATTAAACTCTTTCAATAACTGAGTCTTATTTCTTTTTCTTTAGTTTTCCAACTGCCATTTCTTTCCCCCTTTCCCCCTCCCTTTCCCTTCCTCTTTCCCTCTCCCTTTCCCCTTGTTTTTCTCTCTCTCTTCCTCCTTATGTTAACTCTCCTCCAGGCACAGGGCAGTGCCACAGGCTCCAAAGCTGCAGAACTCTACACGAGTCCTAACAGAACTTTCAGGGCAAGGAGAAGGAGAGGGAGAAGACAGAGGGGAAGGAGAAGGAGAATGAAAGGGAGAAAGGAAAAGGAGAAAGAGGAGACTGAAGACAGGGATGTGAATCCCCCCTTCTGCCTCGGAGAGCATTTTACACCTTTCCATCATTTCCAGCTTCCTTTCTAAGCTAAAGCATCACAAAACATGTTCCTCACTGAGGTAACTTTTAAAGAATCGCTTCACGTGGACTCTGTTCCCACCGACCGCTCCATGTACAGTGAGGAAGCTTTGCCATGGCAGAAACACTGCTTCTTACCTCTAAGACCATGAATATCTTCTTGGATGTCTCTATCACCTGATACAGCTGCAGGAGAAGCGGCAGCGCGGAGATCAGCGCAGTTTGATAACGGCAGCACGATGCGAGGGTAAAGGAACCGCAGCGCGAAGGAGAACAGCGAAGAGGGGCCAACAAAACCCGATAAAGACAAGAGATGCACGACAGCACCGCTGGGCACCGGCCCCGAGCACGGCCGGCCCCCCGGCACGCTGACCCCCCCTGCACCCTGACCCCCCCGGGCATCCTGACCCCCCCGGCACCCTGACCCCCCCCGGCATCCTGACACCCCCGGCACCCTGACACCCCCGGGCACGCTGACCCCCCCCGGCACCCTGACCCCCCCGGCACCCTGACCCCCCCGGCATCCTGACCCCCCATCCGGCACCCTGACCCCCCTCCCCGCTGCCGAGAGGGGCGGCTGCGGGGCAGCGGCAGCGGCGGCTTCCCCCGCAGGACACGGGCCGGGGCCCGAGAAGGCCGCAGGGGCCGCGCAGACAAGAGGCGGCTCCGCGCCGCTATCGCGCCGATCGCGACCCAGCTCGGCTGCCGGCCCGTCGGAGCGATGGGATCCTGGGCTCCATCAGCAGAGGGGTGGCAGCAGGGACAGGGAGGGGATTGTCCCTCTCTGCTCTGCCCTGGGGAGGCCCCAGCTGGAGTCCTGTGTCCAGAGCTGGGGCCCCAGGACAAGAGAGATGTGGGGCTGGGGGAGAGGGGTCAGAGGAGCCACGGAGATGCTCAGAGGGCTGGAGCAGCTGCCCTACGCAGAGAGGCTGAGGGAGCTGGGCTGGCTCAGCCTGGAGAAGAGAAGGCTGCTTCTGGGGGGACCTCACTGCAGCCTGCCCGTCCCTGAAGGGAGCAGAGGAACAGGAGGGGAATGGGCTTGTGAAAGGGCAGAGCCTGGCAGGACAAGGGGGCTGGAGTGAAGCTGGAGGAGGGAAGGGGGAGAGGAGAGATTGGGGGGCAGTTCTTTGCAGAGAGAGTGGTGAGGGGCTGGCAGGGGCTGCCCAGAGAGGGGGTGGGTGCCCCGTGCCTGGGGGTGTTGAAGGCCAGGTTGGCTGGGGCCCTGGGCAGCCTTGTGTAGCTCCAGGCCTGGAGGTTGGTGTCCCTGCCTGTGTCAGGGGGTTGGAGCTCTGTGACCCTTGGGGTCCCTTCCCACCCAGACCGGGCTGGGATTCTCTGGTTCTGTGATAAATTGTCTTGATAAAGAAACAGAGCCTTTCTAGTGCTAATAGTGTGTGTGTGTATGACTATGTACATGTGTTCTACTTTTCTATGTCTGTATTCTATTTTTCCAATATATTACTCTATTTTATTCTAGATATGTATTTTACTTATTCTATTTTTCAGATATATATATTCTACTTTCTATGTGTGTGTGTATTTAGATCTATTCCTGAATCTTAAAAGGGAGGGTTGGACTCCATGGGCTTAGAGGGCTTTTCCAGCCCCGTGATGCTGGGGTTCTGTGAAACAGAAAAGCAGTTGAGTTGGTTGGGGTTTGGCTCTTTTTCTCCCCCCAGCCAGAGCTGGAATCGTAGGCAGCATCCACTCTTTTCAAGTGCATCCCAGCATCCCCCAGGCGCTGAGGCTGTGCTCAGAAACCTCCCAGCCTCAGGCTCTGCAGACAGCAGAAGGTCCCTGTGGTGAGGAGCAGAGCCCAGTGGGACATGAGGAAAACGGCCCCAGATCTGCCTGAGGTGCCAGGGAAACCCCAGGGCGCCGCTGCCGTGCGGCTCACAGCTGGCTCCAGGCATGGGGACTCCTTTTATTCCTCTTTTTTAGTTTAATACGACTTTGAGGAGTGACCTGTGCCTGAGACGTTATGGGCAGGGAGGAGAAAGGACCAGACCAGTCCTTTGGGGATGCTCTCCATGGAGCCATGGCCTGCCAGGGAGTAAGGAGGCGTTCCACCCGCTCCTGCTGCACAGGCCTGGTCACTCAGGGCCTTCCCTGCCTCCATCACCTTGTCTGATCCCTGGAAACACAAATTCCCAAAGCTCCAGCCAGAACACCCCAAACCCCACCCAAACCCACCCAACAAATCGAGACTGAAGACTTGCAGCTGCTTTTGTTCTGTCAGTCTCTGGGGTGATGTGACCACGGGGCACTCCAGCATCCCCTCAAACGCATCCCGCTCCCCACGGTCCCTCCCAGGCTTCCTTGCCCAGCACAGGCTGGCTGTGCAGTCACCCAAAATGCCCCTGGAGGGTTGCAGCACCTGCAGAGAAGCAGCTGTGCCCACCCAAGGTCACAGCCAGGACATCTTTCCCGCTGAGGGCCGCTGTGCTTCTGCCTCTGAGCAACACGGGGGGTCTCGGTGAGGGTTCACTCTTTGCTTCCAGACCCTGACCCTTGGCAGGGATGAGGCACAGGGTGGCCCAGCACCCTGTTTTAAAGTGATAAGGTATCATCAACAGGGAAGGAAAGAGAGAGAGAACGTTGGGGCCAAGGTCCTCTTTCAGGGTCGGGGGTTTTCAGTACTGCAGAGGTTTTGTTGGGCTTTGGGGGGTCTTGTGTGCGTTACAGAGATGTGACTGTTAGAAAGATACCAGTTTTCAAGCAGTTTTGAATGAGAGGGAAAGTTGTGCCTCGCCAGGGTGATAAGCTGGTACAGAAATGAGCAGCAGCTCAGGGTGCGCTGCTGCTTCACGTCTGGCATTGCTGTGGAGAGAGGGGCTGGGACACTCAGCGTCGTGGTGGTAAGGGGGTAATTAGTGGGCACAATCAGTGGCTGTGTCTCCCTTTCACTTTTAGCCAGAATGAGGTGCTCAGGGAGATGGTTTAGCACAGGACAGGGACGGTTGGACTCCATGGGCTGAAAGGGCTTTTCCAACCCAGTGCTGCTGTGACTCTGTGGCTCCTGTTTGCTCTGTTCTCACACACAGAGCCTTGGTTTTCCCAGCCCTCCACAACCTCACATCTGGCTGCATCTGCATCCCATCCCCCCCATGCCCAGCAGGAGCCTGGCAGGGCCAGCAGCAGCAGCGGAGCATCGCTGCCCGAAGCCCTTGGTGCCAGCAGCCTCAGGGGAGTATCTGCACCTCTGGGCCTGACAGGAGCCCTGACTCAGGGGGCGACAGGGTTCCCTCCGAGTCGGTCCCCGAGCTGTGACACCCTTCTGGGGTATCAGGAGGGGGAGGGATGAGGCTCAGCTCAGAGATCCTGCTTTGTGAGAGGTAAAAGCTGGAAGTTCCCGTTTCCCCTTGTTTCTCAATGTCTTTTTTTGGCCTAAAATCGCCATCACAATTCCCCAGGAATATTTCACGTCACGGTTCCTACAGATTTCTACAGACAGACAATGAAAAGCTGGTTTCTTCTGGACACAGGAGCTCAGGACGAGGTGTGAGGCAGGGAGAGGCCGAGGGGTGAGTGCTGCCTACTCCCTGAAGGCTCAGGTAGACGGGGGCCGAGGTAGAGGAGAGCCGGCTGAGGCGCTGGTTTAAGGCACAGCGTGGCTCAGGCAGAAGAGCTGCTGCCGTTCAGCGCTGCAGCACGCCATGCTGTGGCTCTCTCAAGGTTTGTTCCCTGCAGGCCCTGTACTTTTTATCCAAGCTTCACTCCTGTTTCAAGCCAGGGCAGGGTGCTGAGAGGTGAAAATTGGTTTGGTTCTGCAGGACCCATTATCTGCCAACCACCAGACAAAGCCACAGCCCCTGGGAGTTCACTGTGTTCTTGGGTCTTTTGGTATCGTTTCTAGAGCCCTGAGCAGACTGCAGTGCACATGAGGAGTGTGGCACCAGGGGAAAGGTGGTTGAGCTAACCCTGTTCACCCTGTTAGGGCCAAAGCACCCGTTGTGGGGCTGGATGTGATGCTGGGGCAAACTCCTGTGAGAGTCCTGTGTTAGCCATGGCACTGCTGTCTGATGTGTCCTCACACAAATCAGAGTCACAGAGTCACAGCATCACTGGCTTGGAAAAGCCCTTTCAGCCCATGGAGTCCAACCGTCCCTGTCCTGTGCTAAACCATCTCCCTGAGCACCTCATCTCCCCCCTGTTAAACACACCCAGGGGCAGGGACTCAGCCCCCTCCCTGGGCAGCCTGGGCCAGGCCCTGACAACTCTGCCAGGGAAGAACTTTGCCCTCCCAGCTGAGCTGACCCTGCCCTGGCGCAGCTTGAGCCCATTGCCCCTCGTCCCATCTCCTGTCCCCTGGCTGAAGAGACCAGCGCCCACCTCTCTGCACCCTCCTGGCAGGGCAGGGGAGGTGGGGAGAAGGTCTCCCCTCAGCCTCCTCTTCTCCAGGCTGAACCCCCCCAGCTCCCTCAGCCGCTCCTCAGAGGATTTGCCCTCCAGCCCCTTCCCCAGCCTGGTTGCCCTTCTCTGGACACGCTCCAGGCCCTCCCTGTCCTTCTGGTAGTGAGGGGCCCAGACCTGGGCCCAGCACTCCAGGGGCGGCCTCCCCAGTGCCCAGTGCAGGGGCACAATCCCCTCCCCAGACCTGCTGGCCACGCTGGGTCTGACCAGAAGAACCAAGCACAGTTACACTGCTGGTTCAGCTCTACCAGGAGGAACCTGGTTCAAGTCCAGCTGCCCAACTCCTGCCATCCTACCCTGGACAACCACAGCAGCCTACACATGGCTGCCCTGGTGAACACCCACAAAGGATGGGTTCTGGCAGGGGGCAAGCCCATTTTTGGCAGCGTGGTTCAGAAAGGCGAGCGCACGGGGTAGCTGAGCTGAAACAAGTCAGGCTTGTGGGGACTGGAACCGATGCCGTCCCACCTCCTACAGATCTGCCTCTTGGTGCTGGTCATGGTGGAGCAGCGGAGGAGGATGGAGGCTCTGGTTAGCTCAGCTTACAGTTTCTCCTGGGGCAAAAGGAAATTCGATGGGGTTTTGCCTCCAGGTTCCCCTCTGGATCGTTAGGGGGCACGAGTGTGTCCTGCCTAAGTCGGGGCACAGGCAGCAGCGGCCTGTGAGCGTCCCAGCGATCTCTAGGAAGGAAATAGTTCCTGAAACAGCTGCCTTCAACGGGGGGTGTCCCCAAAACATCAGTCGCTCTCCCAGAGAAAGCATCCGCTTGGAAAGGGAGGAAGAGATCTGGAAGAAGCATCGTGCAGAAAGGGACTTGGGGGTCTGTGGAGTACAGCCCCTTCTTCCCACCCCTCAAAAAATGGCAGAAGAAAGGGGTGGTACGGCTGGAAATGTTGTTCAAGTCTTTTTAAGACAAGAAAGGCATTGAAACCCTTCAGATGCTTCACAAAGCACGTTTGCAGCCCTGTTTCAGGAGTGGCTCTGCAGGTGGGACGGCTGCTGGCAAGCGTTCAGGGGGGTGGACAGGGATGTGCAGGGAAGAGATGCCTTTTGGGTACCAGTGGAGCAGAGTCAGCTGGAGCCGTCCCAGGACAGGCTGCAGAGACCTCAGGCTGGGCTCTGCAACCGGGCTTTGCCGCACATCACTCTGCAGAGGAGGAGATGCTGGGGAGAGGGGAGAGCGTTTCCCTGCTTCCAGCCCAGGCACTGGCTCTGCCCTGCTCCCTGTTTGTTTTCCAGCAGGTCACCTCCACCACGGTGGATACTCGCGTATCAGAGGCTTGCTGTCACTTCAGAGCCACCCTTCCCTCCTGGCTTTAGGGACTCACGGAAGATCCCAGCTCTAGTGCAGCCAAAACGTAACTGCTGACTCCCCTCTTGGCGCCGTGGTGGGGACTGACCGGGCTGGCCAAGAAGACGTGCCAGAAGGGAAGGCAGGAGATGTGCAGGGGTGGCTTTTAGGAAGCAAACCCACCTCGTTATTGCCGGTGCTAACGAAGGGAAAAGCCTTTCTGGGAGGAAACACTGAGCAGGTCGGTGGAGAAGCAGGAGAGGGACCTCAGCTGCAGCCCCCTCGCACGGCTCCCGGCCCCAGGCCGCTAACCCCGCTGCACAAACCTCTGCCCAAACGGCAGACGTGGCTGCGTAGAGATGCAGGAGCCAGAGGAGCACTTGGAGCTCAGGAGCTGGGAGAGTTTGGGGCCAGTGTGCAGAGCCTACTGATGGCTACAGCACTGATGTGCTGGGCAAGCACAGGCTGACCCTCCGCTGTAGGATGGGTTTTCTTTGGGAAGCCAATAGCCTGGCGCTTCAAAAATCATTGTTAACGGGGGTGTAAGAGCAGCTTTCCGCCCCACAGGCAGCTGTAACTCCCTGGATTAATGTTGATGGGTTTGAAAAAGAGCAAAGGGGTTTTTTCCTGTTTGGGGAGATGCTGGTTCGTTTTTATGGATCTGGATGGAAGTGACAGCTGGGAACGCACAGGCCTGTGGATAGGAGGAAATCTGCTGGTGTAGTGAAGTGAACGGGGCAGGATCATCGAATCATAGAGTCACAGAGCCCACGGGGTCCAACCCCCTGCCAAAGCAGGGTCCCTAGGACAGGGCACACAGGGCGCTGTCCAGACGGGGCTGGAATCTCTCCAGAGAAGGAGACTCCACACCCCCTGGGCAGCCTGGCCCAGGGCTCCCTCACCCTCACTGGGAAGAAGTTCTTCCCCACATTGGGGGGGAGCATCCTGTGCTCCAACCTTTCCCTGTGGTCGTCCTCTCTTTGTACCAACTCCCCCTCTTCTCACCCCGTGTGCAGTATCCTGACATAGCCATCCTTGATGACTGGCACGCTCCCATGGATGGCTATGTGCTTTTTAGGAAAGTCAGGCTAGGGAGGCGAGGTGGAGGAGTTGCTCTTGATGTGAGAGAGCACCTAGAATGTCTTGAGCTCCACCTGGGTCCCTTGAGCCCCCTCATCACCACGGCAAGAAAGGACCCAAGCTGCAGGATTGCAAAGGTAACATTTTATTGAACTTAAATTGATGTAGAGCAGCAGAGGGGGGGCAACAAACAAGGGCTCAAGGAGTCATGAACAGAACGCCCCAGGATGTTCCACGTACAGTTTGTATGGAAATGATGGAAAGGTGTAAAATACTCTCCGAGTCAGAAGGGGGGATTCACATCCCCGCCTTCAGTCTTCATGTTCCCAAGTATTGTCCTGTCTTCAGCCATTTCACATCCTTCCCCAATGAAGGTGATGGAATTGCTGGCCACATCTGCCCCCACCACGGACAGAAACTTACAGCAAACTTACAGAAAGTAAGTAAGTTCCAAGGGCCGTGGGTCTAAGCACAGGGCTTCAGAAACGCTCCATGCAAACGGGCAGCACCTTCAGTTAAGGCCTTTCCAGCAGCTTGTCCGCTCTGACGGCGATAGGCAGCGCTGGAGCTCTGAAGTAGGACTGGCCTCCAGCTGCAACACACACAGCGCCTGCCAAGCAGGAGATGCACGCCAGCACAGCCCCGTGGGGAAGGTGGGGGTGTGAAAAGGCCCCAGTGAGCCGCACAGGGTCTCAGTCCCACAGCGTCAAAAAATACTTCAGAGCAGTATATAAACAGGTAATCCCCATGTGTCACTTGATCATCTCACCCCCAAACCGTATGATCTGTTTCATTCCTGTCAAGGATCCCTTTCCCCAGCGTTCATGATTAAAGCTGACAGCCTGTGGCAATGGAAACGCTCCCGCCTTCCACAGCACAAGCCGCAATGCCATAGCAGAGACCTGCAGCAGCACTCACCAGCTGCTGTAAGCTGAGCGTTTGGCCTAGGTGGAGAGCAGCAGCCTTTGGTTTGGTTGTGTTTCCCCATCACTCCCGTTCACACCCACACTCTGGCACACGCACACGCTGACAAGCACACGCTCCCAGGCGTTTTTCACTATTTTTTCTGTGTGCAACACTCTCAACTTTCTACCATTTCAGGCAAAGAGTTGGCATTCCCAGGAAAGGTCAGAAAACTTCCCGGAGGATTTGAATTTGCCTCCACCTTCTCTTAAGATGTGCACACCTTCTTAGTAGAGGTACCAGGTCCCTCGCACCCACCCATACAATTCTTTCATTGGACAAACAGAAGTCTTGAAGAAAAGGACCAGAAAAAGCAGCTTCAAATATACCTTTAATCAACAATAACAACAACAACAAAAGTACTTAAATCTGCTACAACTGAGACTTCTACAACTGAAGAGTTTGACACTATCTTCCTATAACCTTACAGCAACCTATCTACAGTCCTAAATAAATAAACTTTGTGGCATCATCTTTTCCTGGTCAGGGACCGATGCCATAACTGTGCTCTCTGATGGTTGAATTCTTCCACCAGCCTCTTGATGTGGGAGAGCTTGCTGTGGAGATACTCGCACCTGCTTTTCTGTTGGTAATAGCTGGGGGAGGACTGTTACAGATGAAAGAAAAAGAAGATGAGGGAGAGGAAACCTTCCCTCAGAGTCCCATGCCTGCTGCCCGCCTGGTGCCAGGAGCACCCACAGACCCGGCCTTACTCAGACCTGTTTTATCTTTCGATATTCCTCCAGGATTTCCTCTTGAAGCATCTTCAGGGGAACAAAAACCCAAACAAACACAAGGTCAATATGAAGAATGTTTCACTGCTCAAACCCCCACGCCCTGCAGCACCCAAGATCTGCCATCAAGGCTGTAAGTAGCCAACAAAAGCAGCAGGTGCTTGAAGATTCACTTTGGGAAGATGCTCAAGCTGATGTGTCTTCAGAGACAGCTCAAAAAGGCTGGGGGGGAGTGAGGGCTGAAGACATTTCTGCAGGGTTTTGTGAAGCTACGGCAATCAGAGCCAGCCCATGCAGGGTCTGAGCACGTAAGCAGGTGCTGCAGGGTCTCCCTGTGCCTGATTGAGCAGCATCCTGCTGCTCTTTTAAATCCACATCAGCCTCACTTGATAGATAAACACACTGGAGGCTCTGCCCCTGTCTACAAGGTGGGCTTTGGGGAGGTGTGGGCACGGGGGAGATGAAGAACAATCCTCAGGGTTTTTCCCTTCTTTACCTGGTATTCTTTGGTGCCTGGAGAGAGCAGCTTTCGCTGTGCGTCCAGCTCCAGGAATCGCTGGGTCACGCTCTCTACCCGAGCGTGCAGGGCTCTGTACTCGCCATACTCGGCGTTGAAGTCGTCCTTGTAGCTCTCCCGTTGCCTGTAGGATTCGATAGCTGTGTATTTTCTGAGGGGAAGAGACAAACACACGTGTGGTTTTACACTGAGAGCCAGCCCTGCTCCCGGCCTTCCCAGGGAGCATCTCTCAGGGTGTTCGCAGAGCGACGCAGGGCGCTGCCGCGGCTCCTGCTTCAGCCTGGGTGGGGGATGCTCCAGAGCTGAGTGCCACAGGGAGCCCTGAGCCCCATCCCCGCAGGAGCTGCTGAATCCAGCAGCTTGCAGCACTCCACAGCCTCCTCCCTCCCCAGATTCCTGCACTGCAATCCCTAGGAGGGACTCATTGCCCTGCTGGCCTCACAGGAGGTGACTTCAAGGAACTCTTCATTATTCTAAAATGGCATTGGGTAAATGTCCAATTTTCTAGGAAAGCAAGAGGGTTTAGAAGTGGTTTCCCAGCTGCTTCCACGGGTAGGAAGGGAGCCCTAACGGCTAATTTACTCACAGGATGTAGTCTGGTTGTTCACTGGATGAAGGAGGGTCTGGTGAAGCGGTGCAAGTTTCCTCAACTCCTAGGAAAAAGCAGAGGTTGGATGCTATAAACAGGCTTCTACGCTAACAAAACCCACAAACACCCTGCAGAGTGGTACCACAGAGCTCACTCTAAGTTAGAACGGGACAGGTTGCCTTCAGCAGGCAGACTTTAAACCTTCTGATGGATAAAGCAGAGTTCCAGTGAACTCTCAGGTTGTTGGAAATCCAGAAGTGAGTCAAACCCCACCCCTTGTGTTTTTCCTGGTGCCCTTTTAGCTAGTTTCTGCCCCACACACAGCTACCCATTCATGATTTGTTTCTTCTAGTAACTTCTGGACTACAGAGTGAGAATTCTTAACAATGAGGGTAACTTGGGGTGGGTGTCCAGCACAACAGCTTCCAGTGTTGGTTGGGTTGGTTTGACTGTGTTTGTAACTAACATTTACCATGTAATGCAACGGCAGAATGAAAAGTGCTGATTCTTCGTGGCCAGGGAGTGGGGATAACGACAAGGGACTGGACATGCAGTAAATGAAAACCAGACCATTTGCATTGCCAGCCCCTGGGGTAATGGGGGTAACCTGGTGAGAAGGGACCACAAGCAGCATGTTCATACCTTCACCAGGCTTCGAGCTGCTGGAGCTTTGGCTTCTCTGGCCAGAGCAGTCGGCTGGCAGCTCCCATGTCCCCTGTCCCTCAGAGGTGCTGGCTGAGCCCGAGCTGGCAGCTTGCAAAGGGCTGGAGGTGGAAAGCACTGTGAGATGCAGTGATGGTGGGGGAGACGGAGCAGTGGATGCAGACAACTGGCCCCTGAGGAGTGGGTTGGGTCGACTGGCCAGGCGAGAGACCCTTCGTTTTTTGATCAGAGGATCAATGTAGCCAGAACTCAGAGGTCGTTTCTGTAACACAAAAAAAGAAATTAAATCCTCAGAATGAACTTTTGCTGGTGGTGCAAGAATCCCGGGAAGCACTGCAGCCAAACTCAGTGTCTAGTTCATGCTTAGTTTCTACTCTGACCACCTAGCAAGTTGTTCTTCAACTCTACAGCTAGAAGGCTTTGGGAGAAAGATGCTCTCCCCAGCAGCTCCATCACAGGTTTCCCCAAAGCCAGGTCAGGCTGGCATTGCCTCGGGGCCAATCCCCATTGCCACATACCGGGTGAGGAGCCGGCTGTTGCTGTCACACAGCCAAGAGGTTGACTAAAGATGCCCCAAGAAGCATGTGGCAGCACCCTGCTTAGAGCAGGTGAAGCACAAAGCAGGTGGGAATAGGTAAAAACTCCAGTTTTGCCTCAGATGCTGGGCACACAGCTCTGCACCAGGGATGCTGGGCACACAGCTCTGCACCAGGGATGCTGGGCTCACAGCTCTGCACCAGGGATGCTGGGCACACAGCTCTGCACCAGGGATGCTGGGCACACGGCTCAGCACCAGGGATGCTGGGCACACGGCTCAGCACCAGGGATGCTGGGCACAGGGCTCTGGATTAACACTGTGCACACACAAGCTCTTGTCCATCCTCAGAGTTCAACTGCCTTTCTGTTCTTTCAGTCACTGAAAGTATCACCCTTTTCCTTAAAGTACTGCCTCTGTTGCAGTTTTCCCAGCTTCCTCTCACGGGGTCTGCACTGTCCTCTCACATCAAGGGCAAAAGAGGACATCAGCATTTACCCAGAAAGTAGAGGGCAGTGTAACAATCATGGGTAACCAAGACGTTGAGCAGGAGAGTTTAAACCCTACAAGGTGAGTTCAGGCTTCTGCAAGGTCAAGGCGCTGCTGATGGACAGGTCTGGTTTAGGCCAACGCACTGGCTGTTCAAACATGACAGGGGGAGTCCCTGTCAGAAATTGAGCTGTATTTTCAAAATACTCTGCAGACACCTGGTGTTAGTTTTCCTGGGTATTTTAGGAAACATTCTGCAATACAGAATACTAACTATAGCAGCCCTTAAGCTACTTCCCTGCAGTCTTTCAGGACTTACCTGAGAAGTTGATGGACCGTCCAGATCAGAAGCGACAGGGAATTCCTCATGACCGGTGCCAGGGACATGTTGAGACAGATATAAAGTGCTGAAAGAACAGCCCAACATTCAGGTTAGGAGGCACAAGTACCTATGCTGTAGTTCTTTCATTATAGGGAAGACGAGGTTGATTTCCCAGGAAAAGGTTTTAAATGGCTGTTGTCCTTCCCCTAGAGACTGAACTTACCTACGTTTTAACTTCAAGGACTGTTTATCTATTTCACTGTATCCAGGCCAATTTGTTTGAATTTCTAAAAATAAATTCTCCTTCAGAGTGTAAGAATTGTCCTTTGGATTCAGGTTGGCTACCTACAGGCAGACATTTAAGAAAAGAAATGTTCATTATACCTACATGCAAATTTCAGAAAAAAAAAATCAGTACTGCATAACTAAATGAAAGCTAAAAATTAATTAACACTCCAGTTATCCAGGCTTTTGAGATCAAAGTAGATCTTGCATAACGAGCACCATTTAAAAAAGAAAAACTGGTCAACTTGGAATGTAGAAATTTGGATGTGAGGAAATCCCAAACTGCTGCAAGCCTGTCTGACACGTGTTCTACAGAAACCTCTCTGCACCGTGTATCTGCTTTCTTGTCTGTCATATAGGCCTGAGAATCAAGCCAACCTGGCCTGCAACACCCCCAGGGACGGGGCACCCACCCCCTCTCTGGGCAGCCCCTGCCAGCCCCTCACCACTCTATCCCTTAGCACAGAATCACTCATCTATCCCCTTAGTTTTGAGCCAGATCAACATTTTAGCAGCAGGGAGCAATGTAACTGCACTTGTATCTAGCGAGTGGAACCTGGACACAGGGTTTGGCACTGGAAAGGCCCAGGAGAGGTGCACAGGCCCAGGTGCGGCCTTCGTTTTGCAGGCACGGGCTCCGTTCCAGACAGCACCGTCCTGAGCAGGGCCTGTGCCTGCCTCACTGGAAAGCTCTGAAGAGAAACTGGCTTTCTATCTTCCTCAGAAAAACACAAAAGATACTCAAAAACTTTTTCACATCACCAAGAGAACACAGGTCAGCTGCCCTCAAGGAAGAAATCCAAATAAAAGGAAGGAAAAAAATAAAGACAACCTAAGGAACAGCAAGGCTAGAGATAGATAATCATGGCCTGCCCTTCCAACACAATCCAAAGCACTGCTCAAACTGCCTTTACTCTTTCTTCCCTCGTCTTGACTTGCAGCTGGGCACATCAGTATCAAGTTGATTGAAAATCTCAAGTGAGAGCTTTATACAGGTTGTTGATTACTTTCTAATTCAAACGCAGCAGCAACACCTCAAATTTATGATTAAAGCAATAGTGGGGAGGGGGGAAACACTGCCACAAGCCCCATGGTCTCACCTGCTGAAGGATACTTCCAAGGCAATTCTTGTCCCTCTGGCTGACACCGTCTTTTTGCAAGCGCGCAAGTAACTCTGGCTTCTTGTAACTCCTCAGGGCCAGTAAGTGCATCACCCTTTCCCTGCACGGCCGCTGAGAAACAGCAAGATTGGGTGTCTGTGTCTTCTGTATGGCAATGGCAGGGTTCAGGGGCGCCGATCTCTTCCTCTCAGGCACAAGATCTGGACTGCTTTGTCGTGGCTTTCTGACCAGTGGTCTTTTCCCTAAAGACAGGATAAAGAAGAGAGTTACCTGGCTGGTTGGAAGAGACAAGACAGTTTCTTTACAAGAATTTACTAAGTCAGAGAAGTTCTACAAACAGCATCGCATCAGCACTTCAGGGTCTGTAAGAGCCCCAGAGCGGTGTGGGCGGCAGGGACCTCCGGGCACCAGCCCATCCCACCCCCCAGAGCAGGGTCCCCTCGAGCGGGCTGCACAGGACAGTGCCCAGGATCATGGGGTGGGGACGTCTCCAGAGATGGAGGGAGACTCCCCAGGCTCTCTGGGCAGCCTCTCTGAGTCGGACACAGAGGGAGGTGGCGAGCAGCTCCACCAGTGCCCAGGAAGCGGTGCCAGCTCCGTGCCCTGGCACTACCCCTGCCCCGCTCCCCGAGTGTCAAGGCCACACACAGGTCAGTCTGTATCTCCAAGGCTGGAGATGCTGGTTCACAGGGCCCTGCAGTGAGCTGAGGCTGAGCGTGTGTTGCCACATCTCTGCTGGGAACATCCCAGCTGGCGGGAGGACAGCAGCCGGAGCCGAGCGAGGGACAGTTGTACGTCACAGGGATGGATGTTCCCGGGTCCCCCAGGGCAATAAAACCCCCTCACTTCAGCGCTCAAACTGTCAACCAGTCGAGCAACACGGCAAGAAGGAGGGACTGGCAGGCTTTTGGGGGAAAACATGTGAGAATGCTGAAAAGATCAATCACTGAACTGGGAAACTCAGAGACATCTAGTAAAAAACGAAATCCAACCATACCTAAAAGTGGCCGGCCCGGGTTAAGAACCTTTGCACCTGGATTGCGCCACTCCTCTTCTGCCTGGCTCAGGCCATCTCTGGTCCTCTGACAGGACTCAAAGCTTCCCTGAGGACTATCACTGCCGGCATCTGACGTGTAGGAGTTGAATGTTGGCACTTGGTTTGGCACATCGACTCTGGGAATGCTGAGAAGCTACAAGGGGAAACAAAGGTGGTGTAAAAACCTGAATCTACAGCCCTTTGCTCGCCATCTCCCAGGGCCACGGCTCAGAGGGAGAAACTGTGTCTGGAAGGCTCTGATGTCAGGCACAGCACTGCAGAGACTAAGCACTGAGAGACACTAAACTAGTGTTTTGGGCACAGTTCTCCCTGGGGAAGCTGGGCTGGCTCCGTGTCTGCCCCGGCAGTAACTGCCCCACAGAACCTACAGGCGCTCAGCCTCTGCTTCAGCAAAGGGCTCAAGCAGCCAGGCACCCGTTCCCATCTGGTGGCACTAAGAGGCACCTGCCCACATTTCCCCTCTTTCCCCTCTTCCCCCTCCTGCTCCCCTTCTTCCCTCTCCTTGCTCCCCCTCTTCCCCCTCCTACTACCCCCCTTCCCCCCCTGCTGCCCCCTTTTCCCATTTCCCCCCCTTGCTGCCCCCTTCCCCCTCCTGCTGCCCCCCTTTTCCCATTTCCCCCTCCTGCTGACCCCCTTTTCCCATTTCCCCCTCCTTGCTGCCACCTTCCCCCTCCTGCTGCCCTCTTCCCCCTCTTGTTGCCCCCTTTTCCCATTTCCCTCTCCTGCTGACCCCCTTTTCCCATTTTCCCCTCCTGCTGACCCCCTTTTCCCATTTCCCCCCCTTGCTGCCCCCTTCCCCCTCCTGCTGCCCCCTTTTCCCATTTCCCCCTCCTGCTGCTCCCCTTTTCCCATTTCCCCCTCCTTGCTGCCACCTTCCCCCTCCTGCTGCCCCCTTCCCCCTCCTGCTGCCCCCTTTTCCCATTTCCCCTCCTTGCTGCCCCCTTCCCCCTCCTGCTGCCCCCTTTTCCCATTTCCCCCTCCTGCTGCCCCCCTTCCCCTTTCCCCTCCAGCTCCCCAAGCTCTCCCCTGCCCTTCCTGCTCTTTCCCCCTCCTTGCTCCCAGCCCGGGCTCTTCCAGCTGCCCCTGCACTCAGAGGTTGGGTTTCAGTGCAGAGCAGGGCTGGATGTGAACTGCTCAGCAACTTCGGCTGAGAACTGACACAGCTGACAGAAACCCCCTCACCAGAGCAGCACTTTGGGAAGGAAAGGCTGCCTGCCCCAGGAACACCCCTTCAATTCCCTGTACCCCTCCTTGTGCTTGCGTCCCAGCGAGCACACCAGCCACTCCCTGCCTCCCAACAGCCCCAGGACCCAGGAACCCACCAGCCAGCCAGGTTCAGCTCCCCAACTCCACCTGCAAAGCAGCCCTGAGGGGTGGCAGAGCCACTGGTGCAGGGAGGGGGAGAGAGAATTGGGCCCCCCTGCTGTATCCCTTCTGGTTACCGTGGGGGTTACACTGTGTCACGGTGAATCTTTCTTTAGGCTGTGATGTTTTCACACCTCCCGGGTGCTGCTCCCAGGGCCAGCGCACAGCAGTGCCCGTCCCCAGGAGGGATGCTCTCCAGGGGGGCACCTGCCCCTCCAGTGCCAAAACCAGCACCGGCACAAGGGCTCCTGGTGCATCTCAGCTCGAGCCAGCCCCTTGCTGGAGCCAGGGCACGGAGGCTGTGGCCTTGGAGCCAGGCAGGAGCAGCCCTGGGGCAGGGGCAGCCATGGGGGTGCTGGCTCAGGAGCTGGGGCTGCCCTTTTAGGGTGGCTGGCAAATACATCTGCTTTGCTCTACTCCTCTTGTGTGGGCACCAACTGCCTAAGTGCCCACGGTGCCTGGCAGAGGAAAGCCCAGGTCCTTTCTTTACCTGCACTGTGCTGTTCTGCCAGGTCCCATCCATGGCTTCACTCACTTCAAACCCAGGAGGCACCACGATCCTGCCACCACGGCTCAGAGCGTGGAACTGCCCGAAGCTCCCTAAGAGCTTCAGCAACCACAGCCCTCTGACCTAATAAAGGGCTTAGACATCATCATCATCATCATCATCACCGCCCCTCCCTGAGCTCTGATTGGCTCAGGGCAGCGCTGCTGGGGAGCTGGGAGCTCTATGGAAGGTGCCTGCCATGGATACCACCCAGCCAGCCCCAACAGACTGTAGGCATCCAGATGACTCTTACCCCCACCAACAGCTTGGCTTGAAATTGGGCTCAAAAGGCAGCAACAGCACCGAAGCACACAGAGAGGTGTCACCCAGGCCTTGCTCATAGGGATGCAGGTTTGGAAGAGCCTGCAATCTACCAGCCAGTGTTGAAAATGCATTTGCACAGAGCACTTGTGCTGCTGGCATCGATTAACTTATCAGGCACACCTGACATGAAGAGACATGCAGTCCCAGGCTGCAAGGAGTCCAATGAGAGTAGACACACTTCTCATCCACTCTCCATCAGGAATCACCGAACCCCAGCCTGGTCTGGGTGGGAAGGGACCCCAAGGGTCACAGAGCTCCAACCCCCTGACACAGGCAGGGACACCAACCTCCAGGCCTGGAGCTACACAAGGTTGCCCAGGGCCCCACCAAACCTGGCCTTCAACACCCCCAGGCACGGGGCACCCACCCCCTCTCTGGGCAGCCCCTGCCAGCCCCTCACCACTCTCTCTGCAAAGAACTGCCCCCCAATCTCTCCTCTCCCCCTTCTCTCCTCCAGCTTCACTCCAGCCCCCTTGTCCTGCCAGGCTCTGCCCTTTCACAAGCCCATTCCCCTCCTGTTCCTCTGCTCCCTTCAGGGACTGGCAGGCTGCAATGAGGTCCCCCCAGAAGCAGCCTTCTCTTCTCCAGGCTGAGCCAGCCCAGCTCCCTCAGCCTCTCTGCGTAGGGCAGCTGCTCCAGCCCTCTGAGCATCTCCGTGGCTCCTCTGACCCCTCTCCCCCAGCCCCACATCTCTCTTGTCCTGGGGCCCCAGCTCTGGACACAGGACTCCAGCTGGGGCCTCCCCGGGCAGAGCAGAGAGGGACAATCCCCTCCCTGTCCCTGCTGCCACCCCTCTGCTGATGGAGCCCAGGATCCCATCGCTCCGACGGGCCGGCAGCCGAGCTGGGTCGCGATCGGCGCGATAGCGGCGCGGAGCCGCCTCTTGTCTGCGCGGCCCCTGCGGCCTTCTCGGGCCCCGGCCCGTGTCCTGCGGGGGAAGCCGCCGCTGCCGCTGCCCCGCAGCCGCCCCTCTCGGCAGCCGCGGTCCCGCCTCGGCTCCGCGCTGCTCACGCGGGGGCCGCCGGTGACGTACGGAAATCGACTCTATAATCGAAAGTTCTACAGTAGGTATGTTTATTGCGCGCAGATGCACGGGGGATCTCTCCGCCACAAGCGTGCATCCCGAAGCAGTCGACCGATCTTACATTTATACAGTAAAACTATGACTATTCTATCAACGCCTGTACATATTAAGTATCTAAACCCGCCTACTCTCGCTTCTCGTGCTAATTAGCTTATCAGTCCTTGGTGCTTGCGCAGATCCTTGTAAGGGTCGTGGGCAGGGGTCTCTGGGAGGAAGGCTGTATGTCTTCCTCATGATGTATTTTCACCTCTCGCCTGGAATGCAAGGATCTTGCCAGCTTGCAATGCCTCTATCAGTCTGTGTTAATTGATGTCCTGTTGAGGGGCCCATGGACTTATTTCAGCCGTCTGTTTTTCTTTGTCGAAGAGATATGGGACGCGTCTCGGCTCTGCTTGCCCGAGAGAGCAGCCTTGGGCTGATAACATTCTGCCTTTGAATTCCTGCCTTTTACCTCTTTCCCGAGTTAACATGAAGTCATCACAAACCCTTTGCTCTGAGAGAAAAGCAGATTTGTCCCCCCCTTTCCCGAGACCATGATCATTTAGTTAATTTTCAGACTTTATGCTATACCTGTTTCTATACCCGTACATCAATCCCCCCTTTTCTATTCCCTAAAGTAAATTCTTTTACTTAGCCAGATTTCCTGAATGTTATAAGGCATCATATATAATGGCGATCCTTTTGTACATTCTCCAAACCCACAGGTACAACATAAAGGTCAATATTAACACAATTCCCATGCTTATCAATAGAATTACAATGGGGTGTACCATGGTATTGAGGATCCCTGTTGCAGAAGGTGACCAGCCCAGAAGAGTATCCCACCAGTTATGATTCCCGTCCTGTCCAACTTTCTTTAAGATTTTCCTCACCTTTTCCACATCATGATGGATTGTAATAAGTGTTTCTTTTCCTTTGTCCTTGATTTCTTCTAGTATTTGTAGTAAATCTTCACGCCTTAATAAATTTTCTATATTCCTTATATCTAATCCTATGGGGGCGGGAGATATTCTCTCTAATAGATCTTAATATTTGGTAGGTGGTTATTGGGGCTGCATAACTGAAATCACAACCTGTGATAGTAGTGAAGTTACAAATGCAGTAATTTGAGTAATTCTTCGTTTTTTCTATCTTTTCATCTATGGTTATTGTGTCACACCTTGTTCTCAAACATGCACATGCCTTTCCTGCATAGACAACTATTGATTTTAAATCTGCATTTGGTTGGGCCTCAAACTAGACATATCTTTTGATCTGTATCTAAACAAGTATCCTGAGTTGTTATGGTATTGCTTTCGCAGAGGAAGCCTTGCTGCTCTCTCATAATGCAGGACCCAAGGTTTACTGTTTGCCACTTATTGCCCATTTTCCTAGCCTAAGTTCTATGTTCCAAAGGATACGGCAGAGTTCCATCATGGTTAATCCCAAGGGCCACAATGGGGTGTATGGTAATTGCTGCTGCATCACGTATCGTTAACACCAAAGCTGTGACAGTATGTATGTTGGGCTTCAGTAATAAGCTGATGGTCCTTTATATTAATTTCTTCCCACCTGCAAAGTACTTTTGAAATTAACCATTGCTGTGCTCCTAATGCTAGTAATGAGGATTTCGATGGGTGTTGCAGTTTTGATAAATCTGCCATGGTAGATGCTAATTCGTTCATTATCACTTCTGAATCTATTGAATTTAATACTCCCAGTCCTGTTCCTAACAACCCAGTTGCATCTCTTATTAATCGGTTCTGATTAATGTTTCCCTTTCTCCTTATATACTTGATTCCCATGCATAACCACAGCGGATAGACTTAAATTTTCTCAAGCTGAATATTTCCCCATGGACCCAGTGTATCCGATATAAGCTTGGGACCATGGCCATCTAAGATTTTCTTGGCCCAGAATACTTTCCCAACTTTGAATTATGATTAGGATTGTGAGAAGCATCCCCTAGAGATCTAAGTGCTATTGTTATTCAGAAGCAGGTTATAATGATAGATTGAATCATGAACTACGCAATTCTTTTCTTACTCTAATTGTTCTTTAGCCGCATCTAATATTAAAAAGAAGTTAAAAATAACTTTCTTTAAACATTACAACTAGGATACAGACCAGGTTGGGTGAGGTTGGTTGGTTTACTCAGCCTTATGGTGAGATCTGCTTATTCACTTACTTATCACCTCCTTTATTCTTACTCTCGTTCGTCCGAACCAGTTTCAGTTTCAGTCCCTCGTTATCTGGAGTTACTTTCCACGAGGCTTCAGGGGCCTTTTTGATCCGGGTGTGGTGAATCCAAGAGTTCTGCCCTTCAACCTTGATGGCTGTGTAGGTAGTGAGAAGGACTTGGTGGGGTCCGGTTCACTGTGGCTCCAGAGTTTTCTCTGCAAAAGACTTAACGTATACATAGTTCCCTGGCTGTACATTATGAACAGGCCCATCTAGACCCCTGCTACGAGTATACATTACATGGTTTTCAATCCTCCTCAATTGTTTATTTTAGTGCCATCATGTAGGAATTCATTGTTTCTTCTCCTATTTGTGAGGATGTCCCCTTCTGTACCCATAGGGTCGTCCATACAGAATTTCAAATGGGCTGAGCCCCTCCCTTGCTCTGGGTCTGGTTTGTATTCAGGTAAGGGCTAGTGGCAATGACCGGGGCCAAGTCAGGTCTGTCTCTTGTCCCAGCCTAATAATTTGTTGTTTGATTAGGTGGTCCATTTTCTCCACCTGGCCACTAGATTGTAATTACCAATCTATTCTTAGATGGTGACTGATCTGTTGCACTATTTTGGATACAAAATGTGGTCCCCTATCCGAGGATATTACCTCAGGAACTCCAAACCTGGGTATTACCTCTTGAAGCAATGTTTTAGTCACCTCCCGTGCTTTAGCAGTTCTGCACGGAAAGGCTTCTGGCCAGCCTGAGAAGGTATCTGTTAGTACCAGCAAATATTGACACCCCCCTTTTCTAGGGGATTCCTAGAAGTCAATCTGCCAATGTTGTCCCGGACCATTCCCTTTCCCAATTTTTCTTAATTGTAGCCTTTTCCCAATTTTAGGGTTAGTCTGGAGGCAAAGATCACATTGTTGGGTTACTTGTTTGACAGTAGTGTATAGATTTTGTGCTATTATATTTTTAATAAGGTTTTTGTATAGGGCCTCTGCCCCCCCCCCCCCCCCCCAGTGCCTTTTTTTATGCTTTTCACGGACTACTGACCATAGCATGTAGGAAGGGATCACTATCCTCCCATGAGAAATGATAGCCCACCCTTTCTCATTTTATATGATCACCCCATGTAATCAATAAGCTTATGGCCTTCTTTAGTATACTCTGGTTTACCTTCTAAGGACAGTTGTCCATCAGGTATTAACATGCCCCCTACTGTATCAGTTCTTTTGGCTGCCTGTTTTGCCTCCCTGTCTGCCAGCTCATTCCCTCTTGCCAATTTTGTGCTCACCTTCTGGTGTGCTCTGTTGTGCACAATTCCCACCCTCTCAGGAAGTAGGACTGCATCCAGGAGTTTCAGGATTTCTTCTGCATGTTTAGTAGTTTTTCCCTGAGAATTTAACAGTCCTCTTTCTTTCCAAATCGCCCCGTGAGTATGCACCACTCCGAAGGCATAGTTAGAGTCAGTCCAAATATTTATAATTTTTCCTTGAGCTCTTTCTAGGGCTTTGGTAAGGGCTATGATCTCAACTTTCTGTGCTGAGACATCAGCTGGTAGTGGCCCAGACTCTGTTACCTTTTCAGAGGTGGTGATAGCATATCCAGAGTGTCGCCTTCCATTTAGCATGTAGCTGCTTCCATCAGTGAACCAGTGTTCGGCTTCTTGGATGTTTAGAATGACAGCTGCTACTGTTCTTAAGCAACCAGGCCACCCTTTTGCAGCGGTGTCCAATTGTTTGGAGAAGTATGCTACTGCCCGTCTGTTTGGTCCCAATTTTTGTGCTAATACTCCTAAGGCTATTCCCTGTTTTTCGTGGGAGAATAGGAGAAATGGTTTACTCACATCAGGAAGATCCAATGCTGGTGCTGACATCAGGGCTTTCTTCAGCTGATGGAAACCTTTATCTGACTTGGCATCCCACTGGAGATCTTCCTGGTTGGCTACTATCAAGGAATAGAGTGGCTTAACAAGTAAACCATAGTCACATATCCAGAGTCGGCACCACCCTGTCATGCCTAGGAATGTTCTCAATTCCTTTACAGTTCGTGGTCGGGGGTCTGGCATATGGCCTCTTTCCGAGCCTGTCCTAGGACTCGTTGTCCAGCGCTGATCTCGTACCCCAGGTACGTGACCTGTTGTAACACCACCTGTGCTTTTTTCTTGGAGACCCGATACCCCTGCAACCCCAGGAAATTTAACAGACTCACGGTCCAGGTGACACAGGACTCTTCAGTTTTGGTAGCGACGAGAAGATCATCTATGTACATCACCGGCTCCTGCCGCTCACACGGAGCCGCGGAGGGGGGTTCTGCTCCTCACGCCCCCCAGCAGCGAGCGGGCTGGGGACAGCTGCCCCCAGCGCCTGAGGGGACGTGCCGGGCTCTCTCGCCCCTGCTCGGCAGCGGGGGGTAGTCAGGGTGCCGGGGGGGGCATGGTGCCGGGGGGGTCAGGGTGCCGGGGGGGGTCAGGGTGCCGGGGGGGGCGTTGTGCCGGGGGGGTCAGAGTGCCCGGGGGGTTCAGGATGCCGGGGGGGTCAGGGTGCCGGGGGACACGGGGGTCAGGGTGCCGCAGTGGGGGTTAGAGTGCCTGGGGGGGTCAGAGTGCCCGGGGGGGTCAGCGTGCCGGGGGAGTCAGGGTGCCAGAGTGGGGGTCAGAGTGCCCGGGGGGGTCAGGGTGCTGGGGGACGCGGGGGTCAGCATGCCGGGGGAGTCAGGGTGCCGGGGGGGTCAGGATGCCGGGGGGGGGCGTTGTGCCGGGGGGGGTCAGAGTGCCCGGGGGGGTCAGAGTGCCCGGGGGGGTCAGGGTGCCGGGGGACCTGTTGGAGCGGGGCCAGGGGAGGCCACAAAAATGATCCAAGAGCTGGAGCAGCTCTGCTGTGAAGCCAGGCTGGGAGAGCTGGGCTGGCTCAGCCTGGGGAAGAGAAGGTTCTGGGGACACCTTAAAGCACCTTTCCAGTCCCTGAAAGGTGCCTGTAGGAAAGCTGGGGAAGAACTGTTGCCAAGGGCACGGAGAGGTAGGATGAGGGGTGATGGGTTAAACTAGAGAAGGGCAGATTTGGGTTGGGTGTTAGGAAAACATTCTTCCCTCTGAGGGTGCTGGGTCACTGGCACGTTGCCCGTAGAGGTGCTGAGGCCCCATCCCTGGGCACATCCAAGCTCAGGCTTGATGGGGCTCTGAGGGACCTGCTCTAGTGAAGATGGCCCTGCTCTCTGCAGGGTGGGACTGGATGGGCTCCAAGGTCCCTTCCAACCCAACACATTCTAGGATTGTATCTACACACCATAGAGCTGCAATTTTGACTGTTTCTCTCCCACCAGCAACAGTTACTGCCCACCCCAGGGGTTCTGTAGGACACATGCCCCAGCAGCAGCTCTGGCATCCCTCCAGGCACATGTGCCCTGCCCATCCCTGAGGCAATTCCTGCCCTGCCTCACCTGAGCTGCTGCTGCTGCTGCTGGGTGATGTGCTGGCACCTCCGGGCCCAGCTGCACCCTTGTCATCTGGGGGCCACTCCAGCCACACGAAGGGACTGGGAGCAGCACCTTGTGCTGGAGAGCAGCTTCCCAGACGTCTGCCAGGCAATCTAGGGAAGGGCTGCATGGAACTGCTTGTGCTGGGGCGCTGCCCCGTGCCCGGGGGTCACCCCACGCTGCCAAACCTGAGTCTGGGCACGTCAGAAGCCCGTTGGAGTTACCCAGGGCTGGCAGAAAGGGGGGGTCGCTGTCCAGCCCAGAGCTAAAGGGCTTGAACCTGCCAGGAGGAAACCCTTGCTGAAGGGGCTGAGCTGGCAGGGGGCTGGGTTCCTGCCCTTAGGCTGCCTCTGCCCTGCGCTTCCTAATGGTTAAACTGGTATTGAAACCCAGGAAGGGACGGGCTTGGGACAGCAGAACTGACTCTGCTTCCACAAGTCTTAACAGGACTTTCACAGTGAGGAGGAGGGGAAGGGGAAGGGGAAGGGGAAGAAGGAGATGAAGAAGGAGATGAAGAAGGAGAGGAGAAGGAGAAAGGAAACAAAAAGGAGAAACATTGGAGAAAAGAAAAATTAAAACATAAAAATATTTTCAAAAATTAAAAATAAGAAGAGAATGAAAAAAAGAGTTTTAATTCTTTTGTACAACCCTCCTCCAGGCACAGGGCAGTGCCAGAGGCTCCAAAGCAGCAGAACTCTACTTCCACGAGTCCTAACAGAACTTTCAGGGCAAGGAGAAGGAGAGGGAGAAGACAGAGGGGAAGCAGAACGAAAGGGAGAAAGAGAAGAAGAAAGAGGAGAAGGAAAATGAGAATGAGAACAAGGAAGAAAACAAAAAGTAGAAAAAAGAAGAGAAATAAAAGCATAAAAGAAAAAATGAAATAAGAACTAAAAAGCCAAATAAGAAAAAGAGAAAGAGAAAACTCAGGTTTAATTCCTTTGTGCAGAAGAACCAAGGAGGGGAAAAGACACGATGGGAGACGGGGAGGTGAGGAGAAGGGGGAAGCGTTTTCTCCTGGGGGTGTCCCACCTGCTGCTTGAGGCGAAGCAGGAAAGTGGGGTTCCAGCGCTGCTCCTGCAGAGGAAGCAGCCTTTATGCTGTCTCCCGGGGCGCTCTGCCCATGCCGAGCTCTTCAGCAGGCTGCAGAGCCGCAGGCGCATCCCGGCCCGGGCAGCTCGGGGCCCGTCAGGGCTCAGCGGGCCGGGCCGGACCCGCGTCACCTCCCGCCAGCGGCCCTGTGGCAGCGCGTTCCGCATCCGGCACCGCTGCCTGGGGGGGCTGCGGGGACCCCGCCTTGAGCGGCCGCCCGGCCCGGAGACGGGGGGTCCCGGGGCAGGGGGGGTGTGCGCAGCACCCCGCTGCAGGGCACCCGCATCCAGCTGCCCGCGCACGCCTCAGCTCGCAGCCCTGGCCCCCCTGGCCCCCCTTCCTAGGGGGCGCGGGCAGCCCCGGCAATTCCCAGCGGGGATTTGGGAGAGGCAGGGAGGAAGGGGCTGCTGGAGAGCAGCGGGGTGTTCGCCAGGGGCACGGCAACGGGACTCCACGGAGAAGAAGCACAACGGTGCCGGCAGCCGGCGAGAGCAAGGGGAGTTTATTGGGCCGGATCGCACCCGGCTACAGAGAGGCTGCGCAGGCGGTGCCGCCTCGGAGCACCGAGCAGGGCAAGGGGAAGGAGCGGCGGTGGCCAAAGGCTGCGTGCGATCCCCTCAGAGGAAGGGACCGGCCGTTTGCTGCGAGGAGCCTGCGGGTCGGAAGGCGGAGGCCACGGCTCGTGGTCATCTCTCTCCTGGAAGCAGAAAGAGCAGACGCAGAGGGGGGAGGTCAGCGCTGCCGGGAACCCCTCCGGCAGGACGGCACCGGCGCGGGACGGGGTGCTGAGGAGACCCCCCGGGCGCTGCTCCCACCCGTCCCGCAGACGCCCGGCGTCGGCCGCGGGCCGAGGCACACGCGTGTGTCTGCACAGGCACACGGGGCCGTGCGTGCACAAGGCGCCGTGCACGGCAGCGCCCCAGAGGTCCGGCCGCCGGCCCCGCCGGCCGCCTCCCCCGGGGGCAGCTCTCCGCCGAAAGGAGCGCCGGGGCCTCTGGCTGCGCCCGCTCCGGAGCCGGGGGAGACTCTGAGCCGGGCAAAGGCCAGGGCCGGGCACGGCCCCCTGCCTTGCCAGAGGCCGCGCTGACACCTCCTTCGCCGAGGCCTCGCTCCCCCCAGCACTCACCTCCGGCTAGCGCAGGGCCCCGATCTGCTGCAGCATCCCGGGCAGGACGGAGCTGATCCTCTGCAGCTCAGAAAACCCTCCGATCCAGCACTTGCCGATGAACACGTGAGGGGCCTGGGCAGAAACACCAGCACGGGTGAACGGGGAGAGCCGGGGCCCCCGCACGGAGGGTTGGTGTGCCCACAGTGTGTGCCCACAGCGGGGTCCCCGAGCTCCGGCGCTCCCATGGTGGGACAGACGTGGGGACAGGCCCGCTGGCCGTGCCACTGCCCGCATGGAAGCTCAGCTCCAGATGTTCCCTGGGCCCAGCCCAGCCGCCTGCCAGGACGTGAGCAAGCCCCGTGTCTCCTCGGCCACAGGGTTGGGGGAGGCACAGCACATCCCGGGAGGTGCTGCAGCCCCAGGGCTCTGCACCCAGCCGGCCCCGGCCACGGGGAGCAGGCTGCACCCCTCAGCATGGCAGCACGGGTCCCTGCCACGGCTTTGGGGCAGGAGGAGCAGAGCAGCCTTCCTGGCAGTGGGGAAGGCGAGCGGCTTCTCCCTGCCCCCTGGCACAGAGAGGAGGGGACAGGGCCCTCGCCAGAGCCCCTGGCCCAGCCAGGCAGAGCGTGGGCCGGCGGGGACGAGGGAGCGGCAGGCTCAGGAGCAAAGGCTGCCAGAACTTACGCTCTTTTGGCCGGTCTTTTGCTGGAGGTATCTCTGGACATCCTGCCTCACCGTGATATCCACCACGCGCAGTCCGCCCGGCTCGAAGTTGTAGCTCATGAGCATCTGCAGGGCGTTGCGGCTGTACGGGCAGCCCGATACCGTGAACAGGGTCACGCTGTGATACGTGATCTGGTCCCTGACGAACCGGTCGGCCATGCTGCCTTCCTAAGCTGAGCAGGAGCCTGGAGCTTCCTGGCTGAGGAGTTCTCAGGCAGCTGGGATGGGGCAGAAGCGGTGTTTCTCCGCTCCAACCAAGATATTTATGGGCAGCACGGAGCCCTCCCCCCTGGAAACTCTTCCCAGGAGGACCTTATCTCCTCACAAGGTCATTTGCTTGAAAGCAGCCTCTGCTCCCAGCATAGGGCAATGCTGGGAAGGGACAAGGTACATCATTTTCCTCCCTCCCTTCCTCCCTCCCTATGCCAGGACCCTCTTCTCCGGGGGGAGTGGCCCCAGCTCTCTCAGCCCCCCTCCTACAACTCATACTCGGTTCCCTTTGGGGCCTGAATGGCCCTTGGCCAGACTCTCTTTAGTACATCCTCATCTCCCTTGTACTGGGGAGCCCGGGGCCGCTCCGCACCTTCTCGTCCCCATGAACCTGGGGGAAACCAGCAGCAGGTCCCACAGGGCCTTGTTTCCCTTATTCCACACCAGCTGCGGCCGGCAGCCACAAAACCTCTGCCCCCACCCTGACCAGGGCTTCCCAGATGACGTTTCTGCAGCACCAGCAGCGCAGGAGGAAGCTGGCTCCTCCGCACACAGGAAGATGCGCGCTTTGAGATCACTCCTGTGCGGTCCTGAGACAGGAGAATTTGGGCAGCTGGGTGCAGGCAGCTCTCTGTGCCCCCACGGCCCAGCCCCGTGCCGGGCACCGGCTGTGTGCTCGCTGCACCACAGCAATTCCTGGGCAGCACAGCGTCCCCTCCCCTCCGGCTTTCAGCTCTCCTTGCATTCCCTGCCTCCTGGGAAAGCAGAACGGTCCTGAGACCAGAGGCTTCTCCAGGGACGCAGGGGATCTCTGCTCCATGCCCAGAGCACTTCCTGCCCTCCCTCTGCTCTGACCTTGGGGCCCACAGAGCCGTTCCGCTCACCCCTTCCCACTCCTCTCTCTGGATGCCAAAGCTGCTGCTTGTTTTTCCCTCCTTCTCACCCTGTGAGCCCAGAGGTGCTATCCGGTCGCTGATGGGCTCAGCCTTGGCCAGGTGGGTCCCTGGTGGAGCTGGATGGTGTTGGCTCTGCCGTTGTTCCAGCGTGCTGTGGCACGAGGCTCCAGAGCCACGCGGGAGCAGCTGCGCTGGCCGGGGCTGAGCTGCCAGCGATGCCCCTCTGTGCCCCTATGGAAAACTGAAAGCGTTCAAGAAAACAATGGGTGGGACATAACATGCACTGAGGGCCCATTAAACAAATCATCATTTCCTGTCGTTATAGTAGAGGTTAAAACACTTGAAGCATAAGTTCACTGGATAGATAAACGCATGAACCTCCTCCCAGGGGTGTCTGTACGACAGGTCCGAGGCTCTGGAGTGGAAGGCTGGTGTCAGGGGGTGATGGGGATGATGGTCCTTCCACCACAGAGGTGTTTCCAAGTTTGGAAAGGCCCAGCCCCTGCACCACGACCACCTGCAGGAGGAAGAACCAGTGGCTTGTGACTAGAGATGACTCCCAACGGGTACTGAGGGTCCAATATGCCAGAGGGACCCTCCTCTTGGGGAAATCTGCTGCCTGCCTGGCAGCAGGGCAAGGAGGAGCCGCCGCCCGAGCATTCCCACACCATTCCTGCTGCCACACACACACACGTGTGCACACTTAAGCTCGGACACGCTTCCTCCCCCTTCACGCTCATCCCCGGGCTGCCCCGGCAGAGTCCTGCGCCTCAGGCAGTGTGGAGAGCCTGGTTCAGTGCTGGCTCTCAGAAAAAGGATACAGTAGCAGGGATCTGCTTGAGATGGTGTAAGTAGGGTAAGGGTTGGCTTCAGGTCGGCTTGACCGCGCGGTGGTCCTGACACTCAGTCGTCCCCTCCCCCCCCCCCCCAAACTGAGTGGATTCGCGTCTTGCAATGTTATTTGTCTGATAAATTGGTTTGCAGTATTTGTCTGTATATGCTATAGATTCAAGGATGCGTTTCTCCAACTGAGAGCAAGTCTGGTTACCAAGAAAAAAGATTTCTGATAGCGACCATTGAAAGTGGGCAGCTTACTTTAAACATTTAACTTGCAAAATAGAAATGTCCATCTGGGTTGATCAGTGTACAAAATTTCATACGGGAGCAAAAATTGCTTTTCAGACTATAAACAAAATTAACCCAGGAAAAAGGTATCACTGGGTGCGCTCCCTCAAAGAATAAAAAAAAAATAAAAAAAAAAAAAAAATTACCAACTCTGTGCCAAATTTATGTGGCTTCGACACTTGTCCAGTACGGAAAATGCAATCCTTGTTTAATCTTTTATCATTGCATGGTTGATATCTTGATTGTGGGAAAAAACTTGAACGTTGAAAGTTTGATTCATGACTTAACAGTGTATTTAAAAAGCAAGGCGTTACAGATTGGTCTATAGAAAATTCAGAAGAGGCCAGCATGAAAATATTTGGACTGACAGATTGATAACTAATGCACAAAAGTTGCTTAGAGATATTAACTGGCTTTGTTCATTGCGTGGTATTATGCATCAGTATTTTTATTACCTATATTTGCAGCCACATTGAACCAACTGGCTGACTCAAGGTCTAGCAGGGAGAAATCAGAGAGCCGACAGGCTGGTAGCAATGCCATGAGCTGCTGTGTTGCACAAGCTCAGAAGTTGTAAGAATTTTTTTTTTAATTTTTTTTTGTAACACATTGTTAAGATACTTCCACGACAATACCACTTGTTGGTTGCTGAATTTAAAGAGTTTGTACTGCTACTGCACAAACCAAGAAATCCAGTGAACATTCAGTGCCAGGTGTACTCTGCTATAGCAGCACTTGAGTACCCTGTGAAGTCAAAACTGACAATGACAGCCCAGAACATACAGCACAAGCAATACAAGCCTTTTCTTTTTCAATTATGGAATGTTACAGGGACACCACATTTGCCTGCAGGTCAGGCTGTAGTGGAACGTATGAATCAAACTCTCAAGCACTTGATCTACAAAATAAAAACGGGGGAGAGGAGGAGATCTCTCCAACTGATTGACCAACTGATTGCTTTTTCAATGATGGACATGCAGTAGGGTTAAAAGGAGGTTTGAAAGGGAACAAGAATAATAATAAAAGGTGTTCATAAGAAATGAAGTTGCAGGTACTAACTTGGGGAAGGAGATCTGCCTATGTCATTGCAGATATGGGAACCAAGTGGATAAAGCCGTGGATCCAGAAGAAATCGAGCCCGCACGAACCAGCTCGGGATCCTGATCGCACTAACTGCAGTCAAGTGTTCTAACTGCAGCCACGATGGACTATGAATGTTGCTGTAGGACATTTTGAACCATCTAACAGTCTTTGAAACATGCATGTGTTTGTGGTAAATGAAAAGTAGGGAAATGATGATTTCTGCACAGCCTAAGATCATAGACTACAATGGATGCCTACACATAAATGTGAGGCTGGTGTTACCTGCACTCCTGACACTCCTGATTGGCAAAGCAAACAAATACAATAGCAAAGGTAGTAAAGTACTTAGCCACAGACTTGTGCAGCACTTGAGTTTTGTTGCTGTCTCATGATATGTGCTGCAGGAATCTCTCTGACCACTCAGCATTCAGAAATTAATAGAACAAGCTCAAAAGATACAACATGAAAAAATTAATTCTCTGGATTGGACAATTGGTTTCATGAGTGGGAATTTCAGGATGGATGTTGTCAATGGTCAAATTTGGATTATTGAATATGGTAATTATGGCACTTGTCTTACATTTACTGCCATGCTTGCTGAGCTTTCTGCAAAGGGCCCTTGCAGAGTCCTCTAACAAGCAGATACAAAAAAGGGAAAATTGTCTGGGAGGACAGCAGGCTTGCTAGCGGTCTGGCTCTCCTCACAAGGACATAGGCCCTGACAGTATCCCTGAATTCCCATGCAACAGGAAAATTACTCATGCTGAGAGGTATTTGGTAATCACATTCTTAAAACACAGTGGCCTTGAAGGCAGGTGGACAGACTGCCTTACAGCAAAGAGCTGTGAGAAGCTATTTGGAAGTAAGTGAACAGATCATGTACTATTCATAAGAGAGTCAAAACCACAGCAGGTGTGCAGATAACTTTTAGAAATCAAAGGTAGGCTAACAATGTGTAGCTGTAAGACATGTTTATCAAAACTCGTTACCTTTACTAATTAATCACTTTGGTGTGGACAGTGTGTGTAGCAAATTAGCAGGTTTTAGCTTGTCACATTTTACAATATGGCTTTTAGTTTACAGAATGGCTTTTAGATTGAGTTAAACAAGGGCTGATGTTTTCATGAGTTGTTTCTGCCTTGGTGTTATTTTTGCCGCGTAAGTCACAGTGTTTCTCCTGCAGGATGAATAACGCTCCTGGCAAAAATCTGGCTAGTCCATAAACAAGAAGGGGGAATTGTAGCAATGTGTGAGGGGAGTGGGTTCTGTGGCCCACCAATGTAAATTGTAGCATGACTGTTTACCGCAACGCTACAAGCTGGTGCAATTACACTTCGCCTAACATTTCGATATCTACTCACCATCCCTTACAGCTACCGCCTGGTAATTTTCTGATATGCGGAGACCGTGCCTGGCCAGGTATCCCGTCACGCCTAAAAGGGGGGCCATGCACGCTTGGCCGCTTATCTCTACTTACGCCTAACACCACTATGATATTAAACATGAGCTGTCACCATCACCGAACCAGGAGGCAGGCATACGCTTTTAATAAAGAATGCAATGATCAGGTGGCATTCTGGTCGCCGGAGGAGATCATATCTGCATCTCTTCTCACTCCAGGAGTGGCAGCAGCAGCTGCACACAGTCACCTAAACAAGTTGGGGTGTTGGCTAGCAAAGCAAACAAATGCTACTTCCCTTGCACTTGCTAGTCTTTTGCTTGATGTGGATTCTGTCCGCCACGCTACGCTGCAAAATAGAGCTGCAATGGATTTTCTTTTGCTTGCCCAGGGCCATGGGTGTGATGAGTTTGAAGGTCTGTGTTGTATGAACGTCTCTGATCATTCGCGATCCATACATTCTGAAATGTATGAATTATGAAAACTAACTCATAACTTACAAATGGAATCTGGTTTTGGACTAGACGGATGGTTGCGATCACTGGGACTGGGACCCTGGCTGCTGCTTTTGTAAAAGCAG
This sequence comes from Rallus limicola, assembly GCA_022605955.1. Lineage (NCBI taxonomy): Eukaryota > Metazoa > Chordata > Aves > Gruiformes > Rallidae > Rallus > Rallus limicola. The sequence continues at coordinate 1,239,524 of JAKCOZ010000068.1, read as the reverse complement.
CCATTATGATAGGTATAATATTGCTAACTCTTACCCTACTCTTACCATGTCTCTGTATGTGTCTACATGACAGCCTTCAATCAGACATTGTTAGCCCAAAAGGAAAACGGGGGAAATGTGGAGAGCCTGGTTCAGTGCTGGCTCTCAGAAAAAGGATACAGTAGCAGGGATCTGCTTGAGATGGTGTAAGTAGGGTAAGGGTTGGCTTCAGGTGGGCTTGACCTGAGAGCTGGTTGTAACTGGACATTGCTGGTGCTCGCACACCTGCAGGATATGATGAGATTATGTTCATACCTCAGGAATGTGGGGACAGAACAAAGGAGGGACGGGCCAACATTTATCAGCTTGACCAATGATGAGCTTTACTTTTGCAATATGCATGAGCTAATTAAGTAGTGTATTTAACCAAGGCTTGCTTGAATAAAGATTGGGACTTGCTGATGAACCACATGGTGTCCAAGTCTCCCTTCTCCGACAAGGCAGTGCAGAGCAGTCAATGGAGTCCAAAGGCAGCGGGACCAGCCTGGGCTGGTGCCTCCAAAGAGAAGGACCCTGAGCAGAGACATCTGGGGCAGTCGTGCCCCTGGGATCTGCCCCTCGGGCAGCCCTCACTCTCCGAGGCTGATGGCGATTTGGAGTCTCCTACTCTGTAATCGGATTCTTTTGGGGCGCACCGAGCAGCGGGGGAGACACTTTCCCACTTGACTTGCAGTTTCTGCCGAAGGCTGGAGCCTCTTTATCTCCTGGTTTACAGTCCTCAGGTACCTGTCCTTGCTGGCAGAACATGGAGAGCTGAAGAGTCCCCCATCTGGGGAAAGCGCTGCCAGAACATCAGCGTGATACCAAAATACTGCTCCACACTGGAAGACTAAACACGGGGCTGGACCAGCTGATAGGGGAACTCCCAAGGGAAACTATTCTAGCCTGGCAGAAAGCCTTCAGCAGAGCGACCCTGCCTCATGCCAAGCAAAGCAAAGAGCACAGATCACACCCAGGTCTAATCCCAAGCAATTTATTTGCATTAAAACTTCTTTGCTCACACCAAACAGCCAGTATCCCTCAAGAGTCCTTCTCTTGGTTTTATTGAGCACCCCTGCTAAGGGGTGAAGGGAAGTCCGTGCCTCCTTTCCATCCGCTCAGTCACCTTCCCCTGTTTGACGTGTAAGAGGATTCTCAGCCTCAGTAGGGGATGGCCAGGCTTGCTGAGGCTGCTCTGGGTGGGCTGGGGATGGCCAGGCACCTCCCCAGCTCCTAAGGCCCCGCCTGCTTCTCGCTCTGCTGTCCCCGTTGTGGGCGGCGATGCAGCCGCAGTGCCAGAGCCAGAGCGACTCGAGGGCCTTGGGGCGGCTGGAGAGGGAATCTGGGGCAGAGCTTGTGCTTCTCCTGTCCCCTCAGGGCCCTGGCTCTGGAGGGACGGGTCAGGGAGGCTGAAGCAGAGCTGGAGCCGAGCCTGTCAAGGGACCCAGAGTAAGACGGCGGCTTCTACAGGGGGCCTCAGCCAGAGAAGGAAGGTCAAGGGCAGGGACGGCTCCCGACGCATGCTCCTGGCAAACAGTGGAGGGGGAGAAGGCTTTTTGCCTCCATCTTCACTGGCCACCTCACTTCCCACAGCTCTTGGCTGGAGGGACAGCAAGGCAGGGACTGGGGGAGCAAAGTCCTGCCACTGGGAAAGGAGGATCAGGACGGTGGCACATGAGGAAGCGGAAGGGACACAAAGTTATGGGACCCCATGAGCTGCACCCCAGGGTCCTGACGGAGGGGCCAAGCCGCTCTCCACCACCCTGTGCGACCTGGGTGAGGTGACCCTGCTTTGGCAGGGCTTGGGCTGGGTGGCCTCCAGAGGTGCCTCCGAGCTCTGCCGGTCCGGCTCCCTGCCATTCTGTGACCGATAACCCTGCCTAGCTCAGGCAAAGCGTTTAGGAAGCCAGGGGTGAGCTCTGTGCTGTGCCCAGTTCCTCGAGTAAAGTGTCTGGCCATGCCAGTGACAGGGCAGGTGCGCGCTGCTGGGAGCATCAGTGAGAGCACGGCTTTCTGCAGGCAGTGTGGAGTCACTGCCAGCGTCCACAGAGGCAGCACGGGCCCCGCTGCGTTCTCAGGCAGCCTGGCACGGCCTGGCATGGCCAGGGGCACGGTCAGGCGAGGGGTAACAGAGGGAGAAGCCCTCGGGGACCCCCCACGGCCTCGCTGGCCCGCCCGCCTCGGCAGCGGCTGCTGGGAGCACTGTCAGTGCCGGCTCGGGATGGCGGCCCCAGCTCCCGTTGCAGAGGCCGTGTGAGACCCGACGGCAGCGCGGAGCCAGACCCCCCCCTGCATCTGTCAGCGCAACCCCCCTCGTCACCCGAGTTCTCCGTCAGTGCCAGCCGGTACCGCAGCCCCGTCCCCTGCCCGTGCCCGCGGGCACCCCCGGGTTCACCCCAAAACGGGTGGATGGGGGACTGGGGCTGGGGGAGAGGGGGGAGAGTGGGGGGAGAGGTGGGAGTGGGGGGAGTGGGGGGGAGAGGGGAGAGTGGAGGGAGTGGGGGGAGTGGGGGGAGAACGGGGAGAGGGGGGAGTGGGTGGAGAGGGGAGAGAGGGGGGAGAACGGGGAGAGGGGGGGAATGGGTGGAGAGGGGGGAGAGGGGAGAGTGGGGGGAGGGAGAGGGGAGAGAGGAGAGAGAGTGGGGAGTGGGAGGAGAGTGGGGAGAGGGGGGAGTGGGTGGAGAGGGGAGAGAGGGGGGGGAGAACGGGGGAGAGGGGGAGAGAGGGAAGAGGGCTTCCGCGGTTCCCACCCCCTCAGGAATCCTGCGCGGCGCGCAACCTCCACCGGGCGGCAGCAGCGCATCGCCCCCCAAATCACCCCCACATCGCCCCCCAAATCACCCCCACATCGCCCCGCGCATCGCCCCCCAAATCACCCCCACATCGCCCCCCAAATCACCCCCACATCGCCCCGCGCATCGCCCCCCAAATCACCCCCACATCGCCCCCCAAATCACCCCCCAAATCACCCCCCATCGCCCCAGGGTCACCACACACGTCCTCCTGCGCACTGCCTCACACGGTGCCCCTCATACCACCCCTCAGCCCCACCACTGCCATGGGCTGAGCCGGCTCGGTGCCTGGACCACGCCTGGTCCCCGTTTCTGGCTGTGAAGGGTGATTCACCTGGATGGGTGTGAGGGGCGCTTCCCACAAGGCCCATTGCTGGCACTGGGGCCACAGCCCGGTGGGAGGCAGGGGACAGGAGTGATGTCACCACCCATCTCAGTCCTGTGTCCTTCAGGATACGTGTTTGCTTCTCTCCTCAGCCTCGCTGCCAGAGGAGAGCTCAGCTTTGGAGAACTGGAGTTTTTGAGAAGGGGGAAGGGGAGTCACAGACTCACAGAAGCACGAAGGCACCTCAGGAGAGCATCGAGTCCAAGCGCCTTCCCGGAGCCACAGGGCTTGTCAGAGCTGGGTGGGAGCCCAGGACAGCCAGGAATGCAAAGCATCAGGGTGAAGAAGGTGGATAAAAGCACAGGCTGTGGGGGGACCTCATTGCAGCCTGCCCGTCCCTGAAGGGAGCAGAGGAACAGGAGGGGAATGGGCTTGTGAAAGGGCAGAGCCTGGCAGGACAAGGGGGCTGGAGTGAAGCTGGAGGAGGGAAGGGGGAGAGGAGAGATTGGGGGGGCAGTTCTTTGCAGAGAGAGTGGTGAGGGGCTGGCAGGGGCTGCCCAGAGAGGGGGTGGGAGCCCTGTGCCTGGGGGTGTTGAAGGCCAGGTTGGCTGGGGCCCTGGGCAGCCTTGTGTAGCTCCAGGCCTGGAGGTTGGTGTCCCTGCCTGTGTCAGGGGGTTGGAGCTCTGTGACCCTTGGGGTCCCTTCCCACCCAGACCGGGCTGGGATTCTCTGGTTCTATGATAAATTGTCTTGATAAAGAAACAGAGCCTTTCTAGTGCTAATAGTGTGTGTGTGTATGACTATGTACATGTGTTCTACTTTTCTATGTCTGTATTCTATTTTTCCAATATATTACTCTATTTTATTCTAGATATGTATTTTACTTATTCTATTTTTCAGATATATATATTCTACTTTCTATGTGTGTGTGTATTTAGATCTATTCCTGAATCTTAAAAGGGAGGGTTGGACTCCATGGGCTTAGAGGGCTTTTCCAGCCCCGTGATGCTGGGGTTCTGTGAAACAGAAAAGCAGTTGAGTTGGTTGGGGTTTGGCTCTTTTTCTCCCCCCAGCCAGAGCTGGAATCGTAGGCAGCATCCACTCTTTTCAAGTGCATCCCAGCATCCCCCAGGCGCTGAGGCTGTGCTCAGAAAGCTCCCAGCCTCAGGCTCTGCAGACAGCAGAAGGTCCCTGTGGTGAGGAGCAGAGCCCAGTGGGACATGAGGAAAACGGCCCCAGATCTGCCTGAGGTGCCAGGGAAACCCCAGGGCGCCGCTGCCGTGCGGCTCACAGCTGGCTCCAGGCATGGGGACTCCTTTTATTCCTCTTTTTTAGTTTAATACGACTTTGAGGAGTGACCTGTGCCTGAGACGTTATGGGCAGGGAGGAGAAAGGACCAGACCAGTCCTTTGGGGATGCTCTCCATGGAGCCATGGCCTGCCAGGGAGTAAGGAGGCGTTCCACCCGCTCCTGCTGCACAGGCCTGGTCACTCAGGGCCTTCCCTGCCTCCATCACCTTGTCTGATCCCTGGAAACACAAATTCCCAAAGCTCCAGCCAGAACACCCCAAACCCCACCCAAACCCACCCAACAAATCGAGACTGAAGACTTGCAGCTGCTTTTGTTCTGTCAGTCTCTGGGGTGATGTGACCACGGGGCACTCCAGCATCCCCTCAAACGCATCCCGCTCCCCACGGTCCCTCCCAGGCTTCCTTGCCCGGCACAGGCTGGCTGTGCAGTCACCCAAAATGCCCCTGGAGGGTTGCAGCACCTGCAGAGAAGCAGCTGTGCCCACCCAAGGTCACAGCCAGGACATCTTTCCCGCTGAGGGCCGCTGTGCTTCTGCCTCTGAGCAACACGGGGGGTCTCGGTGAGGGTTCACTCTTTGCTTCCAGACCCTGACCCTTGGCAGGGATGAGGCACAGGGTGGCCCAGCACCCTGTTTTAAAGTGATAAGGTATCATCAACAGGGAAGGAAAGAGAGAGAGAACGTTGGGGCCAAGGTCCTCTTTCAGGGTCGGGGGTTTTCAGTACTGCAGAGGTTTTGTTGGGCTTTGGGGGGTCTTGTGTGCGTTACAGAGATGTGACTGTTAGAAAGATACCAGTTTTCAAGCAGTTTTGAATGAGAGGGAAAGTTGTGCCTCGCCAGGGTGATAAGCTGGTACAGAAATGAGCAGCAGCTCAGGGTGCGCTGCTGCTTCACGTCTGGGATTGCTGTGGAGAGAGGGGCTGGGACACTCAGCATCGTGGTGGTAAGGGGGTAATTAGTGGGCACAATCAGTGGCTGTGTCTCCCTTTCACTTTTAGCCAGAATGAGGTGCTCAGGGAGATGGTTTAGCACAGGACAGGGACGGTTGGACTCCATGGGCTGAAAGGGCTTTTCCAACCCAGTGCTGCTGTGACTCTGTGGCTCCTGTTTGCTCTGTTCTCACACACAGAGCCTTGGTTTTCCCAGCCCTCCACAACCTCACATCTGGCTGCATCTGCATCCCATCCCCCCCATGCCCAGCAGGAGCCTGGCAGGGCCAGCAGCAGCAGCGGAGCATCGCTGCCCGAAGCCCTTGGTGCCAGCAGCCTCAGGGGAGTATCTGCACCTCTGGGCCTGACAGGAGCCCTGACTCAGGGGGCGACAGGGTTCCCTCCGAGTCGGTCCCCGAGCTGTGACACCCTTCTGGGGTATCAGGAGGGGGAGGGATGAGGCTCAGCTCAGAGATCCTGCTTTGTGAGAGGTAAAAGCTGGAAGTTCCCGTTTCCCCTTGTTTCTCAATGTCTTTTTTTGGCCTAAAATCGCCATCACAATTCCCCAGGAATATTTCACGTCACGGTTCCTACAGATTTCTACAGACAGACAATGAAAAGCTGGTTTCTTCTGGACACAGGAGCTCAGGACGAGGTGTGAGGCAGGGAGAGGCCGAGGGGTGAGTGCTGCCTACTCCCTGAAGGCTCAGGTAGACGGGGGCCGAGGTAGAGGAGAGCCGGCTGAGGCGCTGGTTTAAGGCACAGCGTGGCTCAGGCAGAAGAGCTGCTGCCGTTCAGCGCTGCAGCACGCCATGCTGTGGCTCTCTCAAGGTTTGTTCCCTGCAGGCCCTGTACTTTTTATCCAAGCTTCACTCCTGTTTCAAGCCAGGGCAGGGTGCTGAGAGGTGAAAATTGGTTTGGTTCTGCAGGACCCATTATCTGCCAACCACCAGACAAAGCCACAGCCCCTGGGAGTTCACTGTGTTCTTGGGTCTTTTGGTATCGTTTCTAGAGCCCTGAGCAGACTGCAGTGCACATGAGGAGTGTGGCACCAGGGGAAAGGTGGTTGAGCTAACCCTGTTCACCCTGTTAGGACCAAAGCACCCGTTGTGGGGCTGGATGTGATGCTGGGGCAAACTCCTGTGAGAGTCCTGTGTTAGCCATGGCACTGCTGTCTGATGTGTCCTCACACAAATCAGAGTCACAGAGTCACAGCATCACTGGCTTGGAAAAGCCCTTTCAGCCCATGGAGTCCAACCGTCCCTGTCCTGTGCTAAACCATCTCCCTGAGCACCTCATCTCCCCCCTGTTAAACACACCCAGGGGCAGGGACTCAGCCCCCTCCCTGGGCAGCCTGGGCCAGGCCCTGACAGCTCTGCCAGGGAAGAACTTTACCCTCCCAGCTGAGCTGACCCTGCCCTGGCACAGCTTGAGCCCATTACCCCTCATCCCATCTCCTGTCCCCTGGCTGAAGAGACCAGCGCCCACCTCTCTGCACCCTCCTGGCAGGGCAGGGGAGGCGGGGAGAAGGTCTCCCCTCAGCCTCCTCTTCTCCAGGCTGAACCCCCCCAGCTCCCTCAGCCGCTCCTCAGAGGATTTGCCCTCCAGCCCCTTCCCCAGCCTGGTTGCCCTTCTCTGGACACGCTCCAGGCCCTCCCTGTCCTTCTGGTAGTGAGGGGCCCAGACCTGGGCCCAGCACTCCAGGGGCGGCCTCCCCAGTGCCCAGTGCAGGGGCACAATCCCCTCCCCAGACCTGCTGGCCACGCTGGCTCTGACCAGAAGAACCAAGCACAGTTACACTGCTGGTTCAGCTCTACCCTCGTGTCTGGTGTGACCCCACCACTCCATGACGTGCTGTAGATGCAGCAGAGACAGGGAAAGGCGTGCACATATTTATGGGTGTGATTCTCATGTTTAGGAACTGTTGGCAGGGACAAGCCATTTTTCATGCCCACGGAAAAGGGCCCTTGGGGAATGGCCTGAGACCAGGGCTTTTCCTGCCCGCTCCTCTCCAACCACCTCAGCCGTGGGCTGACCAGCTCCCGTGCTGTGAGCCATCATTTGTGTCTCACCTCCCCTTTTCCACCCCCACAGATTTTCTAAGGCCAGGACCTGAATTCCATGAAGCTGCACTTGCTGTTCCTGAGAGGGCAGCGCTTCCATCCTCCGCACACCCTCCCGCACTGCCAGTTCCAGCACGCACATACAGTGAGCACTTGCTTACTGACCTCCATGCACAGCTCTTTCATGGGCCCTTTTGGAAAAGCCCTGGGGGAGTGGGGTTTTTTTTTGCAGGGGCTGGGTCACTGACCCAAAACACTGTTGGAGGAAACCTTCTGTGGGTGAGATCTGCTATGGAAAATCTGGGATTCCAGTGCTGTGGGTCCAATGCCCCGTTTGGAACTGGAGAGATTTTATGCTGGCTGTGGGAAGAATGCAGACCCGGCGCCACCGGATAGCTGCAGGGTCCCTGACTGCTCTGGGCAGAAGCCTCCCTCTGCTATGGGAGGGCAGAGTGCTGTCCCAAAAAAAGAAGGGGAGCAGGCTGCTGAGCATGGCTCCCAGCACGTGCTATGCAGACCTGTGCCAGGTCTGGGGGTTCAGCCTGGAGAAGAGGAGGCTGAGGGGAGACCTTCTCCCCACCTCCCCTGCCCTGCCAGGAGGGTGCAGAGAGGTGGGCGCTGGTCTCTTCAGCCAGGGGACAGGAGATGGGACGAGGGGCAATGGGCTCAAGCTGCGCCAGGGCAGGGTCAGCTCAGCTGGGAGGGCAAAGTTCTTCCCTGGCAGAGCTGTCAGGGCCTGGCCCAGGGCTGTGCAGGGTTAAGAAGGGTGAGGGTGCTGACTCAGCACTCCAGCCTGGGGTTGTGCTTTTCCTTAGATTTGGAAAACGTGTCTCTCTTGCATCGCTGGTGCTTCCACTCACCTCGGTGCTTTGGGGCTCTGGCAGCGACCGGAGCTGCTTTCCTATCGCCCCAGGCTCAGGCACAGCCTGACCCCCCTGTGAGGTGTTCCCACAAGACTGGCCTTGCAGTTTGGGTAAGAGTAGGCTGAGTTTGGGATACCTGGGGAAAGCAGAGCCGCCTGGCAGTCAGTGTTCAACTCGTTCCTGAAGGAGAACCATGGTGAGTGCAGCTACAGCGGTAACGGAGATGCAGGCACAGACCAAGAGGAACCTGGTTCAAGTCCAGCTGCCCAACTCCTGCCATCCTACCCTGGACAACCACAGCAGCCTACACATGGCTGCCCTGGTGAACACCCACAAAGGATGGGTTCTGGCAGGGGGCAAGCCCATTTTTGGCAGCGTGGTTCAGAAAGGCGAGCGCACGGGGTAGCTGAGCTGAAACAAGTCAGGCTTGTGGGGACTGGAACCGATGCCGTCCCACCTCCTACAGATCTGCCTCTTGGTGCTGGTCATGGTGGAGCAGCGGAGGAGGATGGAGGCTCTGGTTAGCTCAGCTTACAGTTTCTCCTGGGGCAAAAGGAAATTCGATGGGCTTTTGCCTCCAGGTTCCCCTCTGGATCGTTAGGGGGCACGAGTGTGTCCTGCCTAAGTCGGGGCACAAGCAGCAGCGGCCTGTGAGCGTCCCAGCGATCTCTAGGAAGGAAATAGTTCCTGAAACAGCTGCCTTCAACGGGGGGTGTCCCCAAAACATCAGTCGCTCTCCCAGAGAAAGCATCCGCTTGGAAAGGGAGGAAGAGATCTGGAAGAAGCATCGTGCAGAAAGGGACTTGGGGGCCTGTGGAGTACAGCCCCTTCTTCCCACCCCTCAAAAAATGGCAGAAGAAAGGGGTGGTACGGCTGGAAATGTTGTTCAAGTCTTTTTAAGACAAGAAAGGCATTGAAACCCTTCAGATGCTTCACAAAGCACGTTTGCAGCCCTGTTTCAGGAGTGGCTCTGCAGGTGGGACGGCTGCTGGCAAGCGTTCAGGGGGGTGGACAGGGATGTGCAGGGAAGAGATGCCTTTTGGGTACCAGTGGAGCAGAGTCAGCTGGAGCCGTCCCAGGACAGGCTGCAGAGACCTCAGGCTGGGCTCTGCAACCGGGCTTTGCCGCACATCACTCTGCAGAGGAGGAGATGCTGGGGAGAGGGGAGAGCGTTTCCCTGCTTCCAGCCCAGGCACTGGCTCTGCCCTGCTCCCTGTTTGTTTTCCAGCAGGTCACCTCCACCACGGTGGATACTCGCGTATCAGAGGCTTGCTGTCACTTCAGAGCCACCCTTCCCTCCTGGCTTTAGGGACTCACGGAAGATCCCAGCTCTAGTGCAGCCAAAACGTAACTGCTGACTCCCCTCTTGGCGCCGTGGTGGGGACTGACCGGGCTGGCCAAGAAGACGTGCCAGAAGGGAAGGCAGGAGATGTGCAGGGGTGGCTTTTAGGAAGCAAACCCACCTCGTTATTGCCGGTGCTAACGAAGGGAAAAGCCTTTCTGGGAGGAAACACTGAGCAGGTCGGTGGAGAAGCAGGAGAGGGACCTCAGCTGCAGCCCCCTCGCACGGCTCCCGGCCCCAGGCCGCTAACCCCGCTGCACAAACCTCTGCCCAAATGGCAGACGTGGCTGCGTAGAGATGCAGGAGCCAGAGGAGCACTTGGAGCTCAGGAGCTGGGAGAGTTTGGGGCCAGTGTGCAGAGCCTACTGATGGCTACAGCACTGATGTGCTGGGCAAGCACAGGCTGACCCTCCGCTGTAGGATGGGTTTTCTTTGGGAAGCCAATAGCCTGGCGCTTCAAAAATCATTGTTAACGGGGGTGTAAGAGCAGCTTTCCGCCCCACAGGCAGCTGTAACTCCCTGGATTAATGTTGATGGGTTTGAAAAAGAGCAAAGGGGTTTTTTCCTGTTTGGGGAGATGCTGGTTCGTTTTTATGGATCTGGATGGAAGTGACAGCTGGGAACGCACAGGCCTGTGGATAGGAGGAAATCTGCTGGTGTAGTGAAGTGAACGGGGCAGGATCATCGAATCATAGAGTCACAGAATCGTAGGGGTCAGAAGGGCCCCCCAGAGCCCACGGGGTCCAACCCCCTGCCAAAGCAGGGTCCCTAGGACAGGGCACACAGGACGCTGTCCAGACGGGGCTGGAATCTCTCCAGAGAAGGAGACTCCACACCCCCTGGGCAGCCTGGCCCAGGGCTCCCTCACCCTCACCGGGAAGAAGTTCTTCCCCACATTGGGGGGGAGCATCCTGTGCTCCAACCTTTCCCTGTGGTCGTCCTCTCTTTGTACCAACTCTCCCTCTTCTCACCCCGTGTGCAGTATCCTGACATAGCCATCCTTGATGACTGGCACGCTCCCATGGATGGCTATGTGCTTTTTAGGAAAGTCAGGCTAGGGAGGCGAGGTGGAGGAGTTGCTCTTGATGTGAGAGAGCACCTAGAATGTCTTGAGCTCCACCTGGGTCCCTTGAGCCCCCTCATCACCACGGCAAGAAAGGACCCAAGCTGCAGGATTGCAAAGGTAACATTTTATTGAACTTAAATTGATGTAGAACAGCAGAGGGGGGGCAACAAACAAGGGCTCAAGGAGTCATGAACAGAACGCCCCAGGATGTTCCACGTACAGTTTGTATGGAAATGATGGAAAGGTGTAAAATACTCTCCGAGTCAGAAGGGGGGATTCACATCCCCGCCTTCAGTCTTCATGTTCCCAAGTATTGTCCTGTCTTCAGCCATTTCACATCCTTCCCCAATGAAGGTGATGGAATTGCTGGCCACATCTGCCCCCACCACGGACAGAAACTTACAGCAAACTTACAGAAAGTAAGTAAGTTCCAAGGGCCGTGGGTCTAAGCACAGGGCTTCAGAAACGCTCCATGCAAACGGGCAGCACCTTCAGTTAAGGCCTTTCCAGCAGCTTGTCCGCTCTGACGGCGATAGGCAGCGCTGGAGCTCTGAAGTAGGACTGGCCTCCAGCTGCAACACACACAGCGCCTGCCAAGCAGGAGATGCACGCCAGCACAGCCCCGTGGGGAAGGTGGGGGTGTGAAAAGGCCCCAGTGAGCCGCACAGGGTCTCAGTCCCACAGCGTCAAAAAATACTTCAGAGCAGTATATAAACAGGTAATCCCCACGTGTCACTTGATCATCTCACCCCCAAACCGTATGATCTGTTTCATTCCTGTCAAGGATCCCTTTCCCCAGCGTTCATGATTAAAGCTGACAGCCTGTGGCAATGGAAACGCTCCCGCCTTCCACAGCACAAGCCGCAATGCCATAGCAGAGACCTGCAGCAGCACTCACCAGCTGCTGTAAGCTGAGCGTTTGGCCTAGGTGGAGAGCAGCAGCCTTTGGTTTGGTTGTGTTTCCCCATCACTCCCGTTCACACCCACACTCTGGCACACGCACACGCTGACAAGCACACGCTCCCAGGCGTTTTTCATTATTTTTTCTGTGTGCAACACTCTCAACTTTCTACCATTTCAGGCAAAGAGTTGGCATTCCCAGGAAAGGTCAGAAAACTTCCCGGAGGATTTGAATTTGCCTCCACCTTCTCTTAAGATGTGCACACCTTCTTAGTAGAGGTACCAGGTCCCTCGCACCCACCCATACAATTCTTTCATTGGACAAACAGAAGTCTTGAAGAAAAGGACCAGAAAAAGCAGCTTCAAATATACCTTTAATCAACAATAACAACAACAACAACAGTACTTAAATCTGCTAAAACTGAGACTTCTACAACTGAAGAGTTTGACACTATCTTCCTATAACCTTACAGCAACCTATCTACAGTTCTAAATAAATAAACTTTGTGGCATCATCTTTTCCTGGTCAGGGACCGATGCCATAACTGTGCTCTCTGATGGTTGAATTCTTCCACCAGCCTCTTGATGTGGGAGAGCTTGCTGTGGAGATACTCGCACCTGCTTTTCTGTTGGTAATAGCTGGGGGAGGACTGTTACAGATGAAAGAAAAAGAAGATGAGGGAGAGGAAACCTTCCCTCAGAGTCCCATGCCTGCTGCCCGCCTGGTGCCAGGAGCACCCACAGACCCGGCCTTACTCAGACCTGTTTTATCTTTCGATATTCCTCCAGGATTTCCTCTTGAAGCATCTTCAGGGGAACAAAAACCCAAACAAACACAAGGTCAATATGAAGAATGTTTCACTGCTCAAACCCCCACGCCCTGCAGCACCCAAGATCTGCCATCAAGGCTGTAAGTAGCCAACAAAAGCAGCAGGTGCTTGAAGATTCACTTTGGGAAGATGCTCAAGCTGATGTGTCTTCAGAGCCAGCTCAAAAAGGCTGGGGGGGAGTGAGGGCTGAAGACATTTCTGCAGGGTTTTGTGAAGCTACGGCAATCAGAGCCAGCCCATGCAGGGTCTGAGCACGTAAGCAGATGCTGCAGGGTCTCCCTGTGCCTGATTGAGCAGCATCCTGCTGCTCTTTTAAATCCACATCAGCCTCACTTGATAGATAAACACACTGGAGGCTCTGCCCCTGTCTACAAGGTGGGCTTTGGGGAGGTGTGGGCACGGGGGAGATGAAGAACAATCCTCAGGGTTTTTCCCTTCTTTACCTGGTGTTCTTTGGTGCCTGGAGAGAGCAGCTTTCGCTGTGCGTCCAGCTCCAGGAATCGCTGGGTCACGCTCTCTACCCGAGCGTGCAGGGCTCTGTACTCGCCATACTCGGCGTTGAAGTCGTCCTTGTAGCTCTCCCGTTGCCTGTAGGATTCGATAGCTGTGTATTTTCTGAGGGGAAGAGACAAACACACGTGTGGTTTTACACTGAGAGCCAGCCCTGCTCCCGGCCTTCCCAGGGAGCATCTCTCAGGGTGTTCACAGAGCGACGCAGGGCGCTGCCGCGGCTCCTGCTTCAGCCTGGGTGGGGGATGCTCCAGAGCTGAGTGCCACAGGGAGCCCTGAGCCCCATCCCCGCAGGAGCTGCTGAATCCAGCAGCTTGCAGCACTCCACAGCCTCCTCCCTCCCCAGATTCCTGCACTGCAATCCCTAGGAGGGACTCATCGCCCTGCTGGCCTCACAGGAGGTGACTTCAAGGAACTCTTCATTATTCTAAAATGGCATTGGGTAAATGTCCAATTTTCTAGGAAAGCAAGAGGGTTTAGAAGTGGTTTCCCAGCTGCTTCCACGGGTAGGAAGGGAGCCCTAACGGCTAATTTACTCACAGGATGTAGTCTGGTTGTTCACTGGATGAAGGAGGGTCTGGTGAAGCGGTGCAAGTTTCCTCAACTCCTAGGAAAAAGCAGAGGTTGGATGCTATAAACAGGCTTCTACGCTAACAAAACCCACAAACACCCTGCAGAGTGGTACCACAGAGCTCACTCTAAGTTAGAACGGGACAGGTTGCCTTCAGCAGGCAGACTTTAAACCTTCTGATGGATAAAGCAGAGTTCCAGTGAACTCTCAGGTTGTTGGAAATCCAGAAGTGAGTCAAACCCCACCCCTTGTGATTTTCCTGGTGCCCTTTTAGCTAGTTTCTGCCCCACACACAGCTACCCATTCATGATTTGTTTCTTCTAGTAACTTCTGGACTACAGAGTGAGAATTCTTAACAATGAGGGTAACTTGGGGTGGGTGTCCAGCACAACAGCTTCCAGTGTTGGTTGGGTTGGTTTGACTGTGTTTGTAACTAACATTTACCATGTAATGCAACGGCAGAATGAAAAGTGCTGATTCTTCGTGGCCAGGGAGTGGGGATAACGACAAGGAACTGGACATGCAGTAAATGAAAACCAGACCATTTGCATTGCCAGCCCCTGGGGTAATGGGGGTAACCTGGTGAGAAGGGACCACAAGCAGCATGTTCATACCTTCACCAGGCTTCGAGCTGCTGGAGCTTTGGCTTCTCTGGCCAGAGCAGTCGGCTGGCAGCTCCCGTGTCCCCTGTCCCTCAGAGGTGCTGGGTGAGCCCGAGCTGGCAGCTTGCAAAGGGCTGGAGGTGGAAAGCACTGTGAGATGCAGTGATGGTGGGGGAGACGGAGCAGTGGATGCAGACAACTGGCCCCTGAGGAGTGGGTTGGGTCGACTGGCCAGGCGAGAGACCCTTCGTTTTTTGATCAGAGGATCAATGTAGCCAGAACTCAGAGGTCGTTTCTGTAACACAAAAAAAGAAATTAAATCCTCAGAATGAACTTTTGCTGGTGGTGCAAGAATCCCGGGAAGCACTGCAGCCAAACTCAGTGTCTAGTTCATGCTTAGTTTCTACTCTGACCACCTAGCAAGTTGTTCTTCAACTCTACAGCTAGAAGGCTTTGGGAGAAAGATGCTCTCCCCAGCAGCTCCATCACAGGCTTCCCCAAAGCCAGGTCAGGCTGGCATTGCCTCGGGGCCAATCCCCATTGCCACATACCGGGTGAGGAGCTGGCTGTTGCTGTCACACAGCCAAGAGGTTGACTAAAGATGCCCCAAGAAGCATGTGGCAGCACCCTGCTTAGAGCAGGTGAAGCACAAAGCAGGTGGCAATAGGTAAAAACTCCAGTTTTGCCTCAGATGCTGGGCACACAGCTCTGCACGAGGGATGCTTGGCACACGGCTCTGCACCAGGGATGCTGGGCACATGGCTCTGCACCTGGGATGCTGGGCACACGGCTCTGCACCAGGGATGCTGGGCACATGGCTCTGCACCAGGGATGCTTGGCACACGGCTCTGCACCAGGGATGCTGGGCACACAGCTCTGCACCAGGGATACTGGGGACAGGGCTCTGCACCCTACAAGGTGAGTTCAGGCTTCTGCAAGGTCAAGGCGCTGCTGATGGACAGGTCTGGTTTAGGCCAACGCACTGGCTGTTCAAACATGACAGGGGGAGTCCCTGTCAGAAATTGAGCTGTATTTTCAAAATACTCTGCAGACACCTGGTGTTAGTTTTCCTGGGTATTTTAGGAAACATTCTGCAATACAGAATACTAACTATAGCAGCCCTTAAGCTACTTCCCTGCAGTCTTTCAGGACTTACCCGAGAAGTTGATGGACCGTCCAGATCAGAAGCGACAGGGAATTCCTCATGACCGGTGCCAGGGACATGTTGAGACAGATATAAAGTGCTGAAAGGACAGCCCAACATTCAGGTTAGGAGGCACAAGTACCTATGCTGTAGTTCTTTCATTATAGGGAAGACGAGGTTGATTTCCCAGGAAAAGGTTTTAAATGGCTGTTGTCCTTCCCCTAGAGACTGAACTTACCTACGTTTTAACTTCAAGGACTGTTTATCTATTTCACTGTATCCAGGCCAATTTGTTTGAATTTCTATAAATAAATTCTCCTTCAGAGTGTAAGAATTGTCCTTTGGATTCAGGTTGGCTACCTACAGGCAGACATTTAAGAAAAGAAATGTTCATTATACCTACATGCAAATTTCAGGAAAAAAAAATCAGTACTACATAACTAAATGAAAGCTAAAAATTAATTTACACTCCAGTCATCAAGGCTTTTGAAATCAAAGTAGATCTTGCATAACGAGCACCATTTAAAAAAGAAAAACTGGTCAACTTGGAATGTAGAAATTTGGATGTGAGGAAATCCCAAACTGCTGCAAGCCTGTCTGACACGTGCTCTACAGAAACCTCTCTGCACCGTGTATCTGCTTTCTTGTCTGTCATATAGGCCTGAGAATCAAGGCAACCTGGCCTGCAACACCCCCAGGGACGGGGCACCCACCCCCTCTCTGGGCAGCCCCTGCCAGCCCCTCACCACTCTATCCCTTAGCACAGAGAGGAATCACTCATCTATCCCCTTAGTTTTGAGCCAGATCAACATTTTAGCAGCAGGGAGCAATGTAACTGCACTTGTATCTAGCGAGTGGAACCTGGACACAGGGTTTGGCACTGGAAAGGCCCAGGAGAGGTGCACAGGCCCAGGTGCGGCCTTCGTTTTGCAGGCACGGGCTCCGTTCCAGACAGCACCGTCCTGAGCAGGGCCTGTGCCTGCCTCACTGGAAAGCTCTGAAGAGAAACTGGCTTTCTATCTTCCTCAGAAAAACACAAAAGATACTCAAAAACTTGGAGCGAGCCAGCACCAACTTGGGAGCCCTTGACACCTACAACACTGGTTTAGGCCGACACCCCCTGACACCTGTTCAGAGCTTGGAGAAAAAAGGCCCAAAGAAAAGCAGACTCCATGTGCACGATACCAAATGCTGAATCTCCCAACACGTCCCGACTGCTTTGAGCAGCTTTACCTGGTTTTCCCCCAAAACATGGCAGATGAATTCTGACTGGCTGTGTGTGTGTTGGGGGTATGGGTGGGGGGTGGAGGGGGCTGTCTGTACCCAGCCTAATAAAGAAAGGTAACAATGCTAGCCAGAAACAGCAATTCTCTTGTTAGAATGAGAATTAAAACTGTATTCCAAAAGAAGCAGATCTGTGCGTATGAGATCCTAAAAAAGTTTTAGCTCCTGTTTTTTGGATTTGTACAAGAAAAACCTAATCTGGAGCTAATGAAAACACAGCAACCAAACTGAAGATATTCAAGCAATGAGCTTTTAAAATTCAGCGTAGATCAGCCACAGCTGTGTAAATGTAGAATTTTACTAACTCCATAGTTTCTAAATCACATTTTCCTACAGAATACGTTCCTTCTTTACATATCACTACATATGTAATTCGGCCACACTCTGTGGGCACACAGAGTATTTCAAACCATGAAGAAGGAGCCACTGCATCTCACAGTTCTTTCAGAAGCCCTTTCTGAACTCTTTTGGTAGAGAATGAATCCCTGCCACTCTTAGCAGGGATTAACCCACACAGCCACTCTTGAACACACAGCTTAGAAGCTTCACCTATGTAACTTTATAAGCTGACCGATCATTTTGATGGCTACAACAACCCAATACAAGTGGAACTTAAAGGAGCCCCGGAGAAGCAAAGGTTCCCAGGAAGGTAAAGACACGTGTGGTCCACACGACAGCAAAGAAACGCTCTGCTCCAAACCAGCCCGCTACCTTTTTCCACAGTACAGTGTGGCTGGAACACCCATCCCTGGACTGCAATTCTAACAGGTCCCAAGAGAGGCAAAGTGCCAATTACAGGCCACTAATTACATTCAAATGAAACGCTAACCATGGCAAACCTTTCCAGTCACCCAACTTCTCTCCTCATAAACTCATCCCAAGAAACACCAAGTACCTTTTTCACACCACCAAGAGAACACAGGTCAGCTGCCCTCAAGGAAGAAATCCAAATAAAAGGAAGGAAAAAAATAAAGACAACCTAAGCAACAGCAAGGCTAGAGATAGATAATCATGGCCTGCCCTTCCAACACAATCCAAAGCACTGCTCAAACTGCCTTTACTCTTTCTTCCCTCGTCTTGACTTGCAGCTGGGCACATCAGTATCAAGTTGATTGAAAATCTGAAGTGAGAGCTTTAGACAGGTTGTTGATTACTTTCTAATTCAGAAGCAGCAGCGACACCTCAAATTTATGATTAAAGCAATAGTGGGGAGGGGGGAAACACTGCCACAAGCCCCATGGTCTCACCTGCTGAAGGATACTTCCAAGGCAATTCTTGTCCCTCTGGCTGACACCGTCTTTTTGCAAGCGCGCAAGTAACTCTGGCTTCTTGTAACTCCTCAGGGCCAGTAAGTGCATCACCCTTTCCCTGCACGGCCGCTGAGAAACAGCAAGATTGGGTGTCTGTGTCTTCTGTATGGCAATGGCAGGGTTCAGGGGCGCCGATCTCTTCCTCTCAGGCACAAGATCTGGACTGCTTTGTCGTGCCTTTCTGACCAGTGGTCTTTTCCCTAAAGACAGGATAAAGAAGAGAGTTACCTGGCTGGTTGGAAGAAGACAAGACATTTTCTTTACAAGAATTTACTAAGTCAGAGAAGTTCTACAAGCAGCATCGCATCAGCACTTCAGGGTCTGTAAGAGCCCCAGAGCGGTGTGGGCGGCAGGGACCTCTGGGCATCAGCCCATCCCACCCCCCAGAGCAGGGTCCCCTCGAGCGGGCTGCACAGGACAGTGCCCAGGATCATGGGGTGAGGACGTCTCCAGAGATGGAGGGAGACTCCCCAGGCTCTCTGGGCAGCCTCTCTGAGTCGGACACAGAGGGAGGTGGCGAGCAGCTCCACCAGTGCCCGGGAAGTGGTGCCAGCTCCGTGCCCTGGCACTACCCCTGCCCCGCTCCCCGAGTGTCAAGGCCACACACAGGTCAGTCTGTATCTCCAAGGCTGGAGATGCTGGTTCACAGGGCCCTGCAGTGAGCTGAGGCTGAGCGTGTGTTGCCACATCTCTGCTGGGAACATCCCAGCTGGCGGGAGGACAGCAGCCGGAGCCGAGCGAGGGACAGTTGTACGTCACAGGGATGGATGTTCCCGGGTCCCCCAGGGCAATAAAACCCCCTCACTTCAGCGCTCAAACTGTCAACCAGTCGAGCAACATGGCAAGAAGGAGGGACTGGCAGGCTTTTGGGGGAAAACATGTGAGAATGCTGAAAAGATCAATCACTGAACTGGGAAACTCAGAGACATCTAGTAAAAAACGAAATCCAACCATACCTAAAAGTGGCCGGCCCGGGTTAAGAACCTTTGCACCTGGATTGCGCCACTCCTCTTCTGCCTGGCTCAGGCCATCTCTGGTCCTCTGACAGGACTCAAAGCTTCCCTGAGGTCTATCACTGCCGGCATCTGACGTGTAGGAGTTGACTGTTGGCACTTGGTTTGGCACATCGACTCTGGGAATGCTGAGAAGCTACAAGGGGAAACAAAGGTGGTGTAAAAACCTGAATCTACAGCCCTTTGCTCGCCATCTCCCAGGGCCACGGCTCAGAGGGAGAAACTGTGTCTGGAAGGCTCTGATGTCAGGCACAGCACTGCAGAGACTAAGCACTGAGAGACACTAAACTAGTGTTTTGGGCACAGTTCTCCCTGGGGAAGCTGGGCTGGCTCCGTGTCTGCCCCGGCAGTAACTGCCCCACAGAACCGACAGGCGCTCAGCCTCTGCTTCAGCAAAGGGCTCAAGCAGCCAGGCACCCGTTCCCATCTGGTGGCACTAAGAGGCACCTGCCCACATTTCCCCTCTTTCCCCTCTTCCCCCTCCTGCTCCCCTTCTTCCCTCTCCTTGCTCCCCCTCTTCCCCCTCCTACTACCCCCCTTCCCCCTCCTGCTGCCCCCCTTTTCCCATTTCCCCCCCCTTGCTGCCCCCTTCCCCCCTCCTGCTGCTCCCCTTTTCCCATTTCCCCCTCCTTGCTGCCACCTTCCCCCTCCTGCTGCCCCCTTCCCCCTCCTGCTGCCCCCTTTTCCCATTTCCCCCTCCTGCTGACCCCCTTTTCCCATTTCCCCCTCCTGCTGACCCCCTTTTCCCATTTCCCCCCCTTGCTGCCCCCTTCCCCCTCCTGCTGCCCCCTTTTCCCATTTCCCCCTCCTGCTGCTCCCCTTTTCCCATTTCCCCCCCTTGCTGCCACCTTCCCCCTACTGCTGCCCCCTTCCCCCTCCTGCTGCCCCCTTTTCCCATTTCCCCCCCCTGGCTGCCCCCTTCCCCCTCCTGCTGCCCCCTTTTCCCATTTCCCCCTCCTTGCTGCCCCCTTCCCCCTCCTGCTGCCCCCTTTTCCCATTTCCCCCTCCTGCTGCCCCCCTTCCCCTTTCCCCTCCAGCTCCCCAAGCTCTCCCCTGCCCTTCCTGCTCTTTCCCCCTCCTTGCTCCCAGCCCGGGCTCTTCCAGCTGCCCCTGCACTCAGAGGTTGGGTTTCAGTGCAGAGCAGGGCTGGATGTGAACTGCTCAGCAACTTCGGCTGAGAACTGACACAGCTGACAGAAACCCCCTCACCAGAGCAGCACTTTGGGAAGGAAAGGCTGCCTGCCCCAGGAACACCCCTTCCATTCCCTGAACCCCTCCTTGTGCTTGCGTCCCAGCGAGCACACCAGCCACCCCCTGCCTCCCAACAGCCCCAGGACCCAGGAACCCACCAGCCAGCCAGGTTCAGCTCCCCAACTCCACCTGCAAAGCAGCCCTGAGGGGTGGCAGAGCCACTGGTGCAGGGAGGGGGAGAGAGAATTGGGCCCCCCTGCTGTATCCCTTCTGGTTACCGTGGGGGTTACACTGTGTCACGGTGAATCTTTCTTTAGGCTGTGATGTTTTCACACCTCCCGGGTGCTGCTCCCAGGGCCAGCGCACAGCAGTGCCCGTCCCCAGGAGGGATGCTCTCCAGGGGGGCGCCTGCCCCTCCAGTGCCAAAACCAGCACCGGCACAAGGGCTCCTGGTGCATCTCAGCTCGAGCCAGCCCCTTGCTGGAGCCAGGGCACGGAGGCTGTGGCCTTGGAGCCAGGCAGGAGCAGCCCTGGGGCAGGGGCAGCCATGGGGGTGCTGGCTCAGGAGCTGGGGCTGCCCTTTTAGGGTGGCTGGCAAATACATCTGCTTTGCTCTACTCCTCTTGTGTGGGCACCAACTGCCTAAGTGCCCACGGTGCCTGGCAGAGGAAAGCCCAGGTCCTTTCTTTACCTGCACTGTGCTGTTCTGCCAGGTCCCATCCATGGCTTCACTCACTTCAAACCCAGGAGGCACCACGATCCTGCCACCACGGCTCAGAGCGTGGAACTGCCCGAAGCTCCCTAAGAGCTTCAGCAACCACAGCCCTCTGACCTAATAAAGGGCTTAGACATCATCATCATCATCATCATCACCGCCCCTCCCTGAGCTCTGATTGGCTCAGGGCAGCGCTGCTGGGGAGCTGGGAGCTCTATGGAAGGTGCCTGCCATGGATACCACCCAGCCAGCCCCAACAGACTGTAGGCATCCAGATGACTCTTACCCCCACCAACAGCTTGGCTTGAAATTGGGCTCAAAAGGCAGCAACAGCACCGAAGCACACAGAGAGGTGTCACCCAGGCCTTGCTCATAGGGATGCAGGTTTGGAAGAGCCTGCAATCTACCAGCCAGTGTTGAAAATGCATTTGCACAGAGCACTTGTGCTGCTGGCATCGATTAACTTATCAGGCACACCTGACATGAAGAGACATGCAGTCCCAGGCTGCAAGGAGTCCAATGAGAGTAGACACACTTCTCATCTACTCTCCATCAGGAATCACAGAACCCCAGCCTGGTCTGGGTGGGAAGGGACCCCAAGGGTCACAGAGCTCCAACCCCCTGACACAGGCAGGGACACCAACCTCCAGGCCTGGAGCTACACAAGGTTGCCCAGGGCCCCACCAAACCTGGCCTTCAACACCCCCAGGCACGGGGCACCCACCCCCTCTCTGGGCAGCCCCTGCCAGCCCCTCACCACTCTCTCTGCAAAGAACTGCCCCCCAATCTCTCCTCTCCCCCTTCCCTCCTCCAGCTTCACTCCAGCCCCCTTGTCCTGCCAGGCTCTGCCCTTTCACAAGCCCATTCCCCTCCTGTTCCTCTGCTCCCTTCAGGGACTGGCAGGCTGCAGTGAGGTCCCCCCAGAAGCAGCCTTCTCTTCTCCAGGCTGAGCCAGCCCAGCTCCCTCAGCCTCTCTGCGTAGGGCAGCTGCTCCAGCCGTCTGAGCATCTCCGTGGCTCCTCTGACCCCTCTCCCCCAGCCCCACATCTCTCTTGTCCTGGGGCCCCAGCTCTGGACACAGGACTCCAGCTGGGGCCTCACAGGGCAGAGCAGAGAGGGACAATCCCCTCCCTGTCCCTGCTGCCACCCCTCTGCTGATGGAGCCCAGGATCCCATCGCTCCGACGGGCCGGCAGCCGAGCTGGGTCGCGATCGGCGCGATAGCGGCGCGGAGCCGCCTCTTGTCTGCGCGGCCCCTGCGGCCTTCTCGGGCCCCGGCCCGTGTCCTGCGGGGGAAGCCGCCGCTGCCGCTGCCCCGCAGCCGCCCCTCTCGGCAGCCGCGGTCCCGCCTCGGCTCTGCGCTGCTCCCGCGGGGGCCGCCGGTGACGTACGGAAATCGACTCTATAATCGAAAGTTCTACAGTAGGGATGTTTATTGCGCGCAGATGCACGGGGGATCTCTCCGCCACAAGCGTGCATCCCGAAGCAGTCGACCGATCTTACATTTATACAGTAAAACTATGACTATTCTATCAACGCCTGTACATATTAAGTATCTAAACCCGCCTACTCTGGCTTCTCGTGCTAATTCACTTATCAGTCCTTGGCGCTTGCGCAGATCCTTGTAAGGGTCGTGGGCAGGGGTCTCTGGGAGGAAGGCTGTATGTCTTCCTCATGATGTATTTTCACCTCTCGCCTGGAATGCAAGGATCTTGCCAGCTTGCAATGCCTCTATCAGTCTGTGCTAATTGATGTCCTGTTGAGGGGCCCATGGACTTATTTCAGCCGTCTGTTTTTCTTTGTCGAAGAGATATGGGACGCGTCTCGGCTCTGCTTGCCCGAGAGAGCAGCCTTGGGCTGATAACATTCTGCCTTTGAATTCCTGCCTTTTACCTCTTTCCCGAGTTAACATGAAGTCATCACAAACCCTTTGCTCTGAGAGAAAAGCAGATTTGTCCCCCCCTTTCCCGAGACCATGATCATTTAGTTAATTTTCAGACTTTATGCTATACCTGTTTCTATACCCGTACATCAATCCCCCCTTTTCTATTCCCTAAAGTAAATTCTTTTACTTAGCCAGATTTCCTGAATGTTATAAGGCATCATATATAATGGCGATCCTTTTGTACATTCTCCAAACCCACAGGTACAACATAAAGGTCAATATTAACACAATTCCCATGCTTATCAATAGAATTACAATGGGGTGTACCATGGTATTGAGGATCCCTGTTGCAGAAGGTGACCAGCCCAGAAGAGTATCCCACCAGTTATGATTCCCGTCCTGTCCAACTTTCTTTAAGATTTTCCTCACCTTTTCCACATCATGATGGATTGTAATAAGTGTTTCTTTTCCTTTGTCCTTGATTTCTTCTAGTATTTGTAGTAAATCTTCACGCCTTAATAAATTTTCTATATTCCTTATATCTAATCCTATGGGGGCGGGAGATATTCTCTCTAATAGATCTTAATATTTGGTAGGTGGTTATTGGGGCTGCATAACTGAAATCACAACCTGTGATAGTAGTGAAGTTACAAATGCAGTAATTTGAGTAATTCTTCGTTTTTTCTATCTTTTCATCTATGGTTATTGTGTCACACCTTGTTCTCAAACATGCACATGCCTTTCCTGCATAGACAACTATTGATTTTAAATCTGCATTTGGTTAGGCCTCAAACTGACATATCTTTTGATCTGTATCTAAACAAGTATCCTGAGTTGTTATGGTATTGCTTTCGCAGAGGAAGCCTTGCTGTTCTCTCATAATGCAGGACCCAAGGTTTACTGTTTGCCACTTATTGCCCATTTTCCTAGCCTAAGTTCTATGTTCCAAAGGATACGGCAGAGTTCCATCATGGTTAATCCCAAGGGCCACAATGGGGTGTATGGTAATTGCTGCTGCATCACGTATCGTTAACACCAAAGCTGTGACAGTATGTATGTTGGGCTTCAGTAATAAGCTGGTGGTCCTTTATATTAATTTCTTCCCACCTGCGAAGTACTTTTGAAATTAACCATTGCTGTGCTCCTAATGCTAGTAATGAGGATTTCGATGGGTGTTGCAGTTTTGATAAATCTGCCATGGTAGATGCTAATTTGTTGATTATCACTTCTGAATCTATTGGATTTAATACTCCCAGTCCTGTTCCTAACAACTCAGTTGCATCTCTTATTAATCGGTTCTGATTAATGTTTCCCTTTCTCCTTATATACTTGATTCCCATGCATAACCACAGCGGATAGACTTAAATTTTCTCAAGCTGAATATTTCCCCATGGACCCAGTGTATCCGATATAAGCTTGGGACCATGGCCATCTAAGATTTTCTTGGCCCAGAATACTTTCCCAACTTTGAATTATGATTAGGATTGTGAGAAGCATCCCCTAGAGATCTAAGTGCTATTGTTATTCAGAAGCAGGTTATAATGATAGATTGAATCATGAACTACGCAATTCTTTTCTTACTCTAATTGTTCTTTAGCCGCATCTAATATTAAAAAGAAGTTAAAAATAACTTTCTTTAAACATTACAACTAGGATACAGACCAGGTTGGGTGAGGTTGGTTGGTTTACTCAGCCTTATGGTGAGATCGGCTTATTCACTTACTTATCACCTCCTTTATTCTTACTCTCGTTCGTCCGAACCAGTTTCAGTTTCAGTCCCTCGTTATCTGGAGTTACTTTCCACGAGGCTTCAGGGGCCTTTTTGATCCGGGTGTGGTGAATCCAAGAGTTCTGCCCTTCAACCTTGATGGCTGTGTAGGTAGTGAGAAGGACTTGGTGGGGTCCGGTTCACTGTGGCTCCAGAGTTTTCTCTGCAAAAGACTTAACGTATACATAGTCCCCTGGCTGTACATTATGAACAGGCCCATCTAGACCCCTGCTACGAGTATACATTACATGGTTTTCAATCCTCCTCAATTGTTTATTTTAGTGCCATCATGTAGGAATTCATTGTTTCTTCTCCTATTTGTGAGGATGTCCCCTTCTGTACCCATAGGGTCGTCCATACAGAATTTCAAATTGGCTGAGCCCCTCCCTTGCTCTGGGTCTGGTTCGTATTCAGGTAAGGGCTAGTGGCAATGACCGGGGCCAAGCCAGATCTGTCTCTTGTCCCAGCCTAATAATTTGTTGTTTGATTAGGTGGTCCATTTTCTCCACCTGGCCACTAGATTGTAATTACCAATCTATTCTTAGATGGTGACTGATCTGTTGCACTATTTTGGATACAAAATGTGGTCCCCTATCCGAGGATATTACCTCAGGAACTCCAAACCTGGGTATTACCTCTTGAAGCAATGTTTTAGTCACCTCCCGTGCTTTAGCAGTTCTGCACGGAAAGGCTTCTGGCCAGCCTGAGAAGGTATCTGTTAGTACCAGCAAATATTGACACCCCCCTTTTCTAGGGGATTCCTAGAAGTCAATCTGCCAATGTTGTCCCGGACCATTCCCTTTCCCAATTTTTCTTAATTGTAGCCTTTTCCCAATTTTAGGGTTAGTCTGGAGGCAAAGATCACATTGTTGGGTTACTTGTTTGACAGTAGTGTATAGATTTTGTGCTATTATATTTTTAATAAGGTTTTTGTATAGGGCCTCTGCCCCCCCCCCCCCCCCCCAGTGCCTTTTTTTATGCTTTTCACGGACTACTGACCATAGCATGTAGGAAGGGATCACTATCCTCCCATGAGAAATGATAGCCCACCCTTTCTCATTTTATATGATCACCCCATGTAATCAATAAGCTTATGGCCTTCTTTAGTATACTCTGGTTTACCTTCTAAGGACAGTTGTCCATCAGGTATTAACATGCCCCCTACTGTATCAGTTCTTTTGGCTGCCTGTTTTGCCTCCCTGTCTGCCAGCTCATTCCCTCTTGCCAATTTTGTGCTCACCTTCTGGTGTGCTCTGTTGTGCACAATTCCCACCCTCTCAGGAAGTAGGACTGCATCCAGGAGTTTCAGGATTTCTTCTGCATGTTTAGTAGTTTTTCCCTGAGAATTTAACAGTCCTCTTTCTTTCCAAATCGCCCCGTGAGTATGCACCACTCCGAAGGCATAGTTAGAGTCAGTCCAAATATTTATAATTTTTCCTTGAGCTCTTTCTAGGGCTTTGGTAAGGGCTATGATCTCAACTTTCTGTGCTGAGACATCAGCTGGTAGTGGCCCAGACTCTGTTACCTTTTCAGAGGTGGTGATAGCATATCCAGAGTGTCGCCTTCCATTTAGCATGTAGCTGCTTCCATCAGTGAACCAGTGTTCGGCTTCTTGGATGTTTAGAATGACAGCTGCTACTGTTCTTAAGCAACCAGGCCACCCTTTTGCAGCGGTGTCCAATTGTTTGGAGAAGTATGCTACTGCCCGTCTGTTTGGTCCCAATTTTTGTGCTAATACTCCTAAGGCTATTCCCTGTTTTTCGTGGGAGAATAGGAGAAATGGTTTACTCACATCAGGAAGATCCAATGCTGGTGCTGACATCAGGGCTTTCTTCAGCTGATGGAAACCTTTATCTGACTTGGCATCCCACTGGAGATCTTCCTGGTTGGCTGCTATCAAGGAATAGAGTGGCTTAACAAGTAAACCATAGTCACATATCCAGAGTCGGCACCACCCTGTCATGCCTAGGAATGTTCTCAATTCCTTTACAGTTCGTGGTCGGGGGTCTGGCATATGGCCTCTTTCCGAGCCTGTCCTAGGACTCGTTGTCCAGCGCTGATCTCGTACCCCAGGTACGTGACCTGTTGTAACACCACCTGTGCTTTTTTCTTGGAGACCCGATACCCCTGCAACCCCAGGAAATTTAACAGACTCACGGTCCAGGTGACACAGGACTCTTCAGTTTTGGTAGCGACGAGAAGATCATCTATGTACATCACCGGCTCCTGCCGCTCACACGGAGCCGCGGAGGGGGGTTCTGCTCCTCACGCCCCCCAGCAGCGAGCGGGCTGGGGACAGCTGCCCCCAGCACCTGAGGGGACGTGCCGGGCTCTCTCGCCCCTGCTCGGCAGCGGGGGGGGGGGTCAGGGTGCCGGGGGGGGCGTTGTGCCGGGGGGGTCAGGGTGCCGGGGGGGGGCGTTGTGCCGGGGGGGTCAGAGTGCCCGGGGGGTTCAGGATGCCGGGGGGGTCAGGGTGCCGGGGGACGCGGGGGTCAGGGTGCCGCAGTGGGGGTTAGAGTGCCCGGGGGGGTCAGAGTGCCCGTGGGGGTCAGCGTGCCGGGGGAGTCAGGGTGCCAGAGTGGGGGTCAGAGTGCCCGGGGGGGTCAGGGTGCCGGGGGGGTCAGGATGCCGGGGGGGGGCGTTGTGCTGGGGGGGGTCAGAGTGCCCGGGGGGGTCAGGGTGCCGGGGGACCTGTTGGAGCGGGGCCAGGGGAGGCCACAAAAATGATCCAAGAGCTGGAGCAGCTCTGCTGTGAAGCCAGGCTGGGAGAGCTGGGCTGGCTCAGCCTGGGGAAGAGAAGGTTCTGGGGACACCTTAAAGCACCTTTCCAGTCCCTGAAAGGTGCCTGTAGGAAAGCTGGGGAAGAACTGTTGCCAAGGGCACGGAGAGGTAGGATGAGGGGTGATGGGTTAAACTAGAGAAGGGCAGATTTGGGTTGGGTGTTAGGAAAACATTCTTCCCTCTGAGGGTGCTGGGTCACTGGCACGTTGCCCGTAGAGGTGCTGAGGCCCCATCCCTGGGCACATCCAAGCTCAGGCTTGATGGGGCTCTGAGGGACCTGCTCTAGTGAAGATGGCCCTGCTCTCTGCAGGGTGGGACTGGATGGGCTCCAAGGTCCCTTCCAACCCAACACATTCTAGGATTGTATCTACACACCATAGAGCTGCAATTTTGACTGTTTCTCTCCCACCAGCAACAGTTACTGCCCACCCCAGGGGTTCTGTAGGACACATGCCCCAGCAGCAGCTCTGGCATCCCTCCAGGCACATGTGCCCTGCCCATCCCTGAGGCAATTCCTGCCCTGCCTCACCTGAGCTGCTGCTGCTGCTGCTGGGTGATGTGCTGGCACCTCCGGGCCCAGCTGCACCCTTGTCATCTGGGGGCCACTCCAGCCACACGAAGGGACTGGGAGCAGCACCTTGTGCTGGAGAGCAGCTTCCAAGACGTCTGCCAGGCAATCTAGGGAAGGGCTGCATGGAACTGCTTGTGCTGGGGCGCTGCCCCGTGCCCGGGGGTCACCCCACGCTGCCAAACCTGAGTCTGGGCACCTCAGAAGCCCGTTGGAGTTACCCAGGGCTGGCAGAAAGGGGGGGTCGCTGTCCAGCCCAGAGCTAAAGGGCTTGAACCTGCCAGGAGGAAACCCTTGCCTTTCCCAGGATGTCCTGGACACAGGAGCAAGGCCGGGATTGCTCCTGTCGCTCCTGCTGAGGGTAAGCAGGACAGCAGCGCCAGCAGCACCCCTGGGGACTGTTCCAGCACCCCTGGGGACTGTTCCAGCAGGAAGAGGCTGCCAAGCTGGTGGCACTGGGGACAGGCTCCTGCCGCCTTGTCCCAGCCGGATGCTGGGAGAGGGAGACCACGCTCAGGAGGAGGGTCCCTCAAGGAAGAGTGGGGAAGGGGCTGAGCTGGCAGGGGGCTGGGTTCCTGCCCTTAGGCTGCCTCTGCCCGGCGCTTCCTAATGGTTAAACTGGTATTGAAACCCAGGAAGGGACGGGCTTGGGACAGCAGAACTGACTCTGCTTCCTCAAGTCTTAACAGGACTTTCACAGTGAGGAGGAGGGGAAGGGGAAGAAGGAGATGAAGAAGGAGATGAAGAAGGAGAGGAGAAGGAGAAAGGAAACAAAAAGGAGAAACATTGGAGAAAAGAAAAAACAGAAAAATAAAAATATTTTCAAAAATTGAAAGTCAGAAGAGAATGAAAAAGAGAAAAGGAGTTTTAATTCTTTTGTACAACCCTCCTCCAGGCACAGGGCAGTGCCACAGGCTCCAAAGCAGCAGAACTCTACTTCCACGAGTCCTAACAGAACTTTCAGGGCAAGGAGAAGGAGAGGGAGAAGACAGAGGGGAAGCAGAACGAAAGGGAGAGAGAGAAGAAGAAAGAGGAGAAGGAAAACGAGAATGAGAACAAGGAAGAAAACAAAAAGTAGAAAAAAGAAGAAAAATAAAAGCATAAAAGAAAAAATGAAATAAGAACTAAAAAGCCAAATAAGAAAAAGAGAAAGAGAAAACTCAGGTTTAATTCCTTTGTGCAGAAGAACCAAGGAGGGGAAAAGACACGATGGGAGACGGGGAGGTGAGGAGAAGGGGGAAGCGTTTTCTCCTGGGGGTGTCCCACCTGCTGCTTGAGGCGAAGCAGGAAAGTGGGGTTCCAGCGCTGCTCCTGCAGAGGAAGCAGCCTTTATGCTGTCTCCCGGGGCGCTCTGCCCATGCCGAGCTCTTCAGCAGGCTGCAGAGCCGCAGGCGCATCCCGGCCCGGGCAGCTCGGGGCCCGTCAGGGCTCAGCGGGCCGGGCCGGGCCCGCGTCACCTCCCGCCAGCGGCCCTGTGGCAGCGCGTTCCGCATCCGGCACCGCTGCCTGGGGGGGCTGCGGGGACCCCGCCTTGAGCGGCCGCCCGGCCCGGAGACGGGGGGTCCCGGGGCAGGGGGGGTGTGCGCAGCACCCCGCTGCAGGGCACCCGCATCCAGCTGCCCGCGCACGCCTCAGCTCGCAGCCCTGGCCCCCCTGGCCCCCCTTCCTAGGGGGCGCGGGCAGCCCCGGCAATTCCCAGCGGGGATTTGGGAGAGGCAGGGAGGAAGGGGCTGCTGGAGAGCAGCGGGGTGTTCGCCAGGGGCACGGCAACGGGACTCCACGGAGAAGAAGCACAACGGTGCCGGCAGCCGGCGAGAGCAAGGGGAGTTTATTGGGCCGGATCGCACCCGGCTACAGAGAGGCTGCGCAGGCGGTGCCGCCTCGGAGCACCGAGCAGGGCAAGGGGAAGGAGCGGCGGTGGCCAAAGGCTGCGTGCGATCCCCTCAGAGGAAGGGACCGGCCGTTTGCTGCGAGGAGCCTGCGGGTCGGAAGGCGGAGGCCACGGCTCGTGCTCATCTCTCTCCTGGAAGCAGAAAGAGCAGACGCAGAGGGGGGAGGTCAGCGCTGCCGGGAACCCCTCCGGCAGGACGGCACCGGCGCGGGACGGGGTGCTGAGGAGACCCCCCGGGCGCTGCTCCCACCCGTCCCGCAGACGCCCGGCGTCGGCCGCGGGCCGAGGCACACGCGTGTGTCTGCACAGGCACACGGGGCCGTGCGTGCACAAGGCGCCGTGCACGGCAGCGCCCCAGAGGTCCGGCCGCCGGCCCCGCCGGCCGCCTCCCCCGGGGGCAGCTCTCCTCCGAAAGGAGCGCCGGGGCCTCTGGCTGCGCCCGCTCCGGAGCCGGGGGAGACTCTGAGCCGGGCAAAGGCCAGGGCCGGGCACGGCCCCCTGCCTTGCCAGAGGCCGCGCTCCCCCCAGCACTCACCTCCGGCTAGCGCAGGGCCCCGATCTGCTGCAGCATCCCGGGCAGGTCGGAGCTGATGCTCTGCAGCTCAGAAAACCCTCCGATGCAGCACTTGCCGATGAACACGTGAGGGGCCTGGGCAGAAACACCAGCACGGGTGAACGGGGAGAGCCGGGGCCCCCGCACGGAGGGTTGGTGTGCCCACAGTGTGTGCCCACAGCGGGGTCCCCGAGCTCCGGCGCTCCCATGGTGGGACAGACGTGGGGACAGGCCCGCTGGCCGTGCCACTGCCCGCATGGAAGCTCAGCTCCAGATGTTCCCTGGGCCCAGCCCAGCCGCCTGCCAGGACGTGAGCAAGCCCCGTGTCTCCTCGGCCACAGGGTTGGGGGAGGCACAGCACATCCCGGGAGGTGCTGCAGCCCCAGGGCTCTGCACCCAGCCGGCCCCGGCCACGGGGAGCAGGCTGCACCCCTCAGCATGGCAGCACGGGTCCCTGCCACGGCTTTGGGGCAGGAGGAGCAGAGCAGCCTTCCTGGCAGTGGGGAAGGCGAGCGGCTTCTCCATGCCCCCTGGCAGAGAGAGAGGAGGGGACAGGGAGCTCGCCGGAGCCCCTGGCCCAGCCAGGCAGAGCGTGGGCCGGCGGGGACGAGGGAGCGGCAGGCTCAGGAGCAAAGGCTGCCAGAACTTACGCTCTTTTGGCCGGTCTTTTGCTGGAGGTATCTCTGGACATCCTGCCTCACCGTGATATCCACCACGCGCAGTCCGCCCGGCTCGAAGTTGTAGCTCATGAGCATCTGCAGGGCGTTGCGGCTGTACGGGCAGCCCGATACCGTGAACAGGGTCACGCTGTGATATGTGATCTGGTCCCTGACGAACTGGTCGGCCATGCTGCCTTCATAAGCTGAGCAGGAGCCTGGAGCTTCCTGGCTGAGGAGTTCTCAGGCAGCTGGGATGGGGCAGAAGCGGTGTTTCTCCGCTCCAACCAAGATATTTATGGGCAGCACGGAGCCCTCCCCCCTGGAAACTCTTCCCAGGAGGACCTTATCTCCTCACAAGGTCATTTGCTTGAAAGCAGCCTCTGCTCCCAGCATAGGGCAATGCTGGGAAGGGACAGGGTACATCATTTTCCTCCCTCCCTTCCTCCCTCCCTATGTCAGGACAAGAACCCCCAGGACCCTCTTCTCCGGGGGGAGTGGCCCCAGCTCTCTCAGCCCCCCTCCTACAACTCATACTCGGTTCCCTTTGGGGCCTGAATGGCCCTTGGCCAGACTCTCTTTAGTACACCCTCATCTCTCTTGTACTGGGGAGCCCGGGGCCGCTCCGCACCTTCTCGTCCCCATGAACCTGGGGGAAACCAGCTGCAGGCCCCACAGGGCCTTGTTTCCCTTATTCCACACCAGCTGCGGCCGGCAGCCACAAAACCTCTGCCCCCACCCTGACCAGGGCTTCCCAGATGAGGTTTCTGCAGCACCAGCAGCGCAGGAGGAAGCTGGCTCCTCCGCACACAGGAAGATGCGCGCTTTGAGATCACTCCTGTGCGGTCCTGAGACAGGAGAATTTGGGCAGCTGGGTGCAGGCAGCTCTCTGTGCCCCCACGGCCCAGCCCCGTGCCGGGCACCGGCTGTGTGCTCGCTGCACCACAGCAATTCCTGGGCAGCACAGCGTCCCCTCCCCTCCGGCTTTCAGCTCTCCTTGCATTCCCTGCCTCCTGGGAAAGCAGAACGGTCCTGAGACCAGAGGCTTCTCCAGGGACGCAGGGGATCTCTGCTCCATGCCCAGAGCACTTCCTGCCCTCCCTCTGCTCTGACCTTGGGGCCCACAGAGCCGTTCCGCTCACCCCTTCCCACTCCTCTCTCTGGATGCCAAAGCTGCTGCTTGTTTTTCCCTCCTTCTCACCCTGTGAGCCCAGAGGTGCTATCCGGTCGCTGATGGGCTCAGCCTTGGCCAGGTGGGTCCCTGGTGGAGCTGGATGGTGTTGGCTCTGCCGTTGTTCCAGCGTGCTGTGGCACGAGGCTCCAGAGCCACGCGGGAGCAGCTGCGCTGGCCGGGGCTGAGCTGCCAGCGATGCCCCTCTGTGCCCCTATGGAAAACTGAAAGCGTTCAAGAAAACAATGGGTGGGACATAACATGCACTGAGGGCCCATTAAACAAATCATCATTTCCTGTCGTTATAGTAGAGGTTAAAACACTTTAAGCATAAGTTCACTGGATAGATAAACGCATGAACCTCCTCCCAGGGGTGTCTGTACGACAGGTCCAAGGCTCTGGAGTGGAAGGCTGGTGTCAGGGGGTGATGGGGATGATGGTCCTTCCACCACAGAGGTGTTTCCAAGTTTGGAAAGGCCCAGCCCCTGCACCACGACCACCTGCAGGAGGAAGAACCAGTGGCTTGTGACTAGAGATGACTCCCAACGGGTACTGAGGGTCCAATATGCCAGAGGGACCCTCCTCTTGGGGAAATCTACTGCCTGCCTGGCAGCAGGGCAAGGAGGAGCCGCCGCCCGAGCATTCCCACACCATTCCTGCTGCCACACACACACACGTGTGCACACTTAAGCTCGGACACGCTTCCTCCCCCTTCACGCTCATCCCCGGGCTGCCCCGGCAGAGTCCTGCGCCTCAGGCAGTGTGGAGAGCCTGGTTCAGTGCTGGCTCTCAGAAAAAGGATACAGTAGCAGGGATCTGCTTGAGATGGTGTAAGTAGGGTAAGGGTTGGCTTCAGGTCGGCTTGACCGCGCGGCGGTCCTGACACTCAGTCGTCCCCTCCCCCCCCCCCCCAAACTGAGTGGATTCGCGTCTTGCAATGTTATTTGTCTGATAAATTGGTTTGCAGTATTTGTCTGTATATGCTATAGATTCAAGGATGCGTTTCTCCAACTGAGAGCAAGTCTGGTTACTAAGAAAAAAGATTTCTGATAGCGACCATTGAAAGTGGGCAGCTTACTTTAAACATTTAACTTGCAAAATAGAAATGTCCATCTGGGTTGATCAGTGTACAAAATTTCATACGGGAGCAAAAATTGCTTTTCAGACTATAAACAACATTAACCCAGGAAAAAGGTATCACTGGGTGCGCTCCCTCAAAGCATAAAAAAAAATAAAAAATAAAAAATTACCAACTCTGTGCCAAATTTATGTGGCTTCGACACTTGTCCAGTACGGAAAACGCAATCCTTGTTTAATCTTTTATCATTGCATGGTTGATATCTTGATTGTGGGAAAAAACTTGAACGTTGAAAGTTTGATTCCTGACTTAACAGTGTATTTAAAAAGCAAGGCGTTACAGATTGGTCTATAGAAAATTCAGAAGAGGCCAGCATGAAAATATTTGGACTGACAGATTGATAACTAATGCACAAAAGTTGCTTAGAGATATTAACTGGCTTTGTTCATTGCGTGGTATTATGCATCAGTATTTTTATTACCTATATTTGCAGCCACACTGAACCAACTGGCTGACTCAAGGTCTAGCAGGGAGAAATCAGAGAGCCGACAGGCTGGTAGCAATGCCATGAGCTGCTGTGTTGCACAAGCTCAGAAGTTGTAAGAATTTTTTTTTTTATTTTTTTTGGTAACACATTGTTAAGATACTTCCACGACAATACCACTTGTTGGTTGCTGAATTTAAAGAGTTTGTACTGCTACTGCACAAACCAAGAAATCTAGTGAACATTCAGTGCCAGGGGTACTCTGCTATAGCAGCACTTGAGTACCCTGTGAAGTCGAAACTGACAATGACAGCCCAGAACATACAGCACAAGCAATACAAGCCTTTTCTTTTTCAATTATGGAATGTTACAGGGACACCACATTTGCCTGCAGGTCAGGCTGTAGTGGAACGTATGAATCAAACTCTCAAGCACTTGATCTACAAAATAAAAACGGGGGAGAGGAGGAGATCTCTCCAACTGATTGACCAACTGATTGCTTTTTCAATTATGGACATGCAGTAGGGTTAAAAGGAGGTTTGAAAGGGAACAAGAATAATAATAAAAGGTGTTCATAAGAAATGAAGTTGCAGGTACTAACTTGGGGAAGGAGATCTGCCTATGTCATTGCAGATATGGGAACCAAGTGGATAAAGCCGTGGATCCAGAAGAAATCGAGCCCGCACGAACCAACTCGGGATCCTGATCGCACTAACTGCAGTCAAGTGTTCTAACTGCAGCCACGATGGACTATGAATGTTGCTGTAGGACATTTTGAACCATCTAACAGTCTTTGAAACATGCATGTGTTTGTGGTAAATGAAAAGTAGGGAAATGATGATTTCTGCACAGCCTAAGATCATAGACTACAATGGATGGCTACACATAAATGTGAGGCTGGTGTTACCTGCACTCCTGACACTCCTGATTGGCAAAACAAACAAATACAATAGCAAAGGTAGTAAAGTACTTAGCCACAGACTTGTGCAGCACTTGAGTTTTGTTGCTGTCTCATGATATGTGCTGCAGGAATCTCTCTGACCACTCAGCATTCAGAAATTAATAGAACAAGCTCAAAAGATACAACATGAAAAAATTAATTCTCTGGATTGGACAATTGGTTTCATGAGTGGGAATTTCAGGATGGATGTTGTCAATGGTCAAATTTGGATTATTGAATATGGTAATTATGGCACTTGTCTTACATTTACTGCCATGCTTGCTGAGCTTTCTGCAAAGGGCCCTTGCAGAGTCCTCTAACAAGCAGATACAAAAAAGGGAAAATTGTCTGGGAGGACAGCAGGCTTGCTAGCGGTCTGGCTCTCCTCACAAGGACATAGGCCCTGACAGTATCCCTGAATTCCCATGCAACAGGAAAATTACTCATGCTGAGAGGTATTTGGTAATCACATTCTTAAAACACAGTGGCCTTGAAGGCAGGTGGACAGACTGCCTTACAGCAAAGAGTTGTGAGAAGCTATTTGGAAGTAAGTGAACAGATCATGTACTATTCATAAGAGAGTCAAAACCACAGCAGGTGTGCAGATAACTTTTAGAAATCAAAGGCAGGCTAACAATGTGTAGCTGTAAGACATGTTTATCAAAACTCGTTACCTTTACTAATTAATCACTTTGGTGTGGACAGTGTGTGTAGCAAATTAGCAGGTTTTAGCTTGTCACATTTTACAATATGGCTTTTAGTTTACAGAATGGCTTTTAGATTGAGTTAAACAAGGGCTGATGTTTTCATGAGTTGTTTCTGCCTTGGTGTTATTTTTGCCGCGTAAGTCACAGTGTTTCTCCTGCAGGATGAATAACGCTCCTGGCAAAAATCTGGCTAGTCCATAAACAAGAAGGGGGAATTGTAGCAATGTGTGAGGGGAGTGGGTTCTGTGGCCCACCAATGTAAATTGTAGCATGACTGTTTACCGCAACGCTACAAGCTGGTGCAATTACACTTCGCCTAACATTTCGATATCTACTCACCATCCCTTACAGCTACCGCCTGGTAATTTTCTGATATGCGGAGACCGTGCCTGGCCAGGTATCCCGTCACGCCTAAAAGGGGGGCCATGCACGCTTGGCCGCTTATCTCTACTTACGCCTAACACCACTATGATATTAAACATGAGCTGTCACCATCACCGAACCAGGAGGCAGGCATACGCTTTTAATAAAGAATGCAATGATCAGGTGGCATTCTGGTCGCCGGAGGAGATCATATCTGCATCTCTTCTCACTCCAGGAGTGGCAGCAGCAGCTGCACACAGTCACCTAAACAAGTTGGGGTGTTGGCTAGCAAAGCAAACAAATGCTACTTCCCTTGCACTTGCTAGTCTTTTGCTTGATGTTGATTCTGTCCGCCACGCTACGCTGCAAAATAGAGCTGCAATGGATTTTCTTTTGCTTGCCCAGGGCCATGGGTGTGATGAGTTTGAAGGTCTGTGTTGTATGAACGTCTCTGATCATTCGCGATCCATACATTCTGAAATGTATGAATTATGAAAACTAACTCATAACTTACAAATGGAATCTGGTTTTGGACTAGACGGATGGTTGCGATCACTGGGACTGGGACCCTGGCTGCTGCTTTTGTAAAAGCAGCCATTATGATAGGTATAATATTGCTAACTCTTACCCTACTCTTACCATGTCTCTGTATGTGTCTACATGACAGCCTTCAATCAGACATTGTTAGCCCAAAAGGAAAACGGGGGAAATGTGGAGAGCCCGGTTCAGTGCTGTCTCTCAGAAAAAGGACACAGTAGCAGGGATCTGCTTGAGATGGTGTAAGTAGGGTAAGGGTTGGCTTCAGGTCGGCTTGACCTGAGAGCTGGTTGTAACTGGACATTGCTGGTGCTCGCACACCTGCAGGATATGATGAGATTATGTTCATACCTCAGGAATGTGGGGACAGAACAAAGGAGGGACGGGCCAACATTTATCAGCTTGACCAATGATGAGCTTTACTTTTGCAATATGCATGAGCTAATTAAGTAGTGTATTTAACCAAGGCTTGCTTGAATAAAGATTGGGACTTGCTGATGAACCACCTGGTGTCCAAGTCTCCCTTCTCCGACAAGGCAGTGCAGAGCAGTCAATGGAGTCCAAAGGCAGCGGGACCAGCCTGGGCTGGTGCCTCCAAAGAGAAGGACCCTGAGCAGAGACATCTGGGGCAGTCGTGCCCCTGGGATCTGCCCCTCGGGCAGCCCTCACTCTCCGAGGCTGATGGCGATTTGGAGTCTCCTACTCTGTAATCGGATTCTTTTGGGGCGCCCGAGCAGCGGGGAGACACTTTTCCACTTGACTTGCAGTTTCTGCCGAAGGCTGGAGCCTCTTTATCTCCTGGTTTACAGTCCTCAGGTACCTGTCCTTGCTGGCAGAACATGGAGAGCTGAAGAGTCCCCCATCTGGGGAAAGCGCTGCCAGAACATCAGCGTGATACCAAAATACTGCTCCACACTGGAAGACTAAACACGGGGCTGGACCAGCTGATAGGGGAACTCCCAAGGGAAACTATTGTAGCCTGGCAGAAAGCCTTCAGCAGAGCGACCTGCTCATGCCAAGCAAAGCAAAGAGCACAGATCACACCCAGGTCTAATCCCAAGCAATTTATTTGCATTAAAACTTCTTTGCTCACACCAAACAGCCAGTATCCCTCAAGAGTCCTTCTCTTGGTTTTATTGAGCACCCCTGCTAAGGGGTGAAGGGAAGTCCGTGCCTCCTTTCCATCCGCTCAGTCACCTTCCCCTGTTTGACATGTAAGAGGATTCTCAGCCTCAGTAGGGGATGGCCAGGCTTGCTGAGGCTGCTCTGGGTGGGCTGGGATGGCCAGGCACCTCCCCAGCTCCTAAGGCCCCGGACTGCTTCTCGCTCTGCTGTCCCGTGTGGGCGGCGATGCAGCCGCAGTGCCAGAGCCAGAGCGACTCGAGGGCCTTGGGGCGGCTGGAGAGGGAATCTGGGGCAGAGCTTGTGCTTCTCCTGTCCCCTCAGGGCCCTGGCTCTGGAGGGACGGGTCAGGGAGGCTGAAGCAGAGCTGGAGCCGAGCCTGTCAAGGGACCCAGAGTAAGACGGCGGCTTCTACAGGGGCCTCAGCCAGAGAAGGAAGGTCAAGGGCAGGGACGGCTCCCGACGCATGCTCCTGGCAAACAGTGGAGGGGGAGAAGGCTTTTTGCCTCCATCTTCACTGGCCACCTCACTTCCCACAGCTCTTGGCTGGAGGGACAGCAAGGCAGGGACTGGGGGAGCAAAGTCCTGCCACTGGGAAAGGAGGATCAGGACGGTGGCACCTGAGGAACCGGAAGGGACACAAAGTTATGGGACCCCATGAGCTGCACCCCAGGGTCCTGACGGAGGGGCCAAGCCGCTCTCCACCACCCTGTGCGACCTGGGTGAGGTGACCCTGCTTTGGCAGGGCTTGGGCTGGGTGGCCTCCAGAGGTGCCTCCGAGCTCTGCCGGTCCGGCTCCCTGCCATTCTGTGACCGATAACCCTGCCTAGCTCAGCAAAGCGTTTAGGAAGCCAGGTGAGCTCTGTGCTGTGCCCAGTTCCTCGAGTAAGTGTCTGGCCATGCCAGTGACAGGGCAGGAGCGCGCTGCTGGGAGCATCAGTGAGAGCACGGCTTTCTGCAGGCAGTGTGGAGTCACTGCCAGCGTCCACAGAGGCAGCACGGGCCCCGCTGCGTTCTCAGGCAGCCTGGCACGGCCTGGCATGGCCAGGGGCACGGTCAGGCGAGGGGTGACAGAGGGAGAAGCCCTCGGGGACCCCCCACGGCCTCGCTGGCCCGCCCGCCTCGGCAGCGGCTGCTGGGAGCACTGTCAGTGCCGGGTCGGGATGGCGGCCCCAGCTCCCGTTGCAGAGGCCGTGTGAGACCCGACGGCAGCGCGGAGCCAGACCCCCCCCTGCATCTGTCAGCGCACCCCCCCTCGTCACCCGAGTTCTCCGTCAGTGCCACCCGGTACCGCAGCCCCGTCCCCTGCCCGTGCCCGCGGGCACCCCCGGGTTCACCCCAAAACGGGTGGATGGGGACTGGGGCTGGGGGAGAGGGGGGGAGAGTGGGGGGAGAGGTGGGAGTGGGGGGAGTGGGGGGAGCGGGGGGGAGAGGGTAGAGTGGGGGGAGTGGGGGGGAGTGGGGGAGAACGGGGAGAGGGAGGAGTGGGGGGGAGTGGGGGGAGAGGGGGGGAGAACGGGGGGAGTGGGTGGAGTGGGGGAGAACGGGGAGAGAGAGTGGGGAGAGAGGGGGGAGAACGGGGGAGAGGGGGGAGTGGGTGGAGAGGGGGGAGAGGGGAGAGGGCCCCCCAAATCACCCCCCACATCGCCCCCCAAATCACCCCCACATCGCCCCGCGCATCGCCCCCCAAATCACCCCCACATCGCCCCCCCAAATCACCCCCACATCGCCCCCCAAATCACCCCCACAGCGCCCCGCGCATCGCCCCCCAAATCACCCCCACATCGCCCCCCAAATCACCCCCCAAATCACCCCCCATCGCCCCAGGGTCACCACACACGTCCTCCTGCGCACTGCCTCACACGGTGCCCCTCATACCACCCCTCAGCCCCACCACTGCCATGGGCTGAGCCGGCTCGGTGCCTGGACCACGCCTGGTCCCCGTTTCTGGCTGTGAAGGGTGATTCACCTGGATGGGTGTGAGGGGCGCTTCCCACAAGGCCCATTGCTGGCACTGGGGCCACAGCCCGGTGGGAGGCAGGGGACAGGAGTGATGTCACCACCCATCTCAGTCCTGTGTCCTTCAGGATACGTGTTTGCTTCTCTCCTCAGCCTCGCTGCCAGAGGAGAGCTCAGCTTTGGAGAACTGGAGTTTTTGAGAAGGGGAAGGGGAGTCACAGACTCACAGAAGCACGAAGGCACCTCAGGAGAGCATCGAGTCCAAGCGCCTTCCCGGAGCCACAGGGCTTGTCAGAGCTGGGTGGGAGCCCAGGACAGCCAGGAATGCAAAGCATCAGGGTGAAGAAGGTGGATAAAAGCACAGGCTGTGGGGGGACCTCATTGCGTGTGTGTGTGTATGACTATGTACATGTGTTCTACTTTTCTATGTCTGTATTCTATTTTTCCAATATATTACTCTATTTTATTCTAGATATGTATTTTACTTATTCTATTTTTCAGATATATATATTCTACTTTCTATGTGTGTGTGTATTTAGATCTATTCCTGAATCTTAAAAGGGACGGTTGGACTCCATGGGCTTAGAGGGCTTTTCCAGCCCCGTGATGCTGGGGTTCTGTGAAACAGAAAAGCAGTTGAGTTGGTTGGGGTTTGGCTCTTTTTCTCCCCCCAGCCAGAGCTGGAATCGTAGGCAGCATCCACTCTTTTCAAGTGCATCCCAGCATCCCCCAGGCGCTGAGGCTGTGCTCAGAAAGCTCCCAGCCTCAGGCTCTGCAGACAGCAGAAGGTCCCTGTGGTGAGGAGCAGAGCCCAGTGGGACATGAGGAAAACGGCCCCAGATCTGCCTGAGGTGCCAGGGAAACCCCAGGGCGCCGCTGCCGTGCGGCTCACAGCTGGCTCCAGGCATGGGGACTCCTTTTATTCCTCTTTTTTAGTTTAATACGACTTTGAGGAGTGACCTGTGCCTGAGACGTTATGGGCAGGGAGGAGAAAGGACCAGACCAGTCCTTTGGGGATGCTCTCCATGGAGCCATGGCCTGCCAGGGAGTAAGGAGGCGTTCCACCCGCTCCTGCTGCACAGGCCTGGTCACTCAGGGCCTTCCCTGCCTCCATCACCTTGTCTGATCCCTGGAAACACAAATTCCCAAAGCTCCAGCCAGAACACCCCAAACCCCACCCAAACCCACCCAACAAATCGAGACTGAAGACTTGCAGCTGCTTTTGTTCTGTCAGTCTCTGGGGTGATGTGACCACGGGGCACTCCAGCATCCCCTCAAACGCATCCCGCTCCCCACGGTCCCCTCCCAGGCTTCCTTGCCCGGCACAGGCTGGCTGTGCAGTCACCCAAAATGCCCCTGGAGGGTTGCAGCACCTGCAGAGAAGCAGCTGTGCCCACCCAAGGTCACAGCCAGGACATCTTTCCCGCTGAGGGCCGCTGTGCTTCTGCCTCTGAGCAACACGGGGGGTCTCGGTGAGGGTTCACTCTTTGCTTCCAGACCCTGACCCTTGGCAGGGATGAGGCACAGGGTGGCCCAGCACCCTGTTTTAAAGTGATAAGGTATCATCAACAGGGAAGGAAAGAGAGAGAGAACGTTGGGGCCAAGGTCCTCTTTCAGGGTCGGGGGTTTTCAGTACTGCAGAGGTTTTGTTGGGCTTTGGGGGGTCTTGTGTGCGTTACAGAGATGTGACTGTTAGAAAGATACCAGTTTTCAAGCAGTTTTGAATGAGAGGGAAAGTTGTGCCTCGCCAGGGTGATAAGCTGGTACAGAAATGAGCAGCAGCTCAGGGTGCGCTGCTGCTTCACGTCTGGGATTGCTGTGGAGAGAGGGGCTGGGACACTCAGCATCGTGGTGGTAAGGGGGTAATTAGTGGGCACAATCAGTGGCTGTGTCTCCCTTTCACTTTTAGCCAGAATGAGGTGCTCAGGGAGATGGTTTAGCACAGGACAGGGACGGTTGGACTCCATGGGCTGAAAGGGCTTTTCCAACCCAGTGCTGCTGTGACTCTGTGCTGTTTGCTCTGTTCTCACACACAGAGCCTTGGTTTTCCCAGCCCTCCACAACCTCACATCTGGCTGCATCTGCATCCCATCCCCCCCATGCCCAGCAGGAGCCTGGCAGGGCCAGCAGCAGCAGCGGAGCATCGCTGCCCGAAGCCCTTGGTGCCAGCAGCCTCAGGGGAGTATCTGCACCTCTGGGCCTGACAGGAGCCCTGACTCAGGGGGCGACAGGGTTCCCTCCGAGTCGGTCCCCGAGCTGTGACACCCTTCTGGGGTATCAGGAGGGGGAGGGATGAGGCTCAGCTCAGAGATCCTGCTTTGTGAGAGGTAAAAGCTGGAAGTTCCCGTTTCCCCTTGTTTCTCAATGTCTTTTTTTGGCCTAAAATCGCCATCACAATTCCCCAGGAATATTTCACGTCACGGTTCCTACAGATTTCTACAGACAGACAATGAAAAGCTGGTTTCTTCTGGACACAGGAGCTCAGGACGAGGTGTGAGGCAGGGAGAGGCCGAGGGGTGAGTGCTGCCTACTCCCTGAAGGCTCAGGTAGACGGGGGCCGAGGTAGAGGAGAGCCGGCTGAGGCGCTGGTTTAAGGCACAGCGTGGCTCAGGCAGAAGAGCTGCTGCCGTTCAGCGCTGCAGCACGCCATGCTGTGGCTCTCTCAAGGTTTGTTCCCTGCAGGCCCTGTACTTTTTATCCAAGCTTCACTCCTGTTTCAAGCCAGGGCAGGGTGCTGAGAGGTGAAAATTGGTTTGGTTCTGCAGGACCCATTATCTGCCAACCACCAGACAAAGCCACAGCCCCTGGGAGTTCACTGTGTTCTTGGGTCTTTTGGTATCGTTTCTAGAGCCCTGAGCAGACTGCAGTGCACATGAGGAGTGTGGCACCAGG
Source organism: Rallus limicola (assembly GCA_022605955.1). Classification (NCBI taxonomy): domain Eukaryota; kingdom Metazoa; phylum Chordata; class Aves; order Gruiformes; family Rallidae; genus Rallus; species Rallus limicola. The sequence continues at coordinate 1,197,393 of JAKCOZ010000068.1, read as the reverse complement.
GGAAAGGTGGTTGAGCTAACCCTGTTCACCCTGTTAGGGCCAAAGCACCCGTTGTGGGGCTGGATGTGATGCTGGGGCAAACTCCTGTGAGAGTCCTGTGTTAGCCATGGCACTGCTGTCTGATGTGTCCTCACACAAATCAGAGTCACAGAGTCACAGCATCACTGGCTTGGAAAAGCCCTTTCAGCCCATGGAGTCCAACCGTCCCTGTCCTGTGCTAAACCATCTCCCTGAGCACCTCATCTCCCCCCTGTTAAACACACCCAGGGGCAGGGACTCAGCCCCCTCCCTGGGCAGCCTGGGCCAGGCCCTGACAGCTCTGCCAGGGAAGAACTTTACCCTCCCAGCTGAGCTGACCCTGCCCTGGCACAGCTTGAGCCCATTACCCCTCGTCCCATCTCCTGTCCCCTGGCTGAAGAGACCAGCGCCCACCTCTCTGCACCCTCCTGGCAGGGCAGGGGAGGCGGGGAGAAGGTCTCCCCTCAGCCTCCTCTTCTCCAGGCTGAACCCCCCCAGCTCCCTCAGCCGCTCCTCAGAGGATTTGCCCTCCAGCCCCTTCCCCAGCCTGGTTGCCCTTCTCTGGACACGCTCCAGGCCCTCCCTGTCCTTCTGGTAGTGAGGGGCCCAGACCTGGGCCCAGCACTCCAGGGGCGGCCTCCCCAGTGCCCAGTGCAGGGGCACAATCCCCTCCCCAGACCTGCTGGCCACGCTGGGTCTGACCAGAAGAACCAAGCACAGTTACACTGCTGGTTCAGCTCTACCCTCGTGTCTGGTGTGACCCCACCACTCCATGACGTGCTGTAGATGCAGCAGAGACAGGGAAAGGCGTGCACATATTTATGGGTGTGATTCTCATGTTTAGGAACTGTTGGCAGGGACAAGCCATTTTTCATGCCCACGGAAAAGGGCCCTTGGGGAATGGCCTGCGACCAGGGCTTTTCCTGCCCGCTCCTCTCCAACCACCTCAGCCGTGGGCTGACCAGCTCCCGTGCTGTGAGCCATCATTTGTGTCTCACCTATCCCTTTTCCACCCCCACAGATTTTCTAAGGCCAGGACCTGAATTCCATGAAGCTGCACTTGCTGTTCCTGAGAGGGCAGCGCTTCCATCCTCCGCACACCCTCCCGCACTGCCAGTTCCAGCACGCACATACAGTGAGCACTTGCTTACTGACCTCCATGCACAGCTCTTTCATGGGCCCTTTTGGAAAAGCCCTGGGGGAGTGGGGTTTTTTTTGCAGGGGCTGGGTCACTGACCCAAAACACTGTTGGAGGAAACCTTCTGTGGGTGAGATCTGCTATGGAAAATCTGGGATTCCAGTGCTGTGGGTCCAACGCCCCGTTTGGAACTGGAGAGATTTTATGCTGGCTGTGGGAAGAATGCAGACCCGGCGCCACCGAATAGCTGCAGGGTCCCTGACTGCTCTGGGCAGAAGCCTCCCTCTGCTATGGGAGGGCAGAGTGCTGTCCCAAAAAAAGAAGGGGAGCAGGCTGCTGAGCATCGCTCCCAGCACGTGCTATGCAGACCTGTGCCAGGCCTGGGGGTTCAGCCTGGAGAAGAGGAGGCTGAGGGGAGACCTTCTCCCTGCCTCCCCTGCCCTGCCAGGAGGGTGCAGAGAGGTGGGCGCTGGTCTCTTCAGCCAGGGGACAGGAGATGGGACGAGGGGCAATGGGCTCAAGCTGCGCCAGGGCAGGGTCAGCTCAGCTGGGAGGGCAAAGTTCTTCCCTGGCAGAGCTGTCAGGGCCTGGCCCAGGGCTATGCAGGGTTAAGAAGGGTGAGGGTGCTGACTCAGCACTCCAGCCTGGGGTTGTGCTTTTCCTTAGATTTGGAAAACGTGTCTCTCTTGCATCGCTGGTGCTTCCACTCACCTCGGTGCTTTGGGGCTCTGGCAGCGACCGGAGCTGCTTTCCTATCGCCCCAGGCTCAGGCACAGCCTGACCCCCCTGTGAGGTGTTCCCACAAGACTGGCCTTGCAGTTTGGGTAAGAGCAGGCTGAGTTTGGGATACCTGGGGAAAGCAGAGCCACCTGGCAGTCAGTGTTCAACTCGTTCCTGAAGGAGAACCATGGTGAGTGCAGCTACAGCGGTAACGGAGATGCAGGCACAGACCAAGAGGAACCTGGTTCAAGTCCAGCTGCCCAACTCCTGCCATCCTACCCTGGACAACCACAGCAGCCTACACATGGCTGCCCTGGTGAACACCCACAAAGGATGGGTTCTGGCAGGGGGCAAGCCCATTTTTGGCAGCGTGGTTCAGAAAGGCGAGCGCACGGGGTAGCTGAGCTGAAACAAGTCAGGCTTGTGGGGACTGGAACCGATGCCGTCCCACCTCCTACAGATCTGCCTCTTGGTGCTGGTCATGGTGGAGCAGCGGAGGAGGATGGAGGCTCTGGTTAGCTCAGCTTACAGTTTCTCCTGGGGCAAAAGGAAATTCGATGGGGTTTTGCCTCCAGGTTCCCCTCTGGATCGTTAGGGGGCACGAGTGTGTCCTGCCTAAGTCGGGGCACAGGCAGCAGCGGCCTGTGAGCGTCCCAGCGATCTCTAGGAAGGAAATAGTTCCTGAAACAGCTGCCTTCAACGGGGGGTGTCCCCAAAACATCAGTCGCTCTCCCAGAGAAAGCATCCGCTTGGAAAGGGAGGAAGAGATCTGGAAGAAGCATCGTGCAGAAAGGGACTTGGGGGTCTGTGGAGTACAGCCCCTTCTTCCCACCCCTCAAAAAATGGCAGAAGAAAGGGGTGGTACGGCTGGAAATGTTGTTCAAGTCTTTTTAAGACAAGAAAGGCATTGAAACCCTTCAGATGCTTCACAAAGCACGTTTGCAGCCCTGTTTCAGGAGTGGCTCTGCAGGTGGGACGGCTGCTGGCAAGCGTTCAGGGGGGTGGACAGGGATGTGCAGGGAAGAGATGCCTTTTGGGTACCAGTGGAGCAGAGTCAGCTGGAGCCGTCCCAGGACAGGCTGCAGAGACCTCAGGCTGGGCTCTGCAACCGGGCTTTGCCGCACATCACTCTGCAGAGGAGGAGATGCTGGGGAGAGGGGAGAGCGTTTCCCTGCTTCCAGCCCAGGCACTGGCTCTGCCCTGCTCCCTGTTTGTTTTCCAGCAGGTCACCTCCACCACGGTGGATACTCGCGTATCAGAGGCTTGCTGTCACTTCAGAGCCACCCTTCCCTCCTGGCTTTAGGGACTCACGGAAGATCCCAGCTCTAGTGCAGCCAAAACGTAACTGCTGACTCCCCTCTTGGCGCCGTGGTGGGGACTGACCGGGCTGGCCAAGAAGACGTGCCAGAAGGGAAGGCAGGAGATGTGCAGGGGTGGCTTTTAGGAAGCAAACCCACCTCGTTATTGCCGGTGCTAACGAAGGGAAAAGCCTTTCTGGGAGGAAACACTGAGCAGGTCGGTGGAGAAGCAGGAGAGGGACCTCAGCTGCAGCCCCCTCGCACGGCTCCCGGCCCCAGGCCGCTAACCCCGCTGCACAAACCTCTGCCCAAACGGCAGACGTGGCTGCGTAGAGATGCAGGAGCCAGAGGAGCACTTGGAGCTCAGGAGCTGGGAGAGTTTGGGGCCAGTGTGCAGAGCCTACTGATGGCTACAGCACTGATGTGCTGGGCAAGCACAGGCTGACCCTCCGCTGTAGGATGGGTTTTCTTTGGGAAGCCAATAGCCTGGCGCTTCAAAAATCATTGTTAACGGGGGTGTAAGAGCAGCTTTCCGCCCCACAGGCAGCTGTAACTCCCTGGATTAATGTTGATGGGTTTGAAAAAGAGCAAAGGGGTTTTTTCCTGTTTGGGGAGATGCTGGTTCGTTTTTATGGATCTGGATGGAAGTGACAGCTGGGAACGCACAGGCCTGTGGATAGGAGGAAATCTGCTGGTGTAGTGAAGTGAACGGGGCAGGATCATCGAATCATAGAGTCACAGAATCGTAGGGGTCAGAAGGGCCCCCCAGAGCCCACGGGGTCCAACCCCCTGCCAAAGCAGGGTCCCTAGGACAGGGCACACAGGACGCTGTCCAGACGGGGCTGGAATCTCTCCAGAGAAGGAGACTCCACACCCCCTGGGCAGCCTGGCCCAGGGCTCCCTCACCCTCACCGGGAAGAAGTTCTTCCCCACATTGGGGGGGAGCATCCTGTGCTCCAACCTTTCCCTGTGGTCGTCCTCTCTTTGTACCAACTCCCCCTCTTCTCACCCCGTGTGCAGTATCCTGACATAGCCATCCTTGATGACTGGCACGCTCCCATGGATGGCTATGTGCTTTTTAGGAAAGTCAGGCTAGGGAGGCGAGGTGGAGGAGTTGCTCTTGATGTGAGAGAGCACCTAGAATGTCTTGAGCTCCACCTGGGTCCCTTGAGCCCCCTCATCACCACGGCAAGAAAGGACCCATGCTGCAGGATTGCAAAGGTAACATTTTATTGAACTTAAATTGATGTAGAGCAGCAGAGGGGGGGCAACAAACAAGGGCTCAAGGAGTCATGAACAGAACGCCCCAGGATGTTCCACGTACAGTTTGTATGGAAATGATGGAAAGGTGTAAAATACTCTCCGAGTCAGAAGGGGGGATTCACATCCCCGCCTTCAGTCTTCATGTTCCCAAGTATTGTCCTGTCTTCAGCCATTTCACATCCTTCCCCAATGAAGGTGATGGAATTGCTGGCCACATCTGCCCCCACCACGGACAGAAACTTACAGCAAACTTACAGAAAGTAAGTAAGTTCCAAGGGCCGTGGGTCTAAGCACAGGGCTTCAGAAACGCTCCATGCAAACGGGCAGCACCTTCAGTTAAGGCCTTTCCAGCAGCTTGTCCGCTCTGACGGCGATAGGCAGCGCTGGAGCTCTGAAGTAGGACTGGCCTCCAGCTGCAACACACACAGCGCCTGCCAAGCAGGAGATGCACGCCAGCACAGCCCCGTGGGGAAGGTGGGGGTGTGAAAAGGCCCCAGTGAGCCGCACAGGGTCTCAGTCCCACAGCGTCAAAAAATACTTCAGAGCAGTATATAAACAGGTAATCCCCACGTGTCACTTGATCATCTCACCCCCAAACCGTATGATCTGTTTCATTCCTGTCAAGGATCCCTTTCCCCAGCGTTCATGATTAAAGCTGACAGCCTGTGGCAATGGAAACGCTCCCGCCTTCCACAGCACAAGCCGCAATGCCATAGCAGAGACCTGCAGCAGCACTCACCAGCTGCTGTAAGCTGAGCGTTTGGCCTAGGTGGAGAGCAGCAGCCTTTGGTTTGGTTGTGTTTCCCCATCACTCCCGTTCACACCCACACTCTGGCACACGCACACGCTGACAAGCACACGCTCCCAGGCGTTTTTCACTATTTTTTCTGTGTGCAACACTCTCAACTTTCTACCATTTCAGGCAAAGAGTTGGCATTCCCAGGAAAGGTCAGAAAACTTCCCGGAGGATTTGAATTTGCCTCCACCTTCTCTTAAGATGTGCACACCTTCTTAGCAGAGGTACCAGGTCCCTCGCACCCACCCATACAATTCTTTCATTGGACAAACAGAAGTCTTGAAGAAAAGGACCAGAAAAAGCAGCTTCAAATATACCTTTAATCAACAATAACAACAACAACAAAAGTACTTAAATCTGCTACAACTGAGACTTCTACAACTAAAGAGTTTGACACTATCTTCCTATAACCTTACAGCAACCTATCTACAGTCCTAAATAAATAAACTTTGTGGCATCATCTTTTCCTGGTCAGGGACCGATGCCATAACTGTGCTCTCTGATGGTTGAATTCTTCCACCAGCCTCTTGATGTGGGAGAGCTTGCTGTGGAGATACTCGCACCTGCTTTTCTGTTGGTAATAGCTGGGGGAGGACTGTTACAGATGAAAGAAAAAGAAGATGAGGGAGAGGAAACCTTCCCTCAGAGTCCCATGCCTGCTGCCCGCCTGGTGCCAGGAGCACCCACAGACCCGGCCTTACTCAGACCTGTTTTATCTTTCGATATTCCTCCAGGATTTCCTCTTGAAGCATCTTCAGGGGAACAAAAACCCAAACAAACACAAGGTCAATATGAAGAATGTTTCACTGCTCAAACCCCCACGCCCTGCAGCACCCAAGATCTGCCATCAAGGCTGTAAGTAGCCAACAAAAGCAGCAGGTGCTTGAAGATTCACTTTGGGAAGATGCTCAAGCTGATGTGTCTTCAGAGACAGCTCAAAAAGGCTGGGGGGGAGTGAGGGCTGAAGACATTTCTGCAGGGTTTTGTGAAGCTACGACAATCAGAGCCAGCCCATGCAGGGTCTGAGCACGTAAGCAGATGCTGCAGGGTCTCCCTGTGCCTGATTGAGCAGCATCCTGCTGCTCTTTTAAATCCACATCAGCCTCACTTGATAGATAAACACACTGGAGTCTCTGCCCCTGTCTACAAGGTGGGCTTTGGGGAGGTGTGGGCACGGGGGAGATGAAGAACAATCCTCAGGGTTTTTTCCTTCTTTACCTGGTGTTCTTTGGTGCCTGGAGAGAGCAGCTTTCGCTGTGCGTCCAGCTCCAGGAATCGCTGGGTCACGCTCTCTACCCGAGCGTGCAGGGCTCTGTACTCGCCATACTCGGCGTTGAAGTCGTCCTTGTAGCTCTCCCGTTGCCTGTAGGATTCGATAGCTGTGTATTTTCTGAGGGGAAGAGACAAACACACGTGTGGTTTTACACTGAGAGCCAGCCCTGCTCCCGGCCTTCCCAGGGAGCATCTCTCAGGGTGTTCACAGAGCGACGCAGGGCGCTGCCGCGGCTCCTGCTTCAGCCTGGGTGGGGGATGCTCCAGAGCTGAGTGCCACAGGGAGCCCTGAGCCCCATCCCCGCAGGAGCTGCTGAATCCAGCAGCTTGCAGCACTCCACAGCCTCCTCCCTCCCCAGATTCCTGCACTGCAATCCCTAGGAGGGACTCATCGCCCTGCTGGCCTCACAGGAGGTGACTTCAAGGAACTCTTCATTATTCTAAAATGGCATTGGGTAAATGTCCAATTTTCTAGGAAAGCAAGAGGGTTTAGAAGTGGTTTCCCAGCTGCTTCCACGGGTAGGAAGGGAGCCCTAACGGCTAATTTACTCACAGGATGTAGTCTGGTTGTTCACTGGATGAAGGAGGGTCTGGTGAAGCGGTGCAAGTTTCCTCAACTCCTAGGAAAAAGCAGAGGTTGGATGCTATAAACAGGCTTCTACGCTAACAAAACCCACAAACACCCTGCAGAGTGGTACCACAGAGCTCACTCTAAGTTAGAACGGGACAGGTTGCCTTCAGCAGGCAGACTTTAAACCTTCTGATGGATAAAGCAGAGTTCCAGTGAACTCTCAGGTTGTTGGAAATCCAGAAGTGAGTCAAACCCCACCCCTTGTGATTTTCCTGGTGCCCTTTTAGCTAGTTTCTGCCCCACACACAGCTACCCATTCATGATTTGTTTCTTCTAGTAACTTCTGGACTACAGAGTGAGAATTCTTCACAATGAGGGTAACTTGGGGTGGGTGTCCAGCACAACAGCTTCCAGTGTTGGTTGGGTTGGTTTGACTGTGTTTGTAACTAACATTTACCATGTAATGCAACGGCAGAATGAAAAGTGCTGATTCTTCGTGGCCAGGGAGTGGGGATAACGACAAGGGACTGGACATGCAGTAAATGAAAACCAGACCATTTGCATTGCCAGCCCCTGGGGTAATGGGGGTAACCTGGTGAGAAGGGACCACAAGCAGCATGTTCATACCTTCACCAGGCTTCGAGCTGCTGGAGCTTTGGCTTCTCTGGCCAGAGCAGTCGGCTGGCAGCTCCCGTGTCCCCTGTCCCTCAGAGGTGCTGGGTGAGCCCGAGCTGGCAGCTTGCAAAGGGCTGGAGGTGGAAAGCACTGTGAGATGCAGTGATGGTGGGGGAGACGGAGCAGTGGATGCAGACAACTGGCCCCTGAGGAGTGGGTTGGGTCGACTGGCCAGGCGAGAGACCCTTCGTTTTTTGATCAGAGGATCAATGTAGCCAGAACTCAGAGGTCGTTTCTGTAACACAAAAAAAGAAATTAAATCCTCAGAATGAACTTTTGCTGGTGGTGCAAGAATCCCGGGAAGCACTGCAGCCAAACTCAGTGTCTAGTTCATGCTTAGTTTCTACTCTGGCCACCTAGCAAGTTGTTCTTCAACTCTACAGCTAGAAGGCTTTGGGAGAAAGATGCTCTCCCCAGCAGCTCCATCACAGGCTTCCCCAAAGCCAGGTCAGGCTGGCATTGCCTCGGGGCCAATCCCCATTGCCACATACCGGGTGAGGAGCCGGCTGTTGCTGTCACACAGCCAAGAGGTTGACTAAAGATGCCCCAAGAAGCATGTGGCAGCACCCTGCTTAGAGCAGGTGAAGCACAAAGCAGGTGGCAATAGGTAAAAACTCCAGTTTTGCCTCAGATGCTGGGCACAGGGCTCTGCACGAGGGATGCTTGGCACACGGCTCTGCACCAGGGATGCTGGGCACATGGCTCTGCACCAGGGATGCTGGGCACACGGCTCTGCACCAGGGATGCTGGGCACACGGCTCTGCACCAGGGATGCTGGGCACACAGCTGTGCACCAGGGATGCTTGCCACACGGCTCTGCACCAGGGATACTGGGGACAGGGCTCTGCACCCTACAAGGTGAGTTCAGGCTTCTGCAAGGTCAAGGCGCTGCTGATGGACAGGTCTGGTTTAGGCCAACGCACTGGCTGTTCAAACATGACAGGGGGAGTCCCTGTCAGAAATTGAGCTGTATTTTCAAAATACTCTGCAGACACCTGGTGTTAGTTTTCCTGGGTATTTTAGGAAACATTCTGCAATACAGAATACTAACTATAGCAGCCCTTAAGCTACTTCCCTGCAGTCTTTCAGGACTTACCCGAGAAGTTGATGGACCATCCAGATCAGAAGCGACAGGGAATTCCTCATGACCGGTGCCAGGGACATGTTGAGACAGATATAAAGTGCTGAAAGGACAGCCCAACATTCAGGTTAGGAGGCACAAGTACCTATGCTGTAGTTCTTTCATTATAGGGAAGACGAGGTTGATTTCCCAGGAAAAGGTTTTAAATGGCTGTTGTCCTTCCCCTAGAGACTGAACTTACCTACGTTTTAACTTCAAGGACTGTTTATCTATTTCAGTGTATCCAGGCCAATTTGTTTGAATTTCTATAAATAAATTCTCCTTCAGAGTGTAAGAATTGTCCTTTGGATTCAGGTTGGCTACCTACAGGCAGACATTTAAGAAAAGAAATGTTCATTATACCTACATGCAAATTTCAGAAAAAAAAATCAGTACTGCATAATTAAATGAAAGCTAAAAATTAATTTACACTCCAGTTATCCAGGCTTTTGAGATCAAAGTAGATCTTGCATAACGAGCACCATTTAAAAAAGAAAAACTGGTCAACTTGGAATGTAGAAATTTGGATGTGAGGAAATCCCAAACTGCTGCAAGCCTGTCTGACACGTGCTCTACAGAAACCTCTCTGCACCGTGTATCTGCTTTCTTGTCTGTCATATAGGCCTGAGAATCAAGGCAACCTGGCCTGCAACACCCCCAGGGACGGGGCACCCACCCCCTCTCTGGGCAGCCCCTGCCAGCCCCTCACCACTCTATCCCTTAGCACAGAGAGGAATCACCCATCTATCCCCTTAGTTTTGAGCCAGATCAACATTTTAGCAGCAGGGAGCAATGTAACTGCACTTGTATCTAGCGAGTGGAACCTGGACACAGGGTTTGGCACTGGAAAGGCCCAGGAGAGGTGCACAGGCCCAGGTGCGGCCTTCGTTTTGCAGGCACGGGCTCCGTTCCAGACAGCACCGTCCTGAGCAGGGCCTGTGCCTGCCTCACTGGAAAGCTCTGAAGAGAAACTGGGTTTCTGTCTTCCTCAGAAAAACACAAAAGATACTCAAAAACTTCGAGCGAGCCAGCACCAACTTGGGAGCCCTTGACACCTACAACACTGGTTTAGGCCGACACCCCCTGACACCTGTTCAGAGCTTGGAGAAAAAAGGCCCAAAGAAAAGCAGACTCCATGTGCACGATACCAAATGGTGAATCTCCCAACACGTCCCGACTGCTTTGAGCAGCTTTGCCTGCTTTTCCCCCAAAACATGGCAGATGAATTCTGACTGGCTGTGTGTGTGTTGGGGGTATGGGTGGGGGGTGGAGGGGGCTGTCTGTACCCAGCCTAATAAAGAAAGGTAACAATGCTAGCCAGAAACAGCAATTCTCTTGTTAGAATGAGAATTAAAACTGTATTCCAAAAGAAGCAGATCTGTGCGTATGAGATCCTAAACAAGTTTTAGCTCCTGCTTTTTGGATTTGTACAAGAAAAACCTAATCTTGAGCTAATGAAAACACAGCCACAACACTGAACATATTCAAGCAATGAGCTTTTAAAATTCAGCGTAGGATCAGCCACAGCTGTGTAAAGGTAGAATTTTACTAACTCCATAGTTTCTAAATCACATTTTCCTACACAATACGTTCCTTCTTTACATATCACTACATATGTAATTCGGCCACACTCTGTGGGCACACAGAGTATTTCAAACCATGAAGAAGGAGCCACTGCATCTCACAGTTCTTTCAGAAGCCCTTTCTGAACTCTTTTGGTAGAGAATGAATCCCTGCCACTCTTAGCAGGGATTAACCCACACAGCCACTCTTGAACACACAGCTTAGAAGCTTCACCTATGTAACTTTACAAGCTGACCGATCATTTTGATGGCTACAACAACCAAATACAAGTGGAACTTAAAGGAGCCCTGGAGAAGCAAAGGTTCCCAGGAAGGTAAAGACACATGTGGTCCACACGACAGCAAAGAAACGCTCTGCTCCAAACCAGCCCGCTACCTTTTTCCACAGTACAGTGTGGCTGGAACACCCATCCCTGGACTGCAATTCTAACAGGTCCCAAGAGAGGCAAAGTGCCAATTACAGGCCACTAATTACATTCAAATGAAACGCTAACCATGGCAAACCTTTCCAAGTCACCCAACTTCTCTCCTCATAAACTCATCCCAAGAAACACCAAGTACCTTTTTCACACCACCAAGAGAACACAGGTCAGCTGCCCTCAAGGAAGAAATCCAAATAAAAGGAAGGAAAAAAATAAAGACAACCTAAGGAACAGCAAGGCTAGAGATAGAGAATCATGGCCTGCCCTTCCAACACAATCCAAAGCACTGCTCAAACTGCCTTTACTCTTTCTTCCCTCGTCTTGACTTGCAGCTGGGCACATCAGTATCAAGTTGATTGAAAATCTGAAGTGAGAGCTTTATACAGGTTGTTGATTACTTTCTAATTCAAACGCAGCAGCAACACCTCAAATTTATGATTAAAGCAATAGTGGGGAGGGGGGAAACACTGCCACAAGCCCCATGGTCTCACCTGCTGAAGGATACTTCCAAGGCAATTCTTGTCCCTCTGGCTGACACCGTCTTTTTGCAAGCGCGCAAGTAACTCTGGCTTCTTGTAACTCCTCAGGGCCAGTAAGTGCATCACCCTTTCCCTGCACGGCCGCTGAGAAACAGCAAGATTGGGTGTCTGTGTCTTCTGTATGGCAATGGCAGGGTTCAGGGGCGCCGATCTCTTCCTCTCAGGCACAAGATCTGGACTGCTTTGTCGTGGCTTTCTGGCCAGTGGTCTTTTCCCTAAAGACAGGATAAAGAAGAGAGTTACCTGGCTGGTTGGAAGAGACAAGACAGTTTCTTTACAAGAATTTACTAAGTCAGAGAAGTTCTACAAACAGCATCGCATCAGCACTTCAGGGTCTGTAAGAGCCCCAGAGCGGTGTGGGCGGCAGGGAGCTCTGGGCATCAGCCCATCCCACCCCCCAGAGCAGGGTCCCCTCGAGCGGGCTGCACAGGACAGTGCCCAGGATCATGGGGTGGGGACGTCTCCAGAGATGGAGGGAGACTCCCCAGGCTCTCTGGGCAGCCTCTCTGAGTCGGACACAGAGGGAGGTGGCGAGCAGCTCCACCAGTGCCCGGGAAGCGGTGCCAGCTCCGTGCCCTGGCACTACCCCTGCCCCGCTCCCCGAGTGTCAAGGCCACACACAGGTCAGTCTGTATCTCCAAGGCTGGAGATGCTGGTTCACAGGGCCCTGCAGTGAGCTGAGGCTGAGCGTGTGTTGCCACATCTCTGCTGGGAACATCCCAGCTGGCGGGAGGACAGCAGCCGGAGCCGAGCGAGGGACAGTTGTACGTCACAGGGATGGATGTTCCCGGGTCCCCCAGGGCAATAAAACCCCCTCACTTCAGCGCTCAAACTGTCAACCAGTCGAGCAACATGGCAAGAAGGAGGGACTGGCAGGCTTTTGGGGGAAAACATGTGAGAATGCTGAAAAGATCAATCACTGGACTGGGAAACTCAGAGACATCTAGTAAAAAACGAAATCCAACCATACCTAAAAGTGGCCGGCCCGGGTTAAGAACCTTTGCACCTGGATTGCGCCACTCCTCTTCTGCCTGGCTCAGGCCATCTCTGGTCCTCTGACAGGACTCAAAGCTTCCCTGAGGACTATCACTGCCGGCATCTGACGTGTAGGAGTTGACTGTTGGCACTTGGTTTGGCACATCGACTCTGGGAATGCTGAGAAGCTACAAGGGGAAACAAAGGTGGTGTAAAAACCTGAATCTACAGCCCTTTGCTCGCCATCTCCCAGGGCCACGGCTCAGAGGGAGAAACTGTGTCTGGAAGGCTCTGATGTCAGGCACAGCACTGCAGAGACTAAGCACTGAGAGACACTAAACTAGTGTTTTGGGCACAGTTCTCCCTGGGGAAGCTGGGCTGGCTCCGTGTCTGCCCCGGCAGTAACTGCCCCACAGAACCTACAGGCGCTCAGCCTCTGCTTCAGCAAAGGGCTCAAGCAGCCAGGCACCCGTTCCCATCTGGTGGCACTAAGAGGCACCTGCCCACATTTCCCCTCTTTCCCCTCTTCCCCCTCCTGCTCCCCTTCTTCCCTCTCCTTGCTCCCCCTCTTCCCCCTCCTACTACCCCCCTTCCCCCCCTGCTGCCCCCTTTTCCCATTTCCCCCCCTTGCTGCCCCCTTCCCCCTCCTGCTGCCCCCCTTTTCCCATTTCCCCCTCCTGCTGCCCCCCTTCCCCTTTCCCCTCCAGCTCCCCAAGCTCTCCCCTGCCCTTCCTGCTCTTTCCCCCTCCTTGCTCCCAGCCCGGGCTCTTCCAGCTGCCCCTGCACTCAGAGGTTGGGTTTCAGTGCAGAGCAGGGCTGGATGTGAACTGCTCAGCAACTTCGGCTGAGAACTGACACAGCTGACAGAAACCCCCTCACCAGAGCAGCACTTTGGGAAGGAAAGGCTGCCTGCCCCAGGAACACCCCTTCAATTCCCTGTACCCCTCCTTGTGCTTGCGTCCCAGTGAGCACACCAGCCACCCCCTGCCTCCCAACAGCCCCAGGACCCAGGAATCCACCAGCCAGCCAGGTTCAGCTCCCCAACTCCACCTGCAAAGCAGCCCTGAGGGGTGGCAGAGCCACTGGTGCAGGGAGGGGGAGAGAGAATTGGGCCCCCCTGCTGTATCCCTTCTGGTTACCGTGGGGGTTACACTGTGTCACGGTGAATCTTTCTTTAGGCTGTGATGTTTTCACACCTCCCGGGTGCTGCTCCCAGGGCCAGCGCACAGCAGTGCCCGTCCCCAGGAGGGATGCTCTCCAGGGGGGCACCTGCCCCTCCAGTGCCAAAACCAGCACCGGCACAAGGGCTCCTGGTGCATCTCAGCTCGAGCCAGCCCCTTGCTGGAGCCAGGGCACGGAGGCTGTGGCCTTGGAGCCAGGCAGGAGCAGCCCTGGGGCAGGGGCAGCCATGGGGGTGCTGGCTCAGGAGCTGGGGCTGCCCTTTTAGGGTGGCTGGCAAATACATCTGCTTTGCTCTACTCCTCTTGTGTGGGCACCAACTGCCTAAGTGCCCACGGTGCCTGGCAGAGGAAAGCCCAGGTCCTTTCTTTACCTGCACTGTGCTGTTCTGCCAGGTCCCATCCATGACTTCACTCACTTCAAACCCAGGAGGCACCACGATCCTGCCACCACGGCTCAGAGCGTGGAACTGCCCGAAGCTCCCTAAGAGCTTCAGCAACCACAGCCCTCTGACCTAATAAAGGGCTTAGACATCATCATCATCATCATCATCACCGCCCCTCCCTGAGCTCTGATTGGCTCAGGGCAGCGCTGCTGGGGAGCTGGGAGCTCTATGGAAGGTGCCTGCCATGGATACCACCCAGCCAGCCCCAACAGACTGTAGGCATCCAGATGACTCTTACCCCCACCAACAGCTTGGCTTGAAATTGGGCTCAAAAGGCAGCAACAGCACCGAAGCACACAGAGAGGTGTCACCCAGGCCTTGCTCATAGGGACGCAGGTTTGGAAGAGCCTGCAATCTACCAGCCAGTGTTGAAAATGCATTTGCACAGAGCACTTGTGCTGCTGGCATCGATTAACTTATCAGGCACAGCTGACATGAAGAGACATGCAGTCCCAGGCTGCAAGGAGTCCAACGAGAGTAGACACACTTCTCATCCACTCTCCATCAGGAATCACTGAACCCCAGCCTGGTCTGGGTGGGAAGGGACCCCAGGGATCACAGAGCTCCAACCCCCTGACACAGGCAGGGACACCAACCTCCAGGCCTGGAGCTACACAAGGGTGCCCAGGGCCCCAGCCAACCTGGCCTTCAACACCCCCAGGGACGGGGCACCCACCCCCTCTCTGGGCAGCCCCTGCCAGCCCCTCATCACTCTCTCTGCAAACAACTGCCCCCCAATCTCTCCTCTCCCCCTTCCCTCCTCCAGCTTCACTCCAGCCCCCTTGTCCTGCCAGGCTCTGCCCTTTCACAAGCCCATTCCCCTCCTGTTCCTCTGCTCCCTTCAGGGACTGGCAGGCTGCAGTGAGGTCCCCCCAGAAGCAGCCTTCTCTTCTCCAGGCTGAGCCAGCCCAGCACCCTCAGCCTCTCTGCGTAGGGGAGCTGCTCCAGCCCTCTGAGCATCTCCGTGGCTCCTCTGACCCCTCTCCCCCAGCCCCACATCTCTCTTGTCCTGGGGCCCCAGCTCTGGACACAGGACTCCAGCTGGGGCCTCACAGGGCAGAGCAGAGAGGGACAATCCCCTCCCTGTCCCTGCTGCCACCCCTCTGCTGATGGAGCCCAGGATCCCATCGCCCTTCCCAGCTGCCAGAGCCACTGCTGGCAGCGGGGGTGGCGGGTCAGGGTGCCGGGGGACGCGGGGGTCAGGGTGCCGGGGGGGTCAGGTCAGGGTGCCGGGGGGGTCAGGGTGCCGGGGGATGCGGGGGTTAGGGTGCCGGAGTGGGGGTCAGAGTGCCCGGGGGGGTCAGAGTGCCCAGGGGGGTCAGGTTTCCGGGGGACATGTTGGAGTGGGGCCAGGGGAGGCCACAAAAATGATCCAAGAGCTGGAGCAGCTCTGCTGTGAAGCCAGGCACGGAGAGCTGGGCTGGCTCAGCCTGGGGAAGAGAAGGTTCTGGGGACACCTTAAAGCACCTTTCCAGTCCCTGAAAGGTGCCTGTAGGAAAGCTGGGGAAGAACTGTTGCCAAGGGCACGGAGAGGTAGGATGAGGGGTGATGGGTTAAACTAGAGAAGGGCAGATTTGGGTTGGGTGTTAGGAAAACATTCTTCCCTCTGAGGGTGCTGGGTCACTGGCACGTTGCCCGTAGAGGTGCTGAGGCCCCATCCCTGGGCACATCCAAGCTCAGGCTTGATGGGGCTCTGAGGGACCTGCTCTAGTGAAGATGGCCCTGCTCTCTGCAGGGTGGGACTGGATGGGCTCCAAGGTCCCTTCCAACCCAACACATTCTAGGATTGTATCTACACACCATAGAGCTGCAATTTTGACTGTTTCTCTCCCACCAGCAACAGTTACTGCCCACCCCAGGGGTTCTGTAGGACACATGCCCCAGCAGCAGCTCTGGCATCCCTCCAGGCACATGTGCCCTGCCCATCCCTGAGGCAATTCCTGCCCTGCCTCACCTGAGCTGCTGCTGCTGCTGCTGGGTGATGTGCTGGCACCTCCGGGCCCAGCTGCACCCTTGTCATCTGGGGGCCACTCCAGCCACACGAAGGGACTGGGAGCAGCACCTTGTGCTGGAGAGCAGCTTCCCAGACGTCTGCCAGGCAATCTAGGGAAGGGCTGCATGGAACTGCTTGTGCTGGGGCGCTGCCCCGTGCCCGGGGGTCACCCCACGCTGCCAAACCTGAGTCTGGGCACCTCAGAAGCCCGTTGGAGTTACCCAGGGCTGGCAGAAAGGGGGGGTCGCTGTCCAGCCCAGAGTTAAAGGGCTTGAACCTGCCAGGAGGAAACCCTTGCTGAAGGGGCTGAGCTGGCAGGGGGCTGGGTTCCTGCCCTTAGGCTGCCTCTGCCCGGCGCTTCCTAATGGTTAAACTGGTATTGAAACCCAGGAAGGGACGGGCTTGGGACAGCAGAACTGACTCTGCTTCCTCAAGTCTTAACAGGACTTTCACAGTGAGGAGGAGGGGAAGGGGAAGGGGAAGAAGGAGATGAAGAAGGAGAGGAGAAGGAGAAAGGAAACAAAAAGGAGAAACATTGGAGAAAAGAAAAAACAGAAAAATAAAAATATTTTCAAAAATTGAAAGTCAGAAGAGAATGAAAAAGAGATAAAGAGTTTTAATTCTTTTGTACAACCCTCCTCCAGGCACAGGGCAGTGCCACAGGCTCCAAAGCAGCAGAACTCTACTTCCACGAGTCCTAACAGAACTTTCAGGGCAAGGAGAAGGAGAGGGAGAAGACAGAGGGGAAGCAGAACGAAAGGGAGAAAGAGAAGAAGAAAGAGGAGAAGGAAAATGAGAATGAGAACAAGGAAGAAAACAAAAAGTAGAAAAAAGAAGAGAAATAAAAGCATAAAAGAAAAAATGAAATAAGAACTAAAAAGCCAAATAAGAAAAAGAGAAAGAGAAAACTCAGGTTTAATTCCTTTGTGCAGAAGAACCAAGGAGGGGAAAAGACACGATGGGAGACGGGGAGGTGAGGAGAAGGGGGAAGCGTTTTCTCCTGGGGGTGTCCCACCTGCTGCTTGAGGCGAAGCAGGAAAGTGGGGTTCCAGCGCTGCTCCTGCAGAGGAAGCAGCCTTTATGCTGTCTCCCGGGGCGCTCTGCCCATGCCGAGCTCTTCAGCAGGCTGCAGAGCCGCAGGCGCATCCCGGCCCGGGCAGCTCGGGGCCCGTCAGGGCTCAGCGGGCCGGGCCGGGCCCGCATCACCTCCCGCCAGCGGCCCTGTGGCAGCGCGTTCCGCATCCGGCACCGCTGCCTGGGGGGGCTGCGGGGACCCCGCCTTGAGCGGCCGCCCGGCCCGGAGACGGGGGGTCCCGGGGCAGGGGGGGTGTGCGCAGCACCCCGCTGCAGGGCACCCGCATCCAGCTGCCCGCGCACGCCTCAGCTCGCAGCCCTGGCCCCCCTGGCCCCCCTTCCTAGGGGGCGCGGGCAGCCCCGGCAATTCCCAGCGGGGATTTGGGAGAGGCAGGGAGGAAGGGGCTGCTGGAGAGCAGCGGGGTGTTCGCCAGGGGCACGGCAACGGGACTCCACGGAGAAGAAGCACAACGGTGCCGGCAGCCGGCGAGAGCAAGGGGAGTTTATTGGGCCGGATCGCACCCGGCTACAGAGAGGCTGCGCAGGCGGTGCCGCCTCGGAGCACCGAGCAGGGCAAGGGGAAGGAGCGGCGGTGGCCAAAGGCTGCGTGCGATCCCCTCAGAGGAAGGGACCGGCCGTTTGCTGCGAGGAGCCTGCGGGTCGGAAGGCGGAGGCCACGGCTCGTGGTCATCTCTCTCCTGGAAGCAGAAAGAGCAGACGCAGAGGGGGGAGGTCAGCGCTGCCGGGAACCCCTCCGGCAGGACGGCACCGGCGCGGGACGGGGTGCTGAGGAGACCCCCCGGGCGCTGCTCCCACCCGTCCCGCAGACGCCCGGCGTCGGCCGCGGGCCGAGGCACACGCGTGTGTCTGCACAGGCACACGGGGCCGTGCGTGCACAAGGCGCCGTGCACGGCAGCGCCCCAGAGGTCCGGCCGCCGGCCCCGCCGGCCGCCTCCCCCGGGGGCAGCTCTCCTCCGAAAGGAGCGCCGGGGCCTCTGGCTGCGCCCGCTCCGGAGCCGGGGGAGACTCTGAGCCGGGCAAAGGCCAGGGCCGGGCACGGCCCCCTGCCTTGCCAGAGGCCGCGCTCCCCCCAGCACTCACCTCCGGCTAGCGCAGGGCCCCGATCTGCTGCAGCATCCTGGGCAGGTCGGAGCTGATCCTCTGCAGCTCAGAAAACCCTCCGATGCAGCACTTGCCGATGAACACGTGAGGGGTCTGGGCAGAAACACCACCACGGGTGAACGGGGAGAGCCGGGGCCCCCGCACGGAGGGTTGGTGTGCCCACAGTGTGTGCCCACAGCGGGGTCCCCGAGCTCCGGCGCTCCCATGGTGGGACGTGCTGCCGGCCACGCACGGCCACCACGACGACCGAAGCCGCCGGGCAGAGCAGATGTGGGCTTCTGGCACTAACAAAGGGCACAGCTTGCACCTGTGGCTCGGCCGTGGCCCGGGCAGGACAGACGTGGGGACAGGCCCGCTGGCCGTGCCACTGCCCGCATGGAAGCTCAGCTCCAGATGTTCCCTGGGCCCAGGACGTGAGCAAGCCCCGTGTCTCCTTGGCGGCCGGTGGCCTCGGCCACAGGGTTGGGGGAGGCACAGCACATCCCGGGAGGTGCTGCAGCCCCAGGGCTCTGCACCCAGCCGGCCCCGGCCACGGGGAGCAGGCTGCACCCCTCAGCATGGCAGCACGGGTCCCTGCCACAGCTTTGGGGCAGGAGGAGCAGAGGAGCCTTCATGGCAGTGGGGAAGGCGAGCGGCTTCTCCCTGCCCCCTGGCACAGAGAGGAGGGGACAGGGAGCTCGCCGGAGCCCCTGGCCCAGCCAGGCAGAGCGTGGGCCGGCGGGGACGAGGGAGCGGCAGGCTCAGGAGCAAAGGCTGCCAGAACTTACGCTCTTTTGGCCGGTCTTTTGCTGGATGTATTTCTGGACATCCTTCCTCGCCGTGATATCTGCCACGCGCAGCCCGTCCGGCACAAAGTCGTAGCTCTTGAGCATCTCCAGGGCGTTGCGGCTGTACGGGCAGCCCGATACCATGAACAGGGTCACGCTGTGATCCCTGATCTGGTTCCTGACGAACCGGTCGGCCATGCTGCCTTCCCAAGCAGAGCAGGAGGCTAGAGCTTCCAGGCCGAGGAGTTCTCAGGCAGCTGGGATGGGGCAGCAGCGGTGTCCCTCTGCTCCAACCAAGATATTTATGGGCAGCACGGAGCCCTCCCCCCTGGAAACTCCTCCCAGGGGGACCTTATCTCCTCACAGGGTCATTTGCTTGAAAGCAGCCTCTGCTCCCAGCATAGGGCAATGCTGGGAAGGGACAGGGTACATCATTTTCATCCCTCCCTTCCTCCCTCCCTATGTCAGGACAAGAACCCCCAAGACCCTCTTCTCCGGGGGGGAGTAGCCCCAGCTCTCTCAGACCCCCTCCTACAACTCATACTCGGTTCCCTTTGGGGCCTGAATGGCCCTTGGCCAGACTCTCTTTAGTACATCCTCATCTCCCTTGTACTGGGGAGCCCGGGGCCGCTCCGCACCTTCTCGTCCCCATGAACCTGGGGGAAACCAGCAGCAGGTCCCACAGGGCCTTGTTTCCCTTATTCCACACCAGCTGCGGCCGGCAGCCACAAAACCTCTGCCCCCACCCTGACCAGGGCTTCCCAGATGAGGTTTCTGCAGCACCAGCAGTGCAGGAGGAAGCTGGCTCCTCCGCACACAGGAAGATGCGCGCTTTGAGATCACTCCTGTGCGGTCCTGAGACAGGAGAATTTGGGCAGCTGGGTGCAGGCAGCTCTCTGTGCCCCCATGGCCCAGCCCCGTGCCGGGCACCGGCTGTGTGCTCGCTGCACCACAGCAATTCCTGGGCAGCACAGCGTCCCCTCCCCTCCGGCTTTCAGCTCTCCTTGCATTCCCTGCCTCCTGGGAAAGCAGAACGGTCCTGAGACCAGAGGCTCTTCCCAGACTGTTTCCTCCGCCAGCCCCTTCTAGGCGCTGGGCATCATCGGCCTTCAGAACCAGAGTCGTCTGGTTGAAGCACCCCATCCCCCATCCCCACCGAAGCCCCAAGGCCTGGCACTGCTGAAGCCCCAAGGCCTGGCTCTGCTGAATCCCCAAGGCCTGGCTCTGCTGAAGCCCCAAGGTCTGGCACTGCTGTAGCCCCAAGGCCTGGCTCTGCTGAAGCCCCAAGGCCTGGCACTGCTGAAGCCCCAAGGCCTGGCTCTGCTGAAGCCCCAAGGCCTGGCACTGCTGAAGCCCCAAGGCCCGGCTCTGCTGAAGCCCCAAGGCCTGGCTCTGCTGAAGCCCCAAGGCCCGGCACTACCGAAGCCCCAAGGCCCGGCTCTGCTGAAGCCCCAAGGCCTGGCTCTGCTGAAGCCCGAAGGCCTGGCACTAACAAAGCCCCAAGTCCCGGCACTACCGAAGCACCTGGGAAGGCCACAGGCCTCCCATGAGCAGGTCTGAGAGGAGATTGGTTTGGGGAACGCGCAGTAACGAAGCTGACGACTTCCGAAACTGCCTGTCACCCAGGAAAACCCACAGCGTTGGTTGAAAACGCTCCAGCCCATCCTGTGGTGAACAGGAACCTGCCGAGCCCGCGGGCTGCTGCGTGATGGGGCAGAGACTGCTGCGTGATCAGAGAGACTTGGGCTGTGCGGGTGTCAGGGGCCCATCGTCCCAAAGGCCGTAGCGGGCTCACCCCTCACTCTCCAGTGACAGGGACATCTCTGCCAGTTACTGTTCCCAGCTGTTATTGCCATGAAGGAACGGACCTTTCCCAAAGGCCTCCTGGGAGGCTGAGGTTACTTTGAGAGAATCACTGGGTCCAGGGCACCTCCCACCAAAACGGGCAGGGGTTCTCTTCCTTTGGGGGGAACCAAAGTTAAAATGCACCCCAGACGCAGGGCAGAAGGGAAGGGGAGGCGTGGGGCTCGCTGTGTGCAAGATGTGCCTGTAAAAGCTTCGCAGGATTTAGTGTATGAGTGTTGGGTGTCTGATCCTGTACCAGCTTGGAAGGGGCGGTAACCACGCCGGCTGCCTTAGCAGAGAGATGTCTCTGTAGCCAAAGCAGCAGCTGTACCACGGTGATTCCGTGTTTCCCACAGGCAGAGGATGTGTGGCACAGGCTGCCTCACCGGGCCTTCTCCAGGGATGCAGGGGATCTCTGCTCCATGCCCAGAGCACTTCCTGCCCTCCCTCTGCTCTGACCTTGGGGCCCACAGAGCCGTTCCGCTCACCCCTTCCCACTCCTCTCTCTGGATGCCAAAGCTGCTGCTTGTTTTTCCCTCCTTCTCACCCTGTGAGCCCAGAGGTGCTATCCGGTCGCTGATGGGCTCAGCCTTGGCCAGGTGGGTCCCTGGTGGAGCTGGATGGTGTTGGCTCTGCCGTTGTTCCAGCGTGCTGTGGCACGAGGCTCCAGAGCCACGCGGGAGCAGCTGCGCTGGCCGGGGCTGAGCTGCCAGCGATGCCCCTCTGTGCCCCTATGGAAAACTGAAAGCCTTCAAGAAAACAATGGGTGGGACATAACATGCACTGAGGGCCCATTAAACAAATCATCATTTCCTGTCGTTATAGTAGAGGTTAAAACACTTGAAGCATAAGTTCACTGGATAGATAAACGCATGAACCTCCTCCCAGGGGTGTCTGTACGACAGGTCCGAGGCTCTGGAGTGGAAGGCTGGTGTCAGGGGGTGATGGGGATGATGGTCCTTCCACCACAGAGGTGTTTCCAAGTTTGGAAAGGCCCAGCCCCTGCACCACGACCACCTGCAGGAGGAAGAACCAGTGGCTTGTGACTAGAGATGACTCCCAACGGGTACTGAGGATCCAATATGCCAGAGGGACCCTCCTCTTGGGGAAATCTGCTGCCTGCCTGGCAGCAGGGCAAGGAGGAGCCGCCGCCCGAGCATTCCCACACCATTCCTGCTGCCACACACACACACGTGTGCACACTTAAGCTCGGACACGCTTCCTCCCCCTTCACGCTCATCCCCGGGCTGCCCCGGCAGAGTCCTGCGCCTCAGGCAGTGCAGAGCAGTCAATGGAGTCCAAAGGCAGCGGGACCAGCCTGGGCTGGTGCCTCCAAAGTGAAGGACCCTGAGCAGAGACATCTGGGGCAGTCGTGCCCCTGGGATCTGCCCCTCGGGCAGCCCTCACTCTCCGAGGCTGATGGCGATTTGGAGTCTCCTACTCTGTAATCGGATTCTTTTGGGGCGCCTGAGCAGCGGGGAGACACTTTTCCACTTGACTTGCAGTTTCTGCCGAAGGCTGGAGCCTCTTTATCTCCTGGTTTACAGTCCTGGGGTACCTGTCCTTGCTGGCAGAACATGGAGAGCTGAAGAGTCCCCCATCTGGGGAAAGCGCTGCCAGAACATCAGCGTGATACCAAAATACTGCTCCACACTGGAAGACTAAACACGGGGCTGGACCAGCTGATAGGGGAACTCCCAAGGGAAACTCTTCTAGCCTGGCAGAAAGCCTTCAGCAGAGCGACCTGCTCATGCCAAGCAAAGCAAAGAGCACAGATCACACCCAGCTCTAATCCCAAGCAATTGGGGAGCTGGTTTGGCAGGGGGTTGGAGCTGATGATCTCTCAAGGTCCCTTCCAACCCCTACAATTCTATGATTCTATGATCCCTGGGTGTAAGAGGTGAGGAGAGGAAGGTGAGAGACAGCGTGGAGGAGCCATGATCTCCTGGGCAAACTGAAGGGTGAGAAGGAAAGGCAGAGTGGTTGCAGCAGGGACAGGATGACAGTTTGAATGTTTGATGTGCCTGTGGCAAATATCCACTGGAGGGTAAGGTGCAGCGCTCACAGTCCCTGTCACCACAATCCCCATCATAGCACACTCAAATCAGATGGTGCACCACCACCCTCAGTGACTTAACAGATTTAGAAAGGCACTTACAGAACCATTGAGCCTCAGATAGGGATTGTCAGGGACTTCTGGAGATCCCCCAGTTCCATCCCTGCCACAGCAGGGTCCCCTCAAGCAAGTAACTCTGGCTTCTTGTAACTCCTCAGGGCCAGTAAGTGCATCACCCTTTCCCTGCACGGCCGCTGAGAAACAGCAAGATTGGGTGTCTGTGTCTTCTGTATGGCAATGGCAGGGTTCAGGGGCGCCGATCTCTTCCTCTCAGGCACAAGATCTGGACTGCTTTGTCGTGGCTTTCTGACCAGTGGTCTTTTCCCTAAAGACAGGATAAAGAAGAGAGTTACCTGGCTGGTTAGAAGAAGACAAGACAGTTTCTTTACAAGAATTTACTAAGTCAGAGAAGTTCTACAAACAGCATCGCATCAGCACTTCAGGGTCTGTAAGAGCCCCAGAGCGGTGTGGGCGGCAGGGACCTCTGGGCATCAGCCCATCCCACCCCCCAGAGCAGGGTCCCCTCGAGCGGGCTGCACAGGACAGTGCCCAGGATCATGGGGTGGGGACGTCTCCAGAGATGGAGGGAGACTCCCCAGGCTCTCTGGGCAGCCTGGCCCAGGGCTCTGCCACCCTCCCAGCACAGAAGTTCCTCCTCAGATTCAGGGGGAACTTCCTCTGCTCCAGTTTGTGCCCACGGCCCCTTGTCCCATCCCTGGGCCCCCCTGAACACAGCCTGAGCCCTCCTCCTGAGCCCACCCCTCAGGGGTTGCTCAGCACTGAGCAGATCCCCCTCGGTCTCCTCTTCTCCGTGCTGAGCAGCCCCGAGTCCCTCAGTGTCTCTGCGTATGAGAGATGTGCTGGTGCCCTCAGCATCTCCGTAGCCCTTTGCTGTCCCCTCTCCAGGAGCTCCCTGTCCCCCCTGACCCAGGGACCCCAGCACCACACACGCAGTTCCCGATGAGGCCTCCCCAGGCAGAGCAGAGGGGCAGCAGAACCCCCCTGACCTGCTGGTCATGCCCCGGGTGATGCCCTTGGCTCTCTTGTCCCCAGGGCACGTCGCTGGCTCTTGGTCACCCTGTTGCCCACCGGGACTCCCGGGTCTCTTCCCAGCAGTTCCCCCCTCAGCGGTGCTGGTGCCTGGGCTGCTCCTCCCCAGGAGCAGGACCCTACCCTTGTCCTTGCTGGGTTTCACAAGGTGACTCTGCTCAGCTCTCCCTGGATGGCAGCACAGCCTGCAGGCACTTCCCCCA
The DNA here is from genome assembly GCA_022605955.1 of Rallus limicola. Lineage (NCBI taxonomy): Eukaryota > Metazoa > Chordata > Aves > Gruiformes > Rallidae > Rallus > Rallus limicola. Next base: position 1,173,209 of record JAKCOZ010000068.1, on the reverse strand, counting down.
CTCCTCCCAGTTTGGGATCAGCAGCAAACTGGCCAAGAGCACACTCAGTCCCTTCATCCAAGCCCTTGATGAGGGCATTGGACAGGGCTGGACCCAGGACTGACCCCTGAGGAACACCACTTGTGACAGTCCCCAAACTAGACTCTGTGCCATTCATCACAACCCTCTGGGCTCTGTCTTTCAGCCAGTTTTCAATCCACCCTGCTGTATATTCATCTAACCACATTTCCTGAGCTTGTCTATGAGGATGCTATGGGAAATGGTGTCAAAAGCCTTGCTGAAGGCAAGGTAGACAACATCCACTGCTCTGTTGCACTGAAAATGGAGGAAAGGAGGGCCCTGGGAACTCCCAACCTGTCAGCCCCACCTTTGTGCCTGACAAGATCATGGTACAGACCCTCCTAGAAGTTCTGCTAGGGCACATGGAGGACGGGGGGGCAGTGTTCAGACAGCTGAATGGCTTCACAAAGGGCAAGTCTTTGGAAGGGTGGGAATTTGATGTATGACCTGTTGGTGGATGAGGAATGGGCTGGCTGGTCGCATCCAGAGGGTAGTGGTGAATGGCTCAATATCCAGATGGAGCCCAGTGATCAGTGGTGTCCCTCAGGGGTCCATATTTGGACCAGTACTGCTGCACAGTGACATGGACAGTGGGATTGAGTGCACCCACAGAGACTTTGCTGGTGACACCAAACTGTGTGGTGTGAGTGACACACTGGAGGGAAGGGATGAGGGATGCCATCCAGAGGGACCTGGACAGGCTGGAGAGGTGGGACTGTGTGAACTGCATGGAGTTCAGCAAGGACAAGAGCCAGGTCCTGCCCATGGGGCAATCCCCAGCATGACAGGCTGGGAGGGGGATGGATGGAGAGCAGCCCTGAGGAGAAGGGCTTCGGGTGTTGGGGGGGTGAGAAGCTCCTCGTGAGCCATCCCTGTGTGCTGTGAGCCCAGCCAGCCCCCCGTGCCCTGTGCTGCATCCCCAGGGCACCGGCAGGGCTGGGAAAGGGGGATTCTGCCCCTCGGCTCCGACATGGGACACAGACCCCCCGGCAGCGCTGCCTCCAGCTCGGGGGTCCCCAGGACAAGGAGCACACGGAGCTGTGGGACCCAGTCCCCAGGAGCCTCAGACATGATGGGAGGGCTGGATTTGGTGTTGCAGCCCTTCAACACTTACAGGCAGCTTATCAGAAAGTTGGGGACAGAGTTTTTGGTAGGGCCTGTTGTGGTGCCACAAGGGGTGATGGGTTTAAAGTGTAAGAGGGCAGATCCAGACCAGATATAAAGAATGAATGTGTTCTATATATTTAATGAAAGATTGCCACCCCACTGCTGTGGGTGGCAGAACACTGGCACAGGTCACCCAGAGAGGCGGTAGATGCTGGACACGGTCAAGGTCAGGTGGGATGGGGCTCTGAGTAACCTCACCTACTTGCAGATGTCCCTGCTCATGGCAGGGGTGGGTGGGTGGAGTTGGAACCTTTCAGGTACCTTCCAACACAAACCATTGTGGGATTTCATGATTTTGTGATTGTAATAACCTAAAAAAAACACATTTCCAGTGTAACGCTCACATCGCTTAATGGACACTGGCAAATCATCACCTGAGACTGCAGAAAATGGTTTTATTTTGTAACAAACTTTTAGATAATGAACCTAAAAACACGTACACTTAGTCAGGGTATATTAAAACATACAGGACTTCCAGCACATTCCTTATAAAATAGCTTTTCCTCCATCTGGGTTTGTTCTTTTCTCAAATCAAATGGATGAGAGTAGAGATTTTTTTAACTATCACTTGAAAAACGTTATTAGTGCAGAAAGCTTTCTTTGTTAGTCTCTGTAAAGCTGAGTGCTAGCTTGGGGCAAGCAGACACAGGTGCAGGCACAGTCAGAATTATATGTCAAAATCCATCATTCAAAAAATTCTCCTCTAAAAGTGGATTTTTAGGGTTAGTCCTGATGCAGGACTTGGGAGTCTAACCACTCCTTAAACCTAAATCTGAACCTCTAATCCCAAACCCTCCAAGACTTGCCTAAGGGCACACAGATTTGTCACCAGCGTCCTTCTTTGACCCCAACACTGCCAATGTCCTGTGACTCCAGGAGATCCCAGAACCAGTGGAAACTTCCTCCACAGTCGCTTCAATTTTTTTTCCAAACTCATTTGCTTAAGTAACTATTTTGTCACCTGGTCTGTACTTTATACCACAGTATAAAGTTGGTTTTCCTTTTTTAATATCCCACAGACATTTTTTGTTTGTACCACACAAAGTTATTCACAAACACCAGACTCACTCAGTATGTCCCTATAATTCCTGCTTATCCCTGATGGATACAGATACAATGCTGAAGTCTCCACTAAAAAAATAAGGGGGCTGACAGCAGCTCAGCAAGCATCATGGTCCAGTTTTAGCCATGTTTCTGTAGCCATGTGTCATTTTAAAAATAGCTTTGAGATAAACACGCTGCCACAGACAATCATCACACAGAACAAAGGCAGTTTATGGTGAATTCTTCTAAGAATTAAAAGTTATCAGACAGCTTATGTCTGCAGGACATCCCAACCACACCTGATGTAGCATTGTGGGCTACTCAGTAAAATGGAAAGCTGGTTTGATGTCTGAGTAATGGTATGCATTAATCTATGAATAAATAATACACAATTTCACACTGCCTGGCTTCATCTGTAAAAAAAAAAAACCCAAAAACCTGTGGTTACCACTGACTAAAATACATAACAGCAAAATGTTTGTCTTGGCTGGGTATAAAGTGTTTGCATTTCCACTCAGCCTGCTTTTCAATGCCTATCAAACACATGCAGAAAATTAAAGGCAGTGTTATAGCACATGTTATTGATACTTAAATTAGTGTCAGTGAGCTAACTTCCAGCAAAAAACCTGGGCAAGTTTTCAAAGTCATAAGGATTTATGGCTACATGTGATGCAGACCAACGTTCACACAGCTTCTCTACTGGTTCTGTGCAAGAAGCCAGCTTGGGGCATGTTGGAATTGTCACTGTCACTGGAATTTGGGGGTATTTGAACATGGGATGGTTTATTTGGTGCTGGGATTGCTGGCAGCAGACGGGGTTCACCTGTCCCAAAGCGGGACAAGGATCCTATCCCAGGTTTTGGCAGGGCTTTCAGCTCGATGTGAAGGGGGAAGGGGGTAAAACCAGGCCAGCTAGAAGTGAGCTGAGGGGAAGCATGTTGGGGTCAGGGGTGGGACCAAAATTCCAGGTGAAGTGCATCCACATGGCTGGTGATAAAATATGGGATGGCGTGCTACAGTCAGAGGTGCTATGTGTTAGGGAGCCCCTTAAGTCCACCCCAAGAGCTGTGGGGTATGGTGAAGCATGTCTGAAGTGCTTCCACACCAATGCATGTAGCAGGAGGAACAAGAGAGAAGAGCTACAAACCCTGGCTCCATCCCAGAGGTCTGACATCACTGGACTAAGGAAAACCCTGTGGGAAGAGCCCTGAGACTGGGGTGGAGGGATGGATGGTTACAGGCTCTTCAGAAGAGACAGGCAGGGCAGGAGAGGTGGGGGTAGGGCCGTATGTAATGGAGGGGCTGGGCTGCACAGAGGTGTCGGTGACACCTGGTGAGGACTGAGGGACAAACTAATAGAGGGGATGTCACTGTGGGTGTCTACTACAGCGTGCCCAGCCAGAATGATGACATCAACAAATTATTCTTCAAGGAACTGAGAGACACCTCTAGATCATCTGCTCTTGTCATTACGGAGGACTTCGAGTTGCCAGAGGGCAACTGGGAACACCACACAGCTAACAAAAACAGGTGCAGGAGATGCCTAAAGCCACTGGACAACTTCCTTGTTCAGGTATCAAGGGATCCAAGGAGGAAAGGCGTCCTGCTAGCTCTGCTGCTTGTGCACAGAGGAGGTCTCGTGGGGGAAGCGGTAGTAGGTGACCATCGTGGCCATAGTGACCATGAAGTGGTGGAATTTAAAATCCCTGGTTAGAGGAGGAAAACTGCCTCCAAAGCTTCAACACCAGATATGAGGAGAGCAGACTTTGGGCTGCTCAGGGAACTGGTTGGTAAGGTCCACAGTGAAGCTGCTTGTGAATGCAGTGGGTTCCATTAGTGCTGGTCACCTTTTCAGTGCCACCTTCAAGAAGCTCAGGAAGAGGCAAATCCAGAACATCAGAAGTCAAGCAGGTGAAGTAGGAGGCTGAGTTGGCTGAACAGGGACCTTCTTCTAGAGCTCAGGTGGAAAAAGAAAGAGCATGGCCAATGGAAGCAAGGTCAGGCAATGTGGGAGGACTGTAGGGATGCTGTTTGCCTTTGTAGGGAGAAAATTCATGTGGCTGAAGCTCAGTTAGAGCTGAGGCTGCCCAGTACTGTGGCAGGCAACAAAAAGGGGTTTTCAAATACATCAGTAACAAGAGGAGAACCAGAGGGAACACTGGTCAGTTACTGGATGAGAACAGTGACCTTACTGACAGGGACAGGGACGAAGCAGAGGTGTTTAACCCCTTCTGTGCAATTCTCTTCAGTAAGGTCCATGGGCTCTGGGACTCCACATGCCCCGAGCTGGAGGACCAGGCCTGTGGTAAGTGATAAACCCCTAGTGAGCCCTGAACTTGTGGGTGATTTGCTGCCCCTCCTGGATCTATGTAAGTCCATGGGGCCCATGAGATTCATGCCAGGGTACTCATGGAGCTGGCTGATGTCATTGCCAGGCCTCTCTCAATTACTGTTCAATGGTCGTGGGGATCTGGAGAGGCCCCAGTTGACTGGAAGCTGGCAAACGGTGTCCCAGTTTCCAAGCACGGTAAGAAAAACGACGACCCTGGTAACTACCAGCCTGTCAGTCTCACCTCAGGGCCTAGTGAAATTATGGAGGAAATCATGTGGGGAGTTACTGAAGAACACCTAAAGACAGCGCAGTCACTGGTCACAGCCAACCTGAGCTCAGGAGAGGAAGGTCCTGTCTGTCCAGTCTGATTTCCTGTCACGACAAGGCCATCGGGCTGGCTGGCCAAGGGACACCAGGTGATGTTATTCATTCTGGGGAGGCTTTCCATACCGTGTCTCACCGCACCTTGCTGGGCAAAAGGTCCAGTGTCCAACTAGACAAAGCCATGATGTGCTGGGTGGGCAACGGGCTGAAGGCCGGGCCCAGAGGGAGACGGTGAGTGGGGTTCCATCTGGCTGGTGCCAGGCACTAGTGGGGCTCCCAGGGCTCCGTTTTAGGCCCAGCTCTTTGTAACGATTCTATGAAGGGCCTGGACACAGGGCTAGAGGGTGTCTGAGGTGAGTTTGAGATGACACCAAACTGGGAGGAGCTGCTGGCTGCACTGGGGGTGGAGAAGCCTGGCAGAGACCTGGACAGGTCAGAGAGCTGGGTGAGCACCGACAGCGTGAAGTTTAACAAGGGCGAGTGCCGGATCCTGCCCCTGGGAAGGGTGACCCTGGCTGCACACCCAGCCTGGGGTCAGGCGCTGGAGACCAGCCGTGTGAGAGGGATTTGGGGGTCCACAGGGGTTACCCATGAGCCAGCAGCGTGCCCAGGCAGCCAGGAGGCCAACCTCATCCTGGGGTGCATCCAGCACGGCACGGCCGGTCCAGGGAGGGATTGTCCTGCTCTGCCCTGCGCTGGGGCGGCCTCACCTCCAGTCCTGGGGCAGGTTTGGGTGCCACAGGACAAGAGGGACACAAAACTATCACAGAGTGTCCAGAGGAGGCAGCGAGCATGGGGAAAGGTCTGGAGGGGAAGGCTCCCCAGGAGAGGCTGAAGGCCCTGGGGTGGTTCAGCCTGGAGAAGAGGAGGCTGAGGGGAGACCTCATGGGGTCTGTGGCTGCCTGCCGAGGGGAGAGAAGGGGCAGCACTGATCTCTCCCCTCTCTTTGGGGACCAGGGACAGAACCCCAGGGAACGGTGTGAAGCTGGGCCAGGGGAGGTTTAGGCTGGGTGTCAGGAAGAGGTTCAGTGCTGAGAGGGGCGTTGGGCGCTGTCACAGACTCCCCAGGGAAGGGGTCCCAGTCCTGAGCTGGGCTGAGGGCAAGAAGTGTCTGGACGATGCCCTCAGTGCCAGCTCTGCCTGGGCTGGGCCTGTGAGGAGCCAGGAGTTGGGCTCCATGGGCCTTGTGGGTCCCTGCCAGCTCAGGAGATTCCAGGGTTCTGTGATTTAGTCGTTACTTTCAATAGTTGAGCTGGGTACCAGTAGAAACACGTGCTGTGACCCAGGGTGCTGTCAGGTGTCCAGGAGTGCTGCATACTCATTTCTCTTCATGACTTTATGCTTCCTAAACCTGTTTTATTCATATCTACCCAGTTAATTTATGCTTAAAATATTTTAACTTCTACTATAATGACAGGAAATTATTATTTTTTAAACTGACTGTCAATACACATTATCCCCCACTCACTGTTTTCTTAAACATTTTCAGTTTTCTACATGGTTCATGAAAAAGCAAAGTAATGCTCTGTATTTCAGAGTCCTTCTATGAGAGACATAGAGAAATATATCTAATCTTTTAGAGAACTTTAGGATCCCCAGACAAAAAGTCAAAAATAACAGTTCAACAGCATTTTGAGCCAGCAGCAGCCTGGCTCTGAGTCACCACCTCTTTCTTTTTTTTTTTTCTTCTTTCTTTTTTGTTTCCAAAAATAGGAGAGGAATATACCCTCTCAACCTTTCCAAAATTAAAATCCCTATGGATGGAATTTTAGAAGACCAATTTACCTATAAACCCGTATTGAAAAATAAAAACAATTCTTAGATGCAAACAAAGGATTCAGCTCCAGCAATTTGCTGCTCCATCTTCGTGTCACAGCCGCAGCGTCCGGGTACATCTGAGCTGCTCTGCTGTGAAACACCAACAACCTTTTCATCATCTTTTCTTTGTCTTTCCAGGTTCAGGCTATGTGCCAAGATACAAGGCAGCTGGCAAAGCAGAATTAAAAGAATGCTAAAGGAGCATTTAGTTTAGTTTCATATTTCACAGCAAAGTACCTATGTGCAGGTAGATACCCTTATGTAGAGGCTAGGTTCCTTTGCCGTCAGTAGTACCCAGTGTACATACACCAGTGCATGACAAAGGAGTGATCTGGGCCAAGAAAACTCTCCAGAGCTCCTGCAAGCCTTGTCTGGGTCATAATATTCAGCTTTGCCTGATGTATGTGAGAAAGAATCCGGGCAGCTGGGTTTGCCTCAGGCAGTGCAGCCTGTGGGCACAGGATGATAACTCCACTCATCTCTGGAGAGCTCTGGAAAGCTGAGCTCAAGGTGCCGTTACACCAGTGGACACCCAGGATTCCCAGATCCCTGTCCCCAAAAGAGTCACCAGTGCTGCGAGTTTTCTCCCAGAAAACCTGAAAAAAGGCTGTCCACCCCCTTCCCTTTCCTCCCAGTCCCTCCCAGTATCAGATGGATTCCTGTGAGCACACTCGGTTCTCCTGGACTTCTTCCTGCTGGAGACAAGCCCAACAGGACCGGGGTGTGCTGCAGGTCATTAAAGCTGAACTTCTTCTCCCGCTGCCTGAGAGGGAGAGTGCCTTTGGGCTTGAGATTTGGGGGAGGCACTAGGGGATGTGCAGGCTTTCCCCTGGAATTCACACAGCTACTCGTGCGACTGCCAGAGTCTATGGGAGAGGAGCCCAGGCTTAACGGGGGTAGAAAATGAACAGTTGCTGAGATGCTTACTAAGCCTACCCTCAGTTTTGCAAACCGATGGATGATGCAGCAAATTCTGGCATCCTGAAGCACTGAAAGGCCCAAGGAGTTGGCTTCTCAGCTTCCTAGCACTGTTGCTGTGCTCTTTCCTCCTCTTCTCAGGCTTACCAAGCAACCTGTTTCAAGAGGAGCTGGTCTGGCAGCAGACAATGACCATGCAAAGCAATCCAACAGTCAACAAAGACGTGGTTTGAAGCGAGGAGAGGAGAGACAGTTATGACCTTGTCTCAGGCGATGTTTAATCCCCATGGGCCAGAGATCCTTGTGCTTGGAAGGAATCTTCATGACCCGTTGCTCAATGCTTTCAGGAAAGATGCAAGGCAGTTTATTACCAAAGCCAAGGACGCGAGGAAGGACAGTACAGCATGGCACGCAGCGTTCAGGGTCGTGCTCTGGACACGACTCGTGTGCTCGGTGTAACTCAGCTCCAGAGGTTTCCCGGTCGAGCTGCAGGTGTCAGGCGCTCGGTCTCCTCACATCACGGCGCAGTGGCACTTCTGAGAGTGGACGTAGTTCCTGTAGTCAGCGAGCTGCTTCAGGTACAGGTCGGAAGGCCACCTGTGTGTCTCCACGAAACTGCGCTCCTCCGCTGGACAGAGCAATAAGGGAAAGAGTTGTGATGGCCAAACCCACATCACAAGTGCACAGGCTGCCAAAAAAGCTGCTTTTAACAGAGGTTTGAAGCCATTTAGGGCACAAATACTGCTGGAAACTGAAGGTGAGTGCTGCCGTTCTGCCCAGGCCGTGCTATAGCACAGAGCTAAGGATCACCACCTGGTGCTGCCTTGCCACAGTCACCAACGAGTGAGTGACTTCATCGAATCACAAAGTACCAGACTGCTCTGGTACTTTGTACCAGACCTGTAAAGATCAGTTAGTCCAACCCCTGAACTAGATCAGGTCGCTCAGAGCTTCATCCCCTCTGGCCTTGAATGTCTCCAGGGATGGCGCCTCCACCACCTCTACGGGCAACCTGGGCTAGTTAGGCACCACCTTCAGACTGAAGAACTTCTTCCTCATGTCTCATCTAAAGCTGCCCTGCTCTAGTTTAAACCCATCACCCCTTTTCCTATCACTCCATGCCCTTACAAACAGCCATTCCCAGCTTTCCTGTACGTCACTGCAGGGACTGAAAAGCTGCTCTAAGATCTCCCCTGAGCCTTCCCTTCTCCAGACTGAACAACCTAAACTCCCTCAGCTTGTCTTTGCAGGACATAGTAAAATAAATGCAAAAGTCATTAAAGGGAGCTGATGGGTTTTCTGAAAGCAGTGGAATTTGTATACATGGTAGTGTTGTTTTGACAGTTGGACTAGATGATATCAGAGGTCTTTCCCAATTAAAGATTATATGATTCTATGATTCTCTACCATTCTCTGATTCTAAGAAAGACCAATATTCTCTTCCCTGAGAAGTTAACCAGACATGGTAATCACCTGAGAGCATTTTTTAATGTTGAAACACTCTAAAGGAGGGTATTTCAGCCCTGCTGCCACTAGTTTGCCTCAAGATCACTACTGTGAGGCAAGAGGACCTCTACTGTACTTTAGACCAAACCAGCTTTGTTCTCAATATAAACATGGGTCCAAGGTTTGCACCTGTCCAGATAACGTTCACTGGGATGAAAACTCCCCATAGGCAATGAGCAAAAAAGTTCTAGAGATACAGATCAGTAAAAAAAATACACTGCTGGGGAAAATAAATATCTGTTCCTGGAAGAATCTGGGTTTATTAACCTGAATGGAAATTAGTTGCTGTATTTCCTAAGAGGTGCTAGAGGGTCCTGTAAGGATCCTATTTTCTTCAAAGAAAAGCTCAGCCCTTAGAAGGCAGGCATGGGAAGTGACTCATTACCTTGATTCAAATGTACACACTAAACAAAGTTATATGCATAAGGTGGAGGTGTTGATATACAATGATTAAAGTGTCCCAGTCAGTTCAGTTATGAGTGAGCACTCAGTGCAGGAGCCAAAGAAAAGGGGTTGTGGTTGCTGGCTGTGCTGCCCTTCCTGTGTTAGTGAACCATCCAGCTCAAACAGACTCTGGCCTGGACTAGTCTCTACAGCCTAAAGAAGTGCTAATCACCTTCTCATGCAGGAGCAGCATTGTCCAGTTTTGCACCTCATTAGGTACTCATTAGGTACTCACTTCTGAGTACCTAATGAGGTGCAAAACTGCCAAGTGTCAGGTGTTGCACTTGGCCCAGAGGAATCCCAGACAGATTAACAGCCTGGGAGAAGAGCTCCTGGAGAGCAGCCCTGCTGAGAAGGACCTGGGGGTCACAGGGGATGAGAAACTTCCCCTGAGCCAGCAGTGGCTCTGGCAGCTGGGAAGGGAGATGGGATCCTGGGCTCCATCAGCAGAGGGGTGGCAGCAGGGACAGGGAGGGGATTGTCCCTCTCTGCTCTGCCCTGGGGAGGCCCCAGCTGGAGTCCTGTGTCCAGAGCTGGGGCCCCAGGACAAGAGAGATGTGGGGCTGGGGGAGAGGGGTCAGAGGAGCCCCGGAGATGCTCAGAGGGCTGGAGCAGCTCCCCTACGCAGAGAGGCTGAGGGAGCTGGGCTGGCTCAGCCTGGAGAAGAGAAGGCTGCTTCTGGGGGGACCTCATTGCAGCCTGCCAGTCCCTGAAGGGAGCAGAGGAACAGGAGGGGAATGGGCTTGTGAAAGGGCAGAGCCTGGCAGGACAAGGGGGCTGGAGTGAAGCTGGAGGAGGGAAGGGGGAGAGGAGAGATTGGGGGGCAGTTGTTTGCAGAGAGAGTGGTGAGGGGCTGGCAGGGGCTGCCCAGAGAGGGGGTGGGTGCCCCGTGCCTGGGGGTGTTGAAGGCCAGGTTGGCTGGGGCCCTGGGCAACCTTGTGTAGCTCCAGGCCTGGAGGTTGGTGTCCCTGCCTGTGTCAGGGGGTTGGAGCTCTGTGACCCTTGGGGTCCCTTCCCACCCAGACCAGGCTGGGATTCTGTGATTAGTGAACTGATTCTGAACTAAGCAGATCTGAAAAGCATTTCCCATTACAAAAGTAATTGAATAATTACCTGACAGATCTTGGAATTCAGGCTTTTGGCTGAAGATGAGGTAGTTAGTGGCAATAAAATGAAGAAGCCAGGTTGAAAGGCAATCAGAATTGTGAAACTGAGAGAAGGAAAAAGAAACAACACTTAATGCTGTGATCTCTAAAACATAACTGTGCCTCACACCTCAAAATATTTCAGATTTCCACTGTCAGCACAGCAGTTTGCTAAATAAAGCTTTGACTCTAGGAGGTAGGGGAAGTAAAGCTATTGATGGAAATATGTTAACAGATTGAAAACCATGAATGGGCAATAAAACCCTCTTCCTCAGAACGGCACCTAATCCCTGGGGCTCCTTTCATCATGAATCTTTGAAAGCTTTGTCCTCTGCAGAGGAGCAGAGCCTTGGAAAAAGGGAAGTAAGCAGCACAAAAAGTTGGCTTTGCTGTCTCCTCTTTCTCCACAAAATCCTGTCTGTTTAAGATAATTCCCTGCCTGACACTTGGGAATAATTCAGTTTCTATTTTCTTTTCCAGCCTCTGATCTTTTCATGCTTCTTGGCTGTTTTACTGAACACTCTGTCAGGTTAGATCCTGTTTACCACTTGCCTATCATACATGTTTTCACTAAAGGAAGGAGAATTGTGTCTCCATTTCTCAAAAATATTTTTTTTCTGGCAAAAGCTGTAACAAAACTGAATCACTGCAAGGTGTCCTTGAGGAAGGAAACCACAGAGATTATGGGATGACCATGTTCTGCGACGGGAGGCTGAAGGGCATCCCACTGAAATGTCATTAACAAATTCATTTCAGTTCCAACTATTTCAGTCTTCTACTTAGCTTCACTTCAAACAGTAGACTACCCACCGCTGGAGTTCCATTATCAACTTAACTTAGCCTAAATGAATTAAAAAAAGCCAGCCTCAATGATTAAAAACACCAGTCTAAACAAATAAAAATACCACGTCCCTGGAGCTTAATCACAAAAGCAGAACACTGAAGATGTTAAGATGGTTTACCAAACCCAAGGACAGCAGACTCAGTCCTAACCTTACTGTTAATCTTTGCCAAACATAGACATGCAAGTATCCTGTGCCACCAGACGCCCGCTATCAACAGATTGTGTATCCACGTTTGTCCTTGGGAGGGGGAATTATTGTTCTTAGAAACTTTTAACAGTTGATCCAACCTGAGTGTGATGATTTGATGCAGGGAACACGCACCTTAGCTTTTCTGAGCAAGCTGACGATGCTGAGGCTTGTGGATGCCAGCTCCCTGCTAGGCATGCTCTGAAGCTGGGTGATAATGTAAAGCTCGCAGATGTGCTGGAGCCTCATGACTTGGTACATCTCTGCACAGATCAAGAGAGACATAGCTTGGAGGATACTGGCTGAAAAACAAGAAAACACCACGTACATGTATTTTACCTTTCTAGGCAAGATGGCCAAAGACTCTTTTCTCTTAAGTCATCTTTTGAACACCTCAGAATGAACAGAAAATCAAACCACTACAGATCACCTTTTATTTTTCACTGTTATTAAGTTGGCTGTACTACTCTCTTTTTTCCCAGGTAATCTATGTAATTAACAGGAAAAGTGTAGTTAGCACTTTTTAGAACGTAAGTGTAACATCAGTATCCTGCATCTTGAAGATTCTGAGTCAAGGGTCGCTGCTATATTTAAACTAAGTGGTGATTAATGAGAATATTCAGCTTTCTAATTCTCTCTGAAAAAAAAAAAGTCTGTGATACATCTACAAGAAAACATAGTAAAAAGGTCAAAAAGATAATGGAGTGACTGGATTTTTAAAAAAATAATACATATGGTACCAGTTAACATATGGTACCAGTTAAAATACGGTACCAGTTAAAACTGGAGGACAAGGAAATATTAGACAGACTGAAGAGAGAAGCATGAAAAACCTATGAATGTGGTGAAATCATTTGGAAAGAAACAAAAGAAAAAATACATATCACAACGTCATTGTGTATTTGACTAATTTATTTTACTCAGTGTGTAGATTTTCTTCTCATTAAGACAGACAAAGGTTAAGACACTAGCTCAGTTTTTCTTGCCAAACGCTCCAGTTGGCACACTTTTTTTCTTTACTTACTTAAAAATAAGATATCAATGTGTATAAATAAGGTATTCTTGCAAGTTAACCTTGTTTATATTAAGATTAACAAAATATATGCTAAGCAAAATTAAAAATTTGAAGTAAAAGCCAGAATTAAAATAAGAAAGCAGTATTGTTGTGATGTAGAAAGGACTGCAAATAATGTAATAGACCAGAAATGAAATTTCACAGGTTTTTGAGTAAGGACAAAACAAACACAACATTTTAGTAGTGATATTTATTCTGGCTGCAGTTGATTTTACTTGACTATGAATGATTATTTTTTTTCCTTTATCACACCCTATGAGCAAATTATCTTTCTTGAGATATCATGCATTAAAATACTGTCATTTTTCAGTGAAATAAATGCTTCTACATTACTATCAAAGCCCCACTGTGGAAAAATGAGTAACAGATATATGTGTATTTTTAAAACTTCTTACCTGGGCAGCAGGAGTCGGTATAAAGATACTCTAGAAAGGAGAGGAAAGTGTCTTTGGAAACCCCATACACCGGAACCAGAATACTATTTGCTTCTAGATAATTACCATTAAACATAGCTGCCATTACCTCACAGCGAGCTACCAGAACTGCTCTGTGGGCTGGTACAGTTGCACCTGCAGGACACAAGGCAAAAAATCTCTGGTGATTTTGTGTACACAGGAAGATCTCCATTTTTGAAGCCGCTGTTTCCTTAGGTGGCCTTCGCTGAAAGCGATTAAGTGCTAAAAATTAAGGATATCTAACAGATAATTAATAATACACTCACTTTATACCAGTGGAGACGTTTACAATTGCCCAGTATTCATCAGCAAACAGGAAGAAATAACCAGTTTATGATGACAACCTCCTGCCCAACACCATGTTCCCCAAACAGGGCAAAGTTTTATCAGACAGAAACGTGCTTCCAAACACCAAAGTAAGTGACACAGCTGTGGCTGCACCAGCTTGCTCTAAGCAACCCCCTGGCCCACTGCATAAATACACAGTGCTGTGAATCGCTGCAGAAATGAGTGATTTCTATGATCCTGTGATTTCTGTACACCAGTAATCCCCTTGGACTCTGTGTTCCAGAAGTCAAACTTTCACAAAGTTTCCCCTTTTTTCATTTCTATTCACCTTCTACTTCCAGGTTGTCTAAGCTGCATGAAAAGCTTACATATTTCTACATAGAGAGAGCACATGTTAATTATGTATTTTTATATTATGAACATTATATACTTATTATAACGTTAATTAAATAATTATATATAACCACATACATGTATAATTATACATTATTTAATTATATAGTATAAATATAATGTATAGTTCTAGTATATAAATAAATATTTCTAAATTTGTTTTTTTTTATGCCCATGAAATTAGTAATCCCAGATGCAGATGTGAGGTAAGGTACACATGCAGTCTTGTATGTGCACATGATTGGATATTTACATACTAATTAGGAGGTTCAGCCTGTTACAGACATGTCAGCACACAAAGACAGCCTCTGCTTCCCCACATGTTTTTAATCCTGGCCACAGAGTCCTAGACAATCCCTGATGTTTTTTAATCCCAAAATGATTGAGATGCTTCTTTTCTCACTCCTAGGGTTAAGCAACAGGCAGGTCTAACCCAGGTGCCTGCAAGGCTGAAGGTTTCTGTCACCTACCATGCAGAACCTGCAGATCTGTGGTGGAAATGTGAAAAATCAGAATGGAAGCATCTAGAAGGTCAGGGAAACACAGATGGTGTTGATGGCATCTGGATTAGCAGGTCATCAAAACCCCAGCACTTCTAGAGATGCCCTCACTGGGGGAAGAAGGGCAGTGAACAAAGCCTGAGGAGGCACAGGAGTGGGACTAACTCCTGTTAAGTATCTGAAGGGTAGAGCAAGGCACAGCCACAGCCAGCACCAGCCCAAGACAGACAGGGGGCAGGTGCTCAGGAGCCCAGGGGAGGTTTAGACTGGATGTGAGGAAAAATGTCTTTACCAAAAGGGTTGTCAGTCACTGCACAGGCTGTCCAGGGCTCTGGTGGGGTCCCCATCCCTGGGAGGTTATAAAAGATGTGTGGATGTGGTTCTCAGGGACAGGGATTAGTGATGGGCTGGGTAGTGCTGGGTTAATGGTTAGACCTGATGATCTGAAAGGTCTTTTCCAACCAAGACAATTCTGTGATTCAGTGAGTGTAGACAGGGCCATGGGAGCCCATGCCTCTCCGAGGTGTGACACTGGGCAGAGCCCTCAGATGCATCCCAGAGCTTGTGCAGGTGGGAAGATGAGTGAGATAAGTAAGAGTCCCCCGTGATGCAATCCCTGGCTTAGCCTTGCTACCTGTGTCCTACGCCTCTGCAGGAGCTTTTCCTACAGCACACCCCTCAGGCTGGTGAGACTTTGAGGGATGCTTGTGAAACAGAGAGGCACAAAGCCTACTGTGACAGGCAGAGGGCACTGGTACAGGCTCAGCCCCACAAACCATGTGAAATGGACTGTGGTGTACTGCATCCATGGGGACAAAGCCTCAGTTCTAAGCAGGAGATGCTTTCCACAGCCACTGAAAAGCATGGAAGTGTTCTTAGCTTTGGCTAAGTCACCTCCATTTCTCTTGTGCAGAGAGGATGAAGGCTGGAGGTGCAGCAGTGCCCATGTCAGTAGGAGCAGAGGTACCATACCTTGTATTTTGAAGATGACATCAGCCAGGACAGGCGTGTTAAAGAACAGCCTGAGAGAAGTATTGTACAGCCGTTTTATCTGGTGGGGCCTACAGTCCTTTACAGTGTTTAGCTGGAAAATAAATTAATAACACATTGTCAGGTGTAGCTGGCCACAGAATAAAAGATTCCAAGACATGATTAATATGGGGAATCTAAACAACAGCCTTTCCTTCCCTACGTTGTTTCCTAATGCTGCACAGGTTTGACTCTGACACGTGCAGTCCTCTGCAATTGTCTTAATCATTTATTCTCCCACTTCCTCCAAGGCATCTCTTTTGTGGGTCCATATCAGGGAATCCCAGACTGGTTTGGGTGGGCAGGGTCCTCAGACCCCCAGCACCCCCCTGCCATGATGGGGCAGGGACACCCACTCCCCAGCCCAGGGTGCCCCCAGCCCCATCCAACCCAGCCTTGAGCCCTGCCAGGGATCCCAGGGCAGCCCCAGCTTCTCTGGGCACCCTGGGCCAGGGCCTCCCCCCTCCCCAGGAAGGATTTCTGCCTCCCAGCCCCTCTCCATCCCCCTCCTGCAGCTGAAGGCCCTTCCCCTGGGCCTGGCCCTCCCTGCCCTGGGCACCGGCCCCTCTCCAGCTCTCCTGGAGCCCCTCCAGGGATGGGAAGGGGCTCGGGGCTCTCCCCACAAGCAGCCTTCTCTTCTCTTCTCTGGGCTGAGCCAGCCCAGCTCTCCCAGCCTGGCTCCAGAGCAGAAGCCTCCTCAAGACTCTCCCACAGCTCCGTGTCCTTCTTGTCCCAGGGACCCTTGAGCCAGAGGCAGCGCTGCCGGGGTTTTTTCCTTGTTTCCCTTTCAAAACTGGGGGTTATGTTTCCCCTTTGCCAGCCAGTGGGGCTGTCACTGGACTGGCACAGCATCTCAGATAGGATGGAGAGTGGCTGAGACACTTCATCTGCCAGCTCCCTGGTCAGCCGTGGATGCATCTCATCAGGTCCCAGGGACTTGTGCACCTTCAGCTGCCTTGGACGGTCTCAAACCTGATCCTCTCCTATAGTGGGTGATTCTCCATTCTCCAAGTCCCTGTCTTTTCCTGCTGTCACTTGTGTGGTGTGGTTAGAGCTCTTGACTGTGAAGATTGAGGGGAAAAAAGTAATTGAGCACCTCAGCCTTCTCCATACCCCAGGTAACCAGGTTTCCTGTTTCATCCCAGAGGGCCCCCACGTTTCCTTTGCCTTCCTGTGATGGCTGATGCACCTCTAGAAGCTTTTCTTGTCACCACTGATGTCCCTGGACAGATTTATTTCTTCCAGGGCTTTCGCTCTCCTCACCTGATCCCTGGCTGCTCAGACAGCTTCTCTGTATTCCTCCAGGCTACCTGTCCTGGATTCCAGGTGGTCTCCCCTTCTGGGTTTGTGTTTGCCCAGGAGCTCCTTGTTCATCTCTGCAGGCCTCCTGGCTCCCTCTACTGGGATACATGTCTCCTGAGCTTGGAGGAGGTGATCCTTGAGTGTTAACCAGCCCTCCCAGGCCCCTCTTCCCTCCAAGGTTTTCCCATGGTAATCTACACTGCAGGTCCCTGAGAAGGTCGGATTCCAGGGCAGTGAGCTTGTTGTGCACCCTCCTCACCGCCCCGAGGCTCTTGAACTTCATTGTTTCATGGTCACTGCAGCCAAGGCTGCCCTTGAGCTTCTCATCCCCTACCAGCCCCTCCTCCTTGGTGAGAACAAGGTCCAGCAAGGTACATGTCCTCATTGGTTGCTGTGTCACTTAGAGCAGGGTGTTATCATCAGTGTTTCCTACACTTGTGTCCCTGCTCTTGCCTTGGTACTGTCTGACCTGTGACAGAACTCTCCCATCAGCAGCTCTGGGCAGGTGTGACTGCATCACACATCTCATGGACCGCAGACATCTCTGTATCTGCCTGGTTCACCCCCAGGGCTGCAGAAACACGAGGTCTGGGGGCCTGGTGGAGAGCGCTGCTGGGACACACACCCATCTCCTGGTGGGATCCTGTGGCAAGGCAGCCAAATGGTTTTGTTCCTTTTGTTTCTGTTGCCCTGACTTCACCCCCACAGAAGCAGGGGGAGCTCACAGGCTGAAGCACAGACTTCTTGTACAATAATCTGGGCATACAGACCCTCCTAAAACCCTGCACTTCCAGTTAGTTTTTCACTTTTGGTTTTCTTGAAAAATGGAACCTAAAGCTACCAAAAGGAACAGCATCAAAATCATATTGTAGATTGTGATGAAGGAAATTTAGGTGAGGTTGAACTGACAGTTAAAATCGTGTCTAATTTCTGAATTAGTCTTACATTTTATAAATTTAAAAAATCAAATCAATAAAGTCAATATCAATAATAACAATAAATAACAGCAATCAATATCAATAAAAAAAACTAATTACATTTTATCAATAAAAAAACCAAGGAAAACTTTTCAACATGAAGTAGAAGCATCCTGAAGGCATAACAAAACCTGAAGAGTAGCAACAATTCAGGCTTATTATCTGAAGAGTCTTCAGGACTTTCTAAATCCAACCCTATGAACATCTTGGCTGTGGACACTTAGGACTGGCAAAGTCTGCAGCTGAGCAATCAGAAGCTTAAAACAGCTAAGAAACATTTATATTATGTTATCTCAGGACAGGATAAGATGGTTTCCCACTTATACTGACAGAAACACTCTGTGCAAGTTCTACAGTACCAGGGAATGTGTAAGTTCTATCAGCAAATGCCTGTTAGAAGAAATCATATATTATAACTTTTCATTAGCACAATAATGTGACATAAATTCTGCTTTACTCTGAAGTAATCTGCTGAGTTATCGAGCTGCAGACAGGTTTCCACATCACAAGGCTCAGGAGAGAAACCAGCTCTCACCATGCACTGCAGAAACGTAGCTGTTGGCAGGAGTGCAGTGCAGGAAAGCTTTCCTGAGCAGCCTCCTTTACAGGAGGAACACAGAATCACCCTGTTATATGGCTGTGAATATGATTAATCCTTTTAGGGTACTTCCTCCTGTACTTTTTTACTGGAAATACTGTGGGTTACCCCAGCACCTCAGTGTTTCTGTTTGATACAGGCCTGTGAAAAACCCACTGACCAAGAAGTAAAAGCAGTGAGGCAAAGTGAGCTTAGGACAGGAAACTCTGTCTACAAATCAGTGTCCCAAGAGCTGAAGTAGCTAAGACTAACCCCGTGAGTTACCCCAAGACAGTTAGATGTACCTTCCCAGGAGTTTTCAGGATACATTTCACTTTCTCAAGCACATGTTCAGTCTTCTCTGGATCCTTCAACTTCTTCCTGATGTCCTCTTCTAGTCGTTCCCACTGGAAAGCGCCTGTCACAAGACACATTTGGATTACAGACCACCCAGGCACAGGCCTTAGCTGGCAGAGAGAAGATGACAGCAGTGCCAAACAGATCCTGCAGGAACTATATTCTTTGCATGTAAATCAGCCAGATCCTGCACTTAGGAAGGGCAAGATGCAGCTATTGCACAATAAAACTTCCCTGGTGTTTGACCAGATACTCTCCTAGACCTCTCAATAGCTTTCTTGGGAAAACTGAAAGCGCTGACCAGCATGAAACATGGTTTATCCTTACGCACGCTGCTGGAGTAAGTCTCAAAGACACTGTGGGGATTTCTGGGAACTTTCAGCTCTGCCCCCTGGGTCTGTGCAGCCAGGAAGAGTCAGAGGCAGATAGAGCTGAGGGTAAAGCACAAGTCAGCACAGCCTTGAAGGCACTCTGCTGCAGAAAGGTGGAGACAGCACGGACAGCATACAGCATCTTCAGCTCCGATGACTTTCAGCAATGCCCTTCAGACTGGGAGCTGTGACTTACACCAGTGTCACCTAAAGCTGTACAAAGTTCCCCAACTCCTTGGCTGACATAAGAGAAAGTAAAATTAACACACAGGAGGCAGCAGAGGTGCTTATCTTTCACCTCCTGGAATCTCAGGCTTCATCCTCTATTCACATCACCAAGAAATAAAAGAGCCAATCCATTCCCACCAAAACCCTTCTGCACCTGTCCTTCATGTGTGACACTGAAAGGGCTGTTCTCAATGTTCAAACTCTATCTGCAAGCTGAACAAGTCTCCCTTGTGCCTGTTCATGTCTCAGCTACTGAGGCAGAAATCCTTTTCACATGTCAGGCAGGTAGCACTCTACAGAGACTGACTATGATTCTTCATGGATATGGCTCTAAATAGATAATTATTTGGGGGTTTTTATTGCAGTGAAAATCAGAATGCATCATTAAAACCCCTGCTAACTCTTTTGACAAATATAAAATACATATTCTTTTGTACTGACATCTTGCAAAGTATTTTATAAAGAATAAACAAGTACCAGATATTTCCAGAAAAAACATAATTCTCTTTGTCCTGAGGATTCCTAAGCAACACTTAAAAAGATGGAAGAAAACCAGTGCCATTTTAATAGACTGAATTTGCAGCAAATTCCAGAGTGCCCCACACTTCAACCACTTACCATGTCTTCTGGACCACCATACCAAAGAGAAATCACCTGAGTTTTCTTATGCAACCCTGCACTCCAGTCAACATGCTTAGAACATGCAATCATTTAAAATTTGTTAGGACCCTGGTGCCTGAAACTATCTCAGACTTTGTTTTTTTTGCAAAAACATTGGTTTATGGACTTTGTACAGAAAAGTACTGTGCTTAATTTATTTTCATCAGATCTGGAATGACAACTAATTTGATTTTTACTGAATCTAGGCAAAGGGATCCTTTTCTATAGACAATGTTCATCATAACCACAGAATAATGAGTGTTGGAAGGGACCTTGAAAGCTCATCTACTCCAAACTCCCTTGCCACAACAGGATCACCCAGACTAAATCACACAGGTCAGCATCCAGGTGGGTTTGAATGTTGCCAGAGAAGGAGACTCCACACCCCCCTGGGCAGCCTGTCCCAGGGCTCCCTCACCCTCACAGTGACAAAGTTCCTCCTTGTATTTCCACGGAACTTCCTCTGCTCCAGTTTGCACCCACTGCCCCTCGTCCTGTCACTGCCATCCCTGAGCAGAGCCTGGCTCCAGCCTCCTCACTCTCACCCTTTAAATATTTATTGACATTGATGAGGTCACCCCTCAGTCTCCTCCTGGCTACAGAGATCCATCTCCCTCAGCCTCTCTTAACATGGAAGATGTTCCTCTCCCTACATCACAAGGGTGAAACAGGTGTAGCCAGGCAGCAGAACATCATCCCGCAGCAGCACAGGCTGGATGAGAAACGAGTAACCAGACCCATCCTGCGAGGTACCTGAATAAATGAAGTGGAGGACATCTGGGAGACAAGAGCAGAAGACAGAGTCCTTCACCACCACTCTCAGGGGCGGGACGCAGGGCGGGCGGGCGCGGGGGGCGGGTGGGGAGGCATCCCCCGCCTCCACCGCGAAGAGGCTCTGCGCCGTCCGCACGATGGAGGCGTCGTGGATGTCGGCGGGGCTCTTCACCTGGAAAAGCAGCATGAAGAGGTGGCTGACGGAGCAGAGGATGATCTTGTGGGCCTCCACCGCCGTGCTGAGGTCTTCGGGGTAGAAGGCCACGTCGGCGCACTGGCAGCAGCACAGCAGGTTGTGCAGGTCGGCCTCGTAGTGCGAGGCTTCGCCCTTTAAGATCGGCATTTTTTCTGTTAAAAAGGAAAATTGAAGCAAGTATTAGTGGCAGAACAAAGGTATTCCCAGGGACCTGATCAAATAAAGGACAATTTTTGGAAAACAAACGTAAAAGCCCTCCCCACTAAAGAAACCCACTCACAAAACAGAGCTGGTAAGAAAATACAGAGTCACAGCATCACCAGGTTGGAAAAGCCCTTTCAGCCCATGGAGTCCAACAGTCCCTGTCCTGTGCTAAACCATCTCCCTGAGCACCTCATCTCCCCCCTGTTAAACACACCCAGGGGCAGGGACTCAGCCCCGTCCCTGGGCAGCCTGGGCCAGGCCCTGACAACTCTGCCAGGCAAGAATTTTTTTCTAATATCTAATCCGAACCTGAAATTCCTATGCTGTTTGAACACATCTAGCAAAATACACTGAAAATGGAAATGCTATAGTAAAATAATATAAGAAACGTTTGGTTTAGTAAATAGCATCCATCCTTTCATGAAACCTCTCTTGCACTTAACAACCCTCACACTTAAATCCCAAACCTAAAGGATCTGGGCAAATTTCTAGACCACGTGGGAAGGGACAGTTGCATATTTAGAGGTCAGGACTTCTCAGTAATTATTTCACCAAATAAGTGCATCAGATGCCCAGAAATCACAAGCAGGACATCATGTGCAGGGTCATACACATCTCTCTTGTTTCATTTTCAGCAAATAGAGATATTACTGGGTGGTATTGTAAAATAATGAAGAATGGTGTAATAACTCTCTTTTACAATTTGTCTGTGAAGCTTTCATGTAAAGCTTTTATTAATTCACCTTTGCATTATTTCATGAAGTGCACCAGAAAACCACCCTAATTATGTCTGTCTAAAACCAACCAGAAGCCCACTGCAAGGCTACGTATCACTTCACAGTTCTCCCCACTCTGTTTAAATCATCACCAAGAGATGATGCAACCCCAGCCACACAGCCAGGGTAGCTGATGACAGGTAGCACGGCTCACAGTGATGATTACAAAATGCTAACTGCATGAAGAACTTGACAGACGTAACGAGTGGTACTAGAGGCCAGACAAGCACCTGGCTGTTCAAGCTGAGGCGGTTGAACTCGGTGGCACTTTTGAGTCTTTTTCCTTTTCTTCATTTTCTCAGACGACTTCTGATTCAAACTTTGGATCATAAAATATTCCAGCTAAAACACAAAATTGTAATTAAAAAAAAAAAAAATCATCCTAGTTATTTAAGAACAACCTAGATGTCAAGCTCAGGAGAACAAGTGGGTGCAGTACACAGGATGGAGGCTCCTGCTGCAAATAGTCATCCAGGTCACCGAGTCCCAGCTCTCCTTTATCCGCAGTAGGTACCACCTACAGTTGGAATTACCACAATTTAAAAGTCTATTTATCTGTGGTTAATTCTCTTGCCTTTAATCTTCCCATAAATGTCAGGCACAAAGGTATTCAATTTACCAGCTTCTGTAGATGTTAATCACAGAATTACAGAGAAGAATAAGACATGATGGGTAAGGATCAGGGACAAGTGATGGATGTAATAGAGCAGTGTATGATCTCTGGAGCTTCCAGCTAACCACCCCCACCACACAATGCTGCTGTGTCCTCTGAAAAAGTCACATCACAGCGTGATCTTTCTGGGCAAGGTTTCTGGAAGAGAATACAATCATCATCCCCACAATGAAAATGTACCTGAGGGGAAACGATCTGTCTCACAGGGACGGAGAGGAACATAGGGTGGTTCAGTTTGAGTTCATGCGTGTCTTAAATGCTTTCACCACCCACTGTGGGACACATAGTGCTTTCTAAACACCAGGAAAATACTCTGGCTGGACCAGAAGTTGAGGGGATTCGTTGTTTTTAATTGGGAATGAAGGGGTCCACTAAAAACTGGCCGACTGTTGTGCCAGATATGTCAAGTTACTATCAAATCCCATGGAAATGCACTGTATTTACACACCAGGAACAACAACAGGGCAGACCATGGGAAATTACACTGCTCAAAGAGCTGGTTTTTGGGGTTTTTTTTTGGTTGGAGCTGAAATACTACTGGGAAAGCAACCAAAAAGGTTCAAATAAAGGCTGAGCTTAAAACCCCTCATAAAACTGAATGTGAAATATCAGTGCAAAATCATTTTGGGGAGAACACAAGTCTGAAAGACTGTGTTTAGAAACCGGTCAGTTCACTCCCCTCTCTTCAGGGGCACAGAAGAAGAACGAGCTCATTAGATCTGGGGCACTTTAGCAAGCTTCTCAGCTTCTGCCTTGTTCAGCTTTGCTGTGCCTGACCCCAGGCTCTGCTCAGGACTGCACGTTGCATCAGGGCTGTGAACTGAGCACCCACAAGAATATGCTAAAAATCCAGGCAACTCAATAATCCTACCCATCTCACTTTATGAGTAGAACTGTTGTGAGAGTTTGAGCAATTCAGATTTAAAATAGTGGAATTTTGTGGAATAATTCAGCTTGGAAGGGACCTGTGGACATCACCAACTCAGGGCTACTGCTCAAAACAGGCTCATCTTCAAAGAGGGATGGGGCTGTTCAGCTGGAGTTGGTTATCCCATCCCAGCAAGAGTTGAGGAGAGGAATTCAGGGAGAGGGGTGACAGGCAGAAATTCTTGCAGCATGTACAGTGACTTTCCTAAAACTGCCTGGAAGGTGGTTAGAAGTAAAGCAATCTCAGCACTGCCAGTTCAGTTCTAATCATAGAATCCTAGAATTAACCACAGCATCACAGACTTACAGGAGGATTTGGGTGGGAAGTGACCCCAGAACGCCCCCACCACCCCGCTGCCATGGCCAGGGACACCTCCCCAGCCCAAGGTGCCCCAAGACCCACCCAACCCGGCTTTGAACCCTGCCAGGAATCCCAGGGCAGCCCCAGCTTCTCTGGGCACCCTGGGCCAGGGCCTCCCCACTCCCCAGGAAGGATTTATCCCAAGTATTTAACCTAAATCTAGCGTGGGTGGGAACTTGTCCTGAGTGGGAGGGCACAGCCCTGACATGGGTCATGCTCTCCTTGTGCTTTCAACAGGAGTTTTTCTCACTCACCACTCCTCCAAAGTACTTCTGTACGTAGAACTCATTAAGAGTGTGCAGCTCGAGATACGTGGCTCCGAGCTCCTTGGCGAGCTGAACTCCCTCTGAGGTGGTGACACAGCTCCTCCTGTCTGAAGTGCACAGGGGGCAGGTGCAAGGCACTCCTGGGGTAAAAAGTGACACACAAAAAAAACCCACCCAAAAGTGATTTTTGTCAAATAATCCAGAATATTTAGCATCCTAAATAATTATAACGTTACTTAGAAAAGAACAAAAAAGAAACAGAAGTTCAGTAATTTTGTAGTAAAACATCTGTTATTACTGCAAGAAAAAAAACCCAGCTTCTTATTAATCAGTTCAAAACATCAGCTGCTACACAGAAGTCAGCTTAGATCTCATTAGCACTAGCCTGCACTCTGTTTTGCTAAGGTGCAAGTGTCAAAAAGGGCTCCCAGGAATTCGGGTTGGTCTTACAGCGTCGGTATCCCTGTACTCCCCCATGCTGTATGAGCCTGTGAGCATTTCCATTCATTAATACCAACCTTGCACAGTGGCTCATCCATGCAGGAATCCCAGCCTGGTCTGGGTTGGAAGGGACCCCAAGGGTCACAGAGCTCCAACCCCCTGACACAGGCAGGGACACCAACCTCCAGGCCTGGAGCTACACAAGGGTGCCCAGGGCCCCAGCCAACCTGGCCTTCAACACCCCCAGGGACAGGGCACCCACCCCCTCTCTGGGCAGCCCCTGCCAGCCCCTCACCACTCTCTCTGCAAAGAACTGCCCCCCAGTCTCTCCTCTCCCCCTTCCCTCCTCCAGCTTCACTCCAGCCCCCTTGTCCTGCCTTTTAAAAAGTTGAGCACAGTAATGGAAGGGGAAAATTTCCTCTGCAGTCCCAGCTGTTATGTGATTACATCACATGTGTCTTAAGCAATTTTTTTACACCGAAATTGCTTTTTTTTTTAAGATTATGCCAGTTACACCCATGAAAATCTGTTATCTTCCCTGACTCAACTTTGCTTAATGCTGGTACAAACCTGCTGCCACGGATGTGGTTTCACATGTGCCACGCATGCTCCAGGTTAACATCCTCTGCTCACACCTATGGATAACACGTAACAACGCAGTGGTTTGGGGTTTTTTTGTGCCTTTTTGGCAGCACCGTTTGCTACTACAGAGGATTAAGATCTTAGTAATTTGTATGAGCAACGTGCTGTGCTCACACATACCTCCTAGAAACAAAGGGGCTCTGTGTGTGTGCACAGCAGTCAGCTCTGGCAGGTCCCAAAGCGAAACCGCGTCCTGAGAGCTGACCTTCTCCCACAGCCACGTTATGTAGGGAAGAAAAAAAAGTGGGGAGAATAAATGCCAGTGGTGGATATCACCACTCAGGCAGTGGTTAAATAACACATGCAAGAAAAGGCACTGGGAAGTCAGGAGCTCGTTCAGCAAGACCTTGCCATTAGGATGGCAGATTTATTACCTCTGTATAAATCCCAGCATAAAAACATTTGATCAGTATCAGTGAATTACTAAAGGGAAGAAAATAAAGATTTAATTGCTGTAGTGTTCTTTAATGGTCCTTTCTCAGTCACTAGGCAATAAGATATGAGAGCAGACCCTGGCAAAACCAAACACTGCATCCACAGAAGACTGAGAGAGCATGGGATAGATGAGAGGACAATGAGGTGGGGTGAGAATTGGCTGTGGGACCGAGCCCAGAGGGTGGTGATCAGTGGAGCAGAGTCTGGCTGGAGGCCTGTGACTAGAGGTGTTCCCCAGGGCTCAGTGCTGGGTCCAGTCCTGTTTAATATCTTCATTGAGACCTTGATGAGGGAACAGCATCCACCCTCAGCAAGTGCCGATGATCCAGAGCTGGGAGGAGTGGCTGGCAGGCAGGACACTGCGCTGCCATCCAGAGAGACCTGGACAGGCTGGAGAGCTGGGCTGGGAGAAACCTAATGAAGTTCAACAAAAGCAAGTGTAAAGTCTTGCACCTGGGAAGGAATAACTGATTGTACCAGTACAGGCTGGGGTGACCTGCTGGAGAGGAGCTCTGTGGAGAAGGACCTGGGGGTGCTGGTGGGTGACAGGGTGTCCATGAGCCAGCAGTGTGTCCTGGGGCTGAGAGAGACACTGGGATCCTGGGGGGCATCAGGAGGAGTGTGGGCAGCAGGTCACAGGAGGGGATCCTCCCCCTCTGCTCTGCCCTGCTCAGGCCCCACCTGGAGTGTTGTGTCCAGTGCTGGGCTCCCTGGGATCACACAGCCAGGGATCTCCTGGAGAGAGTCCAGAGGAGGCTCCCAAGGGGATGAAGGGCCTGGAGCATCTGCCCTGTGAGGAAAGGCTGAGGGAGCTGGGGCTCTTCAGCCTGGAGAGAAGCAGCCTGAGAGGGGACCTAATTAATGTTTATAAATATCTTAAGCATGGGATACAGGGGGAATCAGCCAGCCCCTTCTCAGTGTCTGTGGGGACAGGACAAGGGGTGCTGGGCTCAAGTTGGAGCACAGGGAGTTCCCCCGCAATGTGGGGAAGAACTTCTTCCCCGTGAGGGTGAGGGAGCCCTGGGCCAGGCTGCCCAGGGGGTGTGGAGTCTCCTTCTCTGGAGAGATTCCAGCCCCGTCTGGACAGCGCCCTGTGTGCCCTGTCCTAGGGACCCTGCTTTGGCAGGGAGTGGGACCCCATGGGCTCTGGGGGTCCCTTCTGACCCCTATGATTCTATGACTGTATGATTCTATGACGCTATGATTCTAAGACAGACTTCATGTCACTTAACACTTCCTCCTACATTACAGAACAAATGTCTACGCTCACATCCATCCTGTCCCTTACTCAGAGGAGGAGGGGTGCTGAGAAACTCTTGTGGTAGTCAAATCTGTCAAGTAAAAGAGCACTGACAGGCTTGGGTTTTACAGTCATTGCTTTGGGAAAAAAAAAACACTTCTAAAAAGTTTTAAGAATCAAGCCCAGTGATGAAATAGACCTTAACAAGATCAACAAAAGCACATTACAAAATATTTGGAAATACAGAATAAAGTTTGTATGTGTGTTGTGAACTTTTTTTCCCTGATGTAAGCAGAGTGGAGTTGCCTATGTCTGCCCAAACTGTCAACATGTTCTCAGCGTCGTTGCCCTTGTTGGCTGCTGGACACTTGTGCATCCTCTCAGACAACAGTTGTGTGACTGTGATTTTCATTGTGATTGAACAGCAGCAACGACTTGAAATACTCAGCATAAAATCAATTTGCATTGTTCTCATAGCTGACCACTGACCCACCTGGGCAGGGCATTGTGTGAATATATACCACAGCTATACCACACCTACACAATAGTTAATTGGCCATGATGGGCCATCTCTGTTGATGCAGCACTTCGTGGTACCTGAAGGGCTGGTGTGTCTGTTCATCTGATCACATCCCAGAGAGCTTCCAGGCTTTCCCCACCCCCTCTCCCACATTTGCAAGCTGATGGGCTTAGTTTTAATCTCATACATGAAAGATAAATCTATAGGTCAGACACAGCCAGAGATAACTCATCACCACGGGGCTCATCTCATATACTCACACATCTGCTGCTTAATCTAAAGTACTAGATTTAACCCCCCGTGTGTGAAGGCTCCACAAGAAGAGTCATTGCAGAGGTCAGCAGAGGATAGGATGCCTTTCATCAGCAGGGTTAATTAAGCATAATGTTCCTGCCAAGACAGCAGTCTACAGAACCATAATACATGTACATATTCCTGTCATCCTGACAGACTAATTGTTTCTGTCAGCAGCCTGGGAAAGCAAGCTGGAGCTGCAGTTAGATATACCAGATACATACCGTTCTTCCTTGCACCAATGGCAGAAATTATTACTGGGACTGAGCAGTGGTTCAGTGCTTTTTTAATCATCGGGACATAACTGTCCTTTAGATCTTGAAATGAAGCCTTGTCATTGACAGAGTACTTAATCACAATAATATCGGCTCCTCCGATGAGGCTGCGAGAGGTGTACAAGTCGCTATCAAATATGTCCTAAACAGAAAAAAAAACAAAACCAACCCACTGGTCAGTAATTTCCCACCCACAAAGGAAAAGGCAAGGCATTCCATGCACAACCTTACAGACGTATTTTTAGCTGATAACTTAATCCGTTGTTTGAAGGCATACAACACAGAGGAGAATTCATACTTTGCAATTTCCTTCTCTGGAGAACAAGGCACTCCTTGTAACAAACAGTAAGTCTCTTTTACACATTCAGTGATTCTTCAGGAAGAACAAACAAATAGGGTTTATCTAGGAATATACTTCACAGGAAGAAACTTTAGTGGTTTAATAACTTTCTAACATTTTCATTACGGAAAGAAAAGGCAGCTTCAGTGGTAGAGGATTGCAGTAACTCAACTGAGCCCATTATTTACCACATCATTTTAAGGAAAAGCTGAACTCTCTTATGTACCTACAAACTTTTTAATACAGGTATCATTAGGTGGGTGTGATTTTTATCTCCTTCATTACAGATCCCATGTATTACCGAATGACAGAATCACAAGGTTGGAAAAGACCTTCAAGATCATTCAAGTCCAATTGTTCACATCCCATGCTAAACCATATCCCTGAGCACAGGGCACAACAGAAAGGCATTGTGGATGGGAACTTGGGGAATATATAAAAGAGTATTGATATCGACAGGTAAAGTGATTTGCGTTATCAATATAGTTATTCCTGATGGCTGCCAAAGAGACATTGCTTGAAATCTGTGGTGAGGTATCTGTGATGCTTTTAGGTACAAGGGGCAGCATGAACTTGACAGAAGTTTATCAGTCAGTGAGTGTCCTCTTAGGCTGTCAGCA
Source organism: Rallus limicola (assembly GCA_022605955.1). Classification (NCBI taxonomy): domain Eukaryota; kingdom Metazoa; phylum Chordata; class Aves; order Gruiformes; family Rallidae; genus Rallus; species Rallus limicola. The sequence goes on along the minus strand of JAKCOZ010000068.1, from coordinate 1,144,224 downwards.
CACACCGTATCCAATTCAGGTCTCGTCTTTACAAAGAAAGAATTCTGGAAATAAACTTAAAGCATAATGGGCATTCCCATTCATTTCTTCAATTGATGTTCTTCCTTTCTAATAAGAACATCACAGGCAATTAAGAAATTGTCAAGAATAGGTAATTTTTGACCATGCTGACAAGAGCTTTAAGAGCACCACTGCTGTTATCAGGTTTTCTCAGTCAACTCAGTTAGAGACTGTTAGAATCCCAGGCTAAGAAAACTCTCTGCCAGCTTTTAACAGAAACATTTAGGCTGTGGTAAGAACATCAATTTACTATGTAAAGACACACTGAGCACTTCCAGCATAAGGTTACCAGCTAGACTGTTTTGAGACAGCCAGGGACAGCAGAACTGGGTCCCACAGTCAGAAAAAAATAGTTTTCAAGAGTCGGCTTTAATACATTTTAGTTGGTAATGATCTCAACATGGAATTTCTAGTGTATTTATATGAAATGTATAGGTTTAACAAGACAAAAGTTTGAGGGAAAAATACAACACAACCCCCAAAATAAGGTAGTGTATGTAGTTATTTAGCTTGGAGAAGAGGAGGCTGAGGGGAGACCTTCTAAGTGCCTCCCCTGCCCTGCCAGGAGGGTGCAGAGAGGTGGGCGCTGGTCTCTTCAGCCAGGGGACAGGAGATGGGACGAGGGGCAAGGGGCTCAAGCTGGGCCAGGGCAGGGTCAGCTCAGCTGGGAGGGCAAAGTTCTTCCCTGGCAGAGCTGTCAGGGCCTGGCCCAGGCTGCCCAGGGAGGGGGCTGAGTCCCTGCCCCTGGGTGTGTTTAACAGGGGGGAGATGAGGTGCTCAGGGAGATGGTTTAGCACAGGACAGGGACGGTTGGACTCCATGGGCTGAAAGGGCTTTTCCAACCCAGTGATTCTGTGATTCTCTGCACCTGAGCTGTGGCTTGTCCTGACACCAGCCCCTCCAGCATCAAAGACACCAGGTATGTGATACATGCCCAGACACCTGCTCCGATCCCAGCCCTCACCCTGGCTCTCCAAGGAGAGCATTATCCAGTCATATGGACCTGCAAGTCCCTCCACGCCCTAACCCCAACCAGTGGTAGATCTTCTCATTGATGGGACTCTCAACAGAGGATGTTAAAGTAGACTTCTGTTTGTCTACATGCTCATGGCCGTGCATACAACACAACAGCATCTCAAGATGTCAATATAATAGAGAAAAAACCTGCAAATCATACAGAAGATTTTTTTTTTTCTAAAGAGAGTAATACTAATGAGAAATGTAGTTGTGTTTTGGAAAGCAAAAAACCATGAAAAGATAATATGGCTGTTGCCTCACATGATTTTCCTACCCTTTTTGTCCTTAGCCTGACTTGTCATTTCTCCATCCTTGCAGGTCTGGGGAAATCCTTTCAGAAAACAGCAGCATGGGTAGATGAACACACCTCTTGGTTTAATTGTCAGGGGAAAAAAATCACAGAATCACAGAGCTGTCGGGTTTGGAAGGGCCCTCCAGAGCCCATGGGGTCCAACCCCCTGCCAAAGCAGGGTCCCTAGGACAGGGCACACAGGGCGCTGTCCAGACGGGGCTGGAATCTCTCCAGAGAAGGAGACTCCACACCCCCTGGGCAGCCTGGCCCAGGGCTCCCTCACCCTCACCGGGAAGAAGTTCTTCCCCACATTGGGGGGGAACTCCCTGGGCTCCAACTTGAGCCCAGCGCCCCTTGTCCTGTCCCCACAGACCCTGAGAAGAGGCTGCCCATGTCCCCTGTGTCCCAGCCTTCAGCTCTTGATCCCCAGTGATCAGATCCCCTCTCAGGCTGCTTCTCTCCAGGCTGAACAGCCCCAGCTCCCTCAGCCTTTCCTCACAGGGGAGATGCTCCAGGCCCTTCATCCCCTTCGCAGCCTCCTCTGGCCTCTCTCCAGGAGATCCCTGGCTGGTTGATCCCAGGGAGCCCAGCACTGGACACAACACTCCAGGTGGGGCCTGAGCAGGGCAGAGCAGAGGGGGAGGATCCCCTCCTGTCACCTGCTGCCCACACTCCTCCTGATGCCCCATAGGATCCCACTGGCCTTCTTGGCCCCCAGGGCACACTGCTGGCTCATGTGGGAACCTAGTGCAGGCTGCATCAGGTCTGTGGAGGTGTCTGCTTTCCACCACTGCCCTGTGCCACCATTGTGTCTCTCTTGATCCTACTGAGGAGACAGACACCCCTTCCCTGGGATAAGCGCCAGCCACGGGCCCATCCAGAAGTGAAAAATACAGTTTCCCTGCAGCGTCACATAATTAATTTAATACCCCAGAAAGCCCATTCTTGAACCTGGATGTTACATTTAAAAACACAGAGGAGACAAGCCTGTTTCCAGAGGTCTTGCTGCAATTATTTTCATTTTGCATCAAGTGTAGCATAGACCCAGCAGCTCAGACCGCTGCTCTGTGCTGGGAAAATCCTCCAAAAAATGATAGGGTAGGGTTTTTTGCCCAAGGCATCACTGAGACAAAGGGTCTGGAGCCTCCTGGATTATCACTTCTAGGGAAGCTTTCATGCAAAAATGACAGAGGGCATTTCCTCAGGTGATGAACCATGGTTCAGATTCAGGAATAACATTAATTACGGGCTCCACCTATGAAATCTGTGTAGCTGCTCATCATGCTGCCTGCCCTTGTCATTTCCCAAGACAGTGCTTGACAAAAGGAAAAAGCAACAGCACAGCTAAGGTCATTATAATATGACCTTATTAATGATAATTATACTCCCGTTGCCATTCCTTTCAGGATTTATCAGGAAAGAAAGCTCCATTCTTTCCTTGCACGTCTCCATTGTACCCTCCTCATAATAAAATTCTCCCCATTAGCAAATCATGCTTCTCAAGCATCCATGTTGAAAATAAAGCCTTCAGGGGCGATGAAGAACCAATTTTCCTACCAGTCACATGAGCCCTGGGGAGGACAATGCCTGCTTTGTCAAAATTAAGTTATGAATGCTCTGAGGGAGCGGCAGCGCGAGCCACTGTGCCCCTGCACTGCCCACACTCTTTCTGAAAGCTGCTGATTAATGTCCCCACGTCCACCTAGTCCAGCTCTTGATGTAGGGCAGCAGCAGCAGAAAACGCTCTTTGAGGGGGAAAAGGAGCCTGGCCATCCCCAAGAAACATTCCACTGGGATATCCTTTGGATACAAGAGGGATGCACTGGGAATACTGGAACGTTCATCCCTCTCTAAGGAGAGAACCATCCTCCATCAACAGGCCCTTCTTTCCACAAGGGTCTCATCCATTTTTTTCAAGGTTTGCCTGCAACATCTCATCAGTCAGGTCCAGGGCAGAGCAAATTTTGCAGGTGCACACTCCATAAGCTACTACTCCCTTGAACTTACTCAGTAGGTTGCAGTACAGAGGGAAGAATCTTCAACATAAATCAAGGGAATTCAGACCACAACCCAGGAATGCCACTTTTGTTTTTCAGTTGAGGCTTCACAAAATGGCTTTAACTGGGTGAGCTGCACCCCTCCAGATAATTTTTTTTTTTTTTAAAGTAGTAAATAAAATAATATTAAAATAAAAATTAAATAATATTAAAATTAAATAAAATTAAAATAAAATATAATAACATTTTTTAAATTGGTGAATTGTCCTGTGTTGCCCTCTCATGAAGTAATTTAGTGTTTGCAAAAAGCAAAAATGAAGAACACAGTAGGGAAAACAATCTGCCAGGATGTGATCCCTTCTTGTAAACTGCCAGCTCAGGATGGCCAAGCTTTAAAGTGAGAAAGGATGAAATGCTAAAAAAATTAGAAGTTGTAAGCTATGGTTTTGTACTGAAGCAGCAATGTGACAGGATTTTTAAAAATTAAGAAGTAAAATTAGCAAGCAGATCAGATTCTTTTACCTTCAAACATGTTAAGGACCAGCCAGGCCAGCCAGCACGAGGGGCACAAGGATGTTGCTGCAGGGAAAAAGCCAGATAACAGCACTGTGGAGAAAGCTCCCAGGGGCAGGAGCTACTGCTGTTGGTGCAGCCAGGAGAGCAGACAAAAAAAAATGAGAAAAGACTCATGGAAGGAGATTGTTGAAAGGGAAAGTTTTTTTAAAAATTACAAAAAAATCACAGAAAACATTTTCAAAATCATTTAATTTTCCTTCTTTTGTAGCATTCCACTAAGAGGAGCAGGAGGATGTCAGTGATGACCTAGAAACTGGGGAGTTTTTATAACCTAGGGGAAAACAAAAAGATTCTAGAGGCATAGTTTCCTGGGAAAAACAAACCAAAACAAAACCCAACCAAAAAATCCCTGGTGTCTCACGGAGGGAAAGGAAAAGGGACAGTGAGACCCCTATCCCTGGACCAAAACAGCAGGGGACACCAACAGTGAAATTCTCATCCTGCCATTTCTCCCCCAGCATCATAATTAAATGAGTCATCACATGAACTGCAGCCACTGCATCAGGCTTGGTTCTGAAGCTGAGGGAGATACACTTGCCATGAGGTATTACAAGTTTTCACTCATAAGCATGCAGCAGCATAGCAAAATTCAGCATGAAGCTACGTGCAAGCCAGTAAGATGTCAACTCAGCCCCCAAGACTGTCAAATAGGACACGGAGTGCTAAACAAAGCAACCTTTTCCCAAGCAAATCTTAAAATTCATCTTGCAAATTACTCCTCAGAAGCTGCAAGTTCCCACACTGAAGTTTAGCCCTGAAAATTTTTTAAAAGTGGGACATGCAGCAGCCTTTAAGAGAGCAGAACTTGAGCGTGCATTAGGACTGATCAGTTACTGACATATTCGGTATGCATAGAACCATAGAACCCCAGCCTGGTCTGGGTGGGAAGGGACCCCAAGGGTCACAGAGCTCCAACCCCCTGACACAGGCAGGGACACCAACCTCCAGGCCTGGAGCTACACAAGGTTGCCCAGGGCCCCAGCCAACCTGGCCTTCAACACCCCCAGGCACGGGGCACCCACCCCCTCTCTGGGCAGCCCCTGCCAGCCCCTCACCACTCTCTCTGCAAAGAACTGCCCCCCAATCTCTCCTCTCCCCCTTCCCTCCTCCAGCTTCACTCCAGCCCCCTTGTCCTGCCAGGCTCTGCCCTTTCACAAGCCCATTCCCCTCCTGTTCCTCTGCTCCCTTCAGGGACTGGCAGGCTGCAGTGAGGTCCCCCCAGAAGCAGCCTTCTCTTCTCCAGGCTGAGCCAGCCCAGCTCCCTCAGCCTCTCTGCGTAGGGGAGCTGCTCCAGCCCTCTGAGCATCCCCGTGGCCCTAAGATGCATCTTAGCATACATGTGTATTTTCCCCAGCTCTTTACATCTCCTCTCATCCTGGGCCTGCATTTTTTACTGAAACATTTTCCAAAACATTTTGCAGACAACGTGACTCATCCAGGACATCAGCCCACCAGCACATCCATCCCCTGCACACAGCTGATTCCACCACGCACCTTTTGCAGGGTCAGAGTGGTATGCCCAGCGAGTGGCACACAGACATCAGTGTGGTTCTGGAAGCCGTGTCATTTTGCCCTCAGATTTTGAGAAGTCTGCTCCATCACTGCCCCTGTGAAGGCATGTCACAGGCACTAAACAGTGACACCCTCCCCAAAGTCAGCACTTCCACCCTGTACCCTGCACTGCCACAGGAAGGACAGCTGCTCACAACATGCTGCTGTGGTTTGGGGTGTCGGAAAACCCTGGTTTATTGGTGTGGTTTCCTAAGCCAAACACGGCCAAAGACTACAGAGCCCACATAGGCAGCTGCTAAAGCTGCCAGCTCCATCCCCAGTTGGAGCTCCACTCCCTCCAGCTGGCCAGTGACATGGAGGGGACCTTCTCATCTCCCTGACAATCCTCCCTAAAAAGCCTGCACCCTGCCATCCCAAAGCTCCAATACACACACATCTCCAACCGTGCTCGTTCGCTCCCCCTGCCCCTCAAGTTTGCACTGAGGTGTTTCAGTTGGGCACCCATGGAGGTGACCAACCAGCTGCAGAGGCTGGAATCCCCCTGATGATATTTGCTGGTGCTTCCCTGTTGGTTCCTGTTACCTCAGGATCCCCTGGCTCATCTCCCTAAGACTTGAAGTGCACTTTGGTATGTACAGCATGTCTCTGAGCACCATCTAAGGGCCCGTGCTGGCACCCCATCCCTCCAACCCTGACATGTCATCCCATAGCTTGCTACAGGCAAGCCTGATATTAACCCCCTACACCAAGCCTAGTTTAAAGCTGTGTCCCAACCTTTCACACAGCTTCAACCAACCACCACATGACCACTTCAACAGCTGCTGAAAAACACCGCTGCAGCCCCTTCTTCATTGTCCAATGCCAAATATCACACCACCATGAAGAAGAGATCAACCAAAGACACCTGAAGAAGAGTTCAACTAAAAACCCTTCCTGCAGACTCAAAAAGTTGAGCAATGGCCTGAGCTGGCAGAGACACGTACAGCAGAACCACACCACAACAAGCTCTCCCTGTGCCACCATCTGTCCCACAAAAGTGTCCCTCCCCGTGCACTCCCGGAGCTCTGCTTGATGAACTTGTACCCGTGCTGCTCTTCCAGACTGACAGCCCAATAGTAATTGGGCACCCTTGAGTTTGGAGACTCACAGCTATCATCTGCCAAGTTTAAGTCTGGCTTGCCTGGCTCGTACAGCTTTGAGCTAGGTGAGATGATACAAATCTCAAGGAAAATGTGAGTCACCCTTTGTATTATAGCCAGACAACAGAGGTGGAAATATGACAAAGCACACTGTACTACTGCCTCTGTGTTTTGGTAACGTGTAACAAGGATCCTTTTTCACAGGGATTATGACTTCAGGCACCATCAACGTTTTGATTTGTCTTCTACCATTTCCCCAGGCTGCCAGAGGAATAGTCCTGAGAGGACCAACATCTCTTAGCAAGCTTCAAGCATCCAGACTATGGAAGACAATCCTGTTCTGCCTAATCCTATCATGGAGACAGCCAAGCAATCTCCTGCTGAGCCCAGACCAGGTATTTCTTTGAGACGTCTTCTACTAAGTGCTCCTCACCATTTCCAGTAATGTATCTCCTGCTCCTTAAGCTAAGAAAAAGCAAGAAGGCTCAGAAACATGCTCCAGGCAGTAAAAAAGCTAGTTTTCAAGGGCAAAGAAGGATATGGTCTCCATAGCTGGAGAACCTTGTTTTGTAGAGGAGAAAACACAAATTATACAAAAATACATGAACTGCATCTCTGATCCGGGCCCTATCACCACCCTTCTCCAGGTATCCCTGCCTGCCTTCCCACCTCCCTTCCCAGCCTTCAATCCTCTCAAACACCACCTTAATTTATATTCAGGAGCTTTATATTCCTAAAGCCTTAATTTACATTCAGGAGCTTATTCCTTGCTGTGCTCCAGTGACCCTGGCAAACTGCACATGCGGGTCACATGTGGCTTCCACAGGTGAAAACAGGATTCCCCCAGCCCCTCCGAACCACTGACTGCAAGTGCCTGAGAGAGAAGCCTGAGAAACAGAGAACAGATTGGTCACTAAACTGGACCATTCAGGCTTAAGACTGCTAACTTCTGACCGTGAGTGTCTGGAACTGTTGGGATTCTTGCAGGTCGCCAGGAGAGTTTCCCTTATGGAACTGCAAAAGTCAGGGCAAGGATAGAATTACAGAGCTGAAACTGATTATTGTTTTAGTTTCTAGAACCTGCAAACATTGATTTTTAAGTATTTTTTTTTTAAGGCTCCTAAGTAGCCATCAAATATATTTTAATTTAGATAGTCAGTGTAATTTATTCCATAATCATTGATCTCATGCTCAGAACTAAGTCATCTCACTCACTAACAGAAGCACTGACAGCCTGGAACAGTGCCAAAAATCCCTTTTATTTGCCTTCAAATAAAGGAAATCCTGCTAAGGTGTGATTAATCATTAAAACAAAGAGAATCCTTATCACCTCTGATTTTTTTTTTCAAAGCTGGAATACCGTGTTTTTCATTTTTACCCCCAAAAGTGCCCAATTTCTGTTTCACTGTTGACAAAACATCTGCAGAGGGTGCTTGTGAAGCAGCGTTACTAAAGAAGGGGCTCTTGTTTACCCCAGGATTATCTGCAATAAAGTTTTCACTCCAGAGCACCGCTGGAAAGTTCACCTTCCCACACAGGAGCTGGGTGGCAGCTTGTTAATGAGAAACTTTCTGTTGCACTTTCGACTTTGCAGTGTAAAATTAGGATGTATTTTTTCACTCCACTGCAATAGCTAGCACTGTTATGCCCAGTTAAAAAAGAGACTGACAGCGATGCCTTACCCAGACAGGACAGTCGTGTACCACCAGTCTGACATTTCCAAACACACAGGCTTGGTACTCAGTAAAAACTGGGTTCCCAACGTGCCCGGCAGCCAGGCTGCTGTCAACCTGGGAAATGAGAGCGCTCCTCCCGAGATAGCTCCAGATCAGGCTGGGCTGCTGACTGTCCTCAGAAAACCCATCTCTCTCGTTCCCAAAGGCCACGATGTTAACCGACCTGAGATAAAAATAATAAAGCTGTGTTTACAAAAAGGGAGGGCGAAGGAGGGAAGAGGGGAAAACAAAACAAAACAAAAAAATCCCCCTAAACAAAACCAGTTTTAATCCTACCGAATTCTCTTCCCCTCCTTAGATTTTACCACCGCTTCCCCCCCCACTCCCTCCCCCTCCCCGTAACCAACAGCAAAACACATACATGATCTCAAATCCAACAGCAGGAGGAGAGCAAAGCAGAAAAGAAACCTGGGAACGCCGCTTGCGCTTACAGATCCCCAGCTGGCTTGGCTGTCTGTCCGTGTCCGTCCGGGCTCAGCCTCGCTGCGGTGACCTCTGGGGCTCCGGTTGCCTTCCCGCACCGGCAGCCAGTCTGGCTGCCTTGGTGCCGGCTGCTCGGGGCGATGGAGCCGCAGCCACACGCAGACCTGCAGCAGCAGCAGCAGCAGCAGCAGCAGCAGCGGCGGCGGCGGCAGCAGCAGAAGGAGCAGCGGTGCCTGCGTTACTCAGCGTCTTGAGGTGAACTTGAGGCGTGAGGGGAGCGTCCGGCGGGTCGGCCACGGCCATCGCATCCTGACGTCAGTGGCGGGGAAGCACAGCGGGCGCGATGGCGATGGGCAGAGCCAGCTGACGTTGCTGCCGAGCCAACGCGGTGCAGCCAGGTCAGCGAAGGCTGGCGGAGGCGCGTGAGCAGAGCGGCGTCCGACCCTGCGGGGGGGTGGCGGCAGGGCACGGTCCCGCTGCTCACCGACCACCGAAGGCAGGCAGGGGGCCAAATCCTCCCTTACACTGTTCGAATTTTTAATTTTTTAATTTTTTTTTTAAGGTAAAGAGCATCTGTTTGGGCAGATAGTTTCTAATATGCCCGTCTGGGTTTCTGAGCGCTCCCGTGCTGTTTAAGGCACTGGCTTTCAAAATGGGACAAGCTCTAATGACAATAAAATAAACAGGAATACCTGCAAACAAACCTATATCACACCGGCGCCTTACCTGTCAGATACCCCTACACATGTTAGGAGTAAAAAAACCACAGATTGAAAATATTTCAGGTGCATCTTGTGATAAACAAACACCCTCTATTATATGAACACATGCTGCCGCTAATCCCACGGGTGAGGACTCATTCAACACAGGTCGTGGTACGATTACCCGTCGAATAATTAACAGACCTTTGCCTGCAACAATCCATGCTCTCAGAAAAGTACAGCTCTGCTGCTGGCAGATGTGGGAGATGACGACTGATGTCGCGGCCAAAGTTTTCTACCAGTTTTGTATCGATTGTCCGGGCCAACTTAAAAAAAAATAAATCATAAACATTCCTGTCAGTTGCATGCTAATGAAGCAGAGTATTAATTTTTATATTTTCATTATAAATTCTACAGGACTTACTGAAAAAAACTCAGCAAAAGCAAATAAAAAAAACAAAACAGAAAATATAGAATAATTTCTGTTTTCCTTTGTATCACATTCTAGTTTCTTCTGATTTTTAATCTTGTTTTGTTTAGAAAACAATAAAGATGACAGCTGGTGGTTTGGTTTTGTTGCCACATCGCCCTGCCCTCCTCCCCCCCTGCCCAAATAAAAAGGCTTGCATTTTTGTTTCTTACAATCACAGAATCCTGAGGTTGGAAAAGAACTTTAAACTGATGGAGTCCAACTGTCCCTGTCCTGTGCTAAACCATCTCCCTGAGCACCTCATCTCCCCCCTGTTAAACACACCCAGGGGCAGGGACTCAGCCCCCTCCCTGGGCAGCCTGGGTCAGGCCCTGACAACTCTGCCAGGGAAGAACTTTGCCCTCCCAGCTGAGCTGACCCTGCCCTGGCACAGCTTGAGCCCATTGCCCCTCGTCCCATCTCCTGTCCCCTGGCTGAAGAGACCAGCGCCCACCTCTCTGCACCCTCCTGGCAGGGCAGGGGAGGCGGGGAGAAGGTCTCCCCTCTGCCTCCTCTTCTCCAGGCTGAACCCCCCCAGCTCCCTCAGCCACTCCTCAGAGGATTTGCCCTCCAGCCCCTTCCCCAGCCTGGTTGCCCTTCTCTGGACACGCTCCAGGCCCTCCCTGTCCTTCTGGTAGTGAGGGGCCCAGAACTGGGCCCAGCACTCCAGGTGCGGCCTGCCCAGTGCAGGGGCACAACCCCCTCCCCAGACCTGCTGGCCACACTGGGTCTGGCACAAGCCAGGATGCCCTTGGCCTTCCTGGCCAGCCAGGCACACTGCTGGCTCATGGTCAGTCGGCAGTCAGCCAACACCCCCAGGTTCAGATAGGTGAGTTAAATAAATGTAGGCAAACAAAGGAAGCAACTGTGGGTTCCACAGGTGAACCTCAGCCTGTGAGGCATCACTTACCTCCTGGAGGTGTTCAAGGCCGGCTTTTCTTTGGGCCTTTTTTCTCCAAGCTCTGAACAGGTGTCAGGGGGTGTCGGCCTAAACCAGTGTTGTAGGTGTCAAGGGCTCCCAAGTTGGTGCTGGCTCGCTCCAAGTTTTTGAGTATCTTTTGTGTTTTTCTGAGGAAGATAGAAACCCAGTTTCTCTTCAGAGCTTTCCAGGGAGGCAGGCACAGGCCCTGCTCAGGACGGTGCTGTCTGGAACGGAGCCCGTGCCTGCAAAACGAAGGCTGCATCTGGGCCTGTGCACCTCTCCTGGGCCTTTCCAGTGCCAAACCCTGTATCCAGGTTCCACTCGCTAGATACAAGTGCAGTTACATTGCTCCCTGCTGCTAAAATGTTGATCTGGCTCAAAACTAAGGGGATAGATGAGTGATTCCTCTCTGTGCTAAGGGATAGAGTGGTGAGGGGCTGGCAGGGGCTGCCCAGAGAGGGGGTGGGTGCCCCATCCCTGGGGGCGTTGAAGGCCAGGTTGGCTGGGGCCCTGGGCAACCTTGTGTAGCTCCAGGCCCGGAGGTTGGTGTCCCTGCCTGTATCAGGGGGTTGGAGCTCTGTGATCGCTGGGGTCCCTTCCAGGCTGGGATTCTATGATGATTTGGTGTCCAGACACCAGCTATATGAAGTTCATTGGCTTCATGTGGCCAAGAAGCCAGAGACATCACACTCTTCCAACTATGTTTATCACTGCATTTTTAAAGGGCACTGACTATCCCTCAGAGTCCTTAAATTTCAACTGGGAGTGGTCTGTATGTTGAAAACAAGGAAACATTGGTGAGGAATGCTTTTTTACAGCCCCAGTACACAAGACCTTGCGCAGTCGGATATGTACATATGCATGCGCAGACAAACACACACATGTATACATGCATTTCCATATACCTACACACACACAGAGGCATGCGCACACACACAGACCTGTTACACCAGGAAAAACTGTGTTGGTCAATCAGGCACCCCTAATGAGAAGTGACCCAGTTAACCCAAACTCCTATTAGCATAGCTTAGTTGTTTCTGCAGAACCGGACATATGCAAGGGTGTGAAGGGATGGGGTACCAGCAGGAATGGAGGGTCACAGGAAACACCCCATCATCCTCTCACTGCCTCCTGGAAAAACCTGGGAAACTAATTAGGACTGAGAGAAGAATTAATTCTCACAAACTGTGCAGGTGGGGAAATGTGGGATTCACCTCACCTGTCAAACACAGACTCAAAGAGTTGTAGGGTTTGGAAGAGACATCCTGAGCCCATGGGGTCCAACCCTCTGCCAAAGCAGGGTCCCTAGGACAGGGCACACAGGGCGGTGTCCAGACGGGGCTGGAATCTCTCCAGAGAAGGAGACTCCACACCCCCTGGGCAGCCTGGCCCAGGGCTCCCTCACCCTCACCCCCAGATTGGTGCAGAACACCCTGTGCTCCAACTTGAGCCCATCGCCCCTTGTCCTGTCCCCACAGACCCTGAGAAGAGGCTGCCCATGGCCCCTGTGTCCCACCCTTCAGCTATTGATAATCATTGATCAGATCCCCTCTCAGGCTGCTTCTCTCCAGGCTGAACAGCCCCAGCTCCCTCAGCCTTTCCTCACAGGCCCTTCATCCCCTTGGGAGCCTCCTCTGGACTCTCTCCAGGAGATCCCTGGCTGTTTGATCCCAGGGAGCCCAGCACTGGACACAACACTCCAGGTGGGGCCTGAGCAGGGCAGAGCAGAGGGGAGGATCCCCTCCTGTGACCTGCTGCCCACACTCCTCCTGATGCCCCCCAGGATCCCATTGGCCTTCTTGGCCCTGGGGCACACTGCTCATGCCCAACCTGTTACCCACCAGCACCCCCAAATCTTCCAGCACTAAAACATGGGACTCTCTAGTTTTGGCAGGCAAGAGACTTAAAACAACCCTTAAAAGGCAAGGTGTGGGGAACACTGTGTGTCCTTCGGTGGAAGAAGGTGCATAACCCATTCCTTGCCTGTGTCATGATAAAGTGTAGATGCATGATACCTTGCAAACATGCACTTTCACAGGGCTCCACAACATAAGGACATTGAAGTCCTCAAGTGAGTCCAGAGAAGGGCAACCAGGCTGGGGAAGGGGCTGGAGGGCAAATCCTCTGAGGAGCAGCTGAGGGAGCTGGGGGGGTTCAGCCTGGAGAAGAGAAGGCTGAGGGGAGACCTTCTCCCCACCTCCCCTGCCCTGCCAGGAGGGTGCAGAGAGGTGGGCGCTGGTCTCTTCAGCCAGGGGACAGGAGATGGGACGAGGGGCAATGGGCTCAAGCTGTGCCAGGGCAGGGTCAGCTCAGCTGGGAGGGCAAAGTTCTTCCCTGGCAGAGCTGTCAGGGCCTGGCCCAGGCTGCCCAGGGAGGGGGCTGAGTCCCTGCCCCTGGGTGTGTTTAACAGGGGGGAGATGAGGTGCTCAGGGAGATGGTTTAGCACAGGACAGGGACGGTTGGACTCCATGGGCTTAAAGGGCTTTTCCAACCCAGTGATTCTGTGATTCTGTAATGAATGTGATGGAGAAGCTGCTCGACGCAGCTCCCTAGGAAGCATTTTGCGTGTTACGTGGCCACTGTGAGTAAAGGCCAAAAGGGTGGTTGAACCAAGGGAAAAGGACTATGTAGGACAACCTTAACCCTAACCCTAATGACCCTAACCCTAAACCCTAACCCTAACCCTAACCCTGTAGTCAGTCCAGATGCTGAATAGCCTGCCATCCGCAAGCATCTCAGCCAGCAGGCATCTGCCAGTGCTGCTGACACACTACGACACTACTGCAGAGAAGGAAGCCTTTGATGGGCCTCAAGATGATGAGATGTTTGGTCTTGTCCATTTTACGCTGGAACAGTATTATTTTGCTTCATTTTTTTTTTTCAAGTTTCCCAGCAAGTAGCTCAGATAACTGCAGCCAACTTGAGGAGGAGGGTTTTTTGCCTTGTGAAAGCTGTAAGCCTTACTTTACTTGCTCTGATTCACGGATGACTAACTGTCCCATATTTTCAGGACAGCAAGGGGATTTGATGCACTGGGATTCAAAGCCCACTCTATGGCTGAGCTGCCACGGTGCACAGAGCTGCAGCTGGTGTTACGAGCAGATTCAGGCACATGGGAAAATCTGCTGGTCTAGGACAGGCAATTTCCCTTTTTTGGGGTGTTTTTGTTGTGGTTTTTGTTTGTTTTTTTGAATGAGGTGACTGCAGACAGCAGCCGTTCTGGGGAACAGAGGTTTTTCCTCCCAACACTGCAAAATGCAGCCCGTGATGGGTTTGGCTTTGCTGGTGCTTGCCTGCACTACAGAGGTTGCTGATGCAAGATCTGCCAGGCTGGGACCTCCTGCACAGACAAACCCTAAGCAAACAAAAGGACTTGTTCTGTTGTTGTAGCCATCTGCCACTTCCCAACCAACAAAAGCTGCCTGTCTGTGAGAAGGCGAGGAGTGAATGGCAGAGCAGTGCTAAGGACCATGAGTATTTTTCAATACAACAAAGCCAGAAAAATGGTGTAAGGTTGATCAGGCTGGGAATGGGAACACAGGTTTGGGTAGTTTTCCCCCACGCAAATCACAGAATCCCAAGGTTGGAAAAGCCCTTTAAGCCCATGGAGTCCAACCATCCCTGTCCTGTGCTAAACCATCTCCCTGAGCACCTCATCTCTCCCCTGTTAAACACACCCAGGGGCAGGGACTCAGCCCCCTCCCTGGTAGTGAGAGGCCCAGAACTGGGCCCAGCACTCAAGGTGCAGCCTCACCACTGCTGAGTAGAGGGGCAGAGCTAATAGTAAATAATAAATACTCAAGCTAATTTCAGGGATGGCACTGGTACTCCTGGGCAGAGATCACTGTCCCTCCAGCCCAACAGATTTCACTGTTGACTGCATTCCAGAGGTCATTGGGAAAAACAGCACATAGCCCAAGAATTTTGTACAGTGTGGCAGAATTGCCGTACTTGGAGGCATTCAAGGTTTCACTGGAAAAGCCCTTGCACAACCAGAGCTCATTAGACTCTCTTGGAGTGGAGGCTGGTTTGGATGACCTCCAGAGGTCCCTTCCAAATGGAATTATGCCCTGATTCCACGAACGTCCTCCCTCCTGGAGAGTGACCGCTAAGCCCTGCCCTTCGCTTCCTCTTCTTACACCAGCTTTCAGCCGGAAAACCAACCTCTCCTCCAATCTTGTGGCAACTTAGTTTCTTTCCAGAGTTTAATGAGCTTTGCAAAAAGCTCCTCAAAGGCTTTTTGAAAATGCAAGAGGCTTATTATGCCCACACGACCCCCTTTATCAGCATACTTACCACCCTTGCTCCAAATGCCAGTGATGCCAGAATTCACTGGAGCCCCTCCAACACCTTCCCAACAGATTATGTTCATCCACGTGTCCCTTGATCTCATTCTCTATCACAGGCTGTATCATGTCACTACGAACGGCAGCTGGGCCTGTTGCTTATGCATTCCCCAAGCCCCACCAAAGCAGCTTTTGAAGACACTGTCAGCCTCTGATGACAATTCTAGTGATACGCAGACCCCAGACCCGGTTCTGGAGTTTCTAATCGAGTTCCTGAGGAGCATATTTGTAACAGTTATCTACTCCTGGCTGCTTACTAATACCTGTTTTACTGTATCAGTAAGTCATGAAATACCAGACCTATGTTCAATCAAAAGTATGGAGTGGAAAATTGTTTCATGGGAGGAGGAGGAGAAGAAAGATGACACTTTTTTTAATTTAAGCCACATCCAGTTTGCAGCAGAACAGAGCTGTGAAAGCAGCCACTGAGTTGTGGAAAGCTGCTAACGCAGTGAGGGTGAGGTGTGGATTGCCAGAAGCCAGCTCGGCTGCCACAGAAGTCCATGGGAAGGACAGCTCTCCAAGATTGCTGCCTTTGGTGGTGAGAGAGCAAGGGTGCATCTGTCTGTGTTAACATTACTGTTTAGAGAATCACAGCATCACAGGGTTGGAAAAGCCCTTTAAGCCCATGGAGTCCAACCGTCCCTGTCCTGTGCTAAACCCTCTCCCTGAGCACCTCATCTCCCCCAGCACTCCAGGTGTGGCCTGAAGCCATCACCCTGAGATCAGCATGGACCATCACATCAAGCAGAGGAACACCATCCTCACCCTGGCCTGCCCTGGTTCTCCTGGAGGAGGCTGTTGGCCTGGCCTGGTGCTGAGGTCAAGCTGCAGGAGAGCTGAGCAGGGTGCAAGCAGCAAGGGTCAGGTGCCTGCAGCAGAGCGGTGGGTAATGTCTCTCCTGGGCTGGCTTGGCTACATGTACAGATAAACCCTCTCCACTGGTCTCTGCTGCCCGGGTGGCCACTTTCTGCAAGGTGCTTGGAGAGGCGTGGGACCACCTCGGGAGGAGATACAGCCGTAGTTTGGGGTTAGGGACAAGATACCATATCCTCAGGATGTTTTGAAAGCTCTGAGCTATTGCAGTCGATTTTTTGATCCCCTGGGTAAGTGCTTAAGACCGAGTGACCCAGCATGTGAATTCTACAGTGAATTCTGCCTCAAAACTTCTTAACATGTCCCTGCAAAAGTTCCACCCTTTGATGCCCATGGTTTTGTTCAGCAATGCATGGAGTATATAGCTTTTGTTACTAAGGATGCATTGGAGGGGTGCTGGTAACATTCATCACATCAGGTAAAGGAAAACAGTCTAATGATGTGAGCTAAACAAGTGAGTCTATGTGCATTTGAAGAAGAGAAAAATGAAAGCACAAAGATCGCACCTGGATATATAAATATCCACCACATGTGTATGCATAACAACAATAATTATTTACCTATCAATATTGTAAGTTCTTAATAAATAATACTTCACCAGGAGTAAGTTTACAGTTTAAAGTTACCTTTTGGTTTTATACACCTGCACTTCTCCAGAATTAAAAGACAGAGTACATTTTTATTTAGCTTTCCCTACATAGATATTAAATATCTTCCAGGTGACCACTGGGTATCCATTTCATACTTAATTTTTTTTTTTTAATTAATAAAAAATCCAAAGATCCAGTTTAAGGTGGACTTTAAATCAGGTGTTTTTTCTGCTCTCCTACTTTCCCTTCTGCTATGACTTCAGAACTATTTAATGCCTCTCCTAGTTCTCAGCCTCCTCGGCTGTCTGTGTAGATTAAACTACAGAAGCGTGTGTCAAGGCAGGGAGAGAGAGGGTGGTCTGTCTGTTGGAAGCATCCTCAGAGATCATCTATTTCTCCCCTTCCACAGACAGGGACACCCCCCTGTCAGCCCACAGTACCCCAAGCTCCATCCACCCAGCCTTGAGCCCTGCCAGGGATCCCAGGGCAGCCCCAGCTTCTCTGGGCACCCTGGGCCAGGGCCTCCCCCCTCCCCGGGAAGGATTCCTGCCTCCCAGCCCCTCTCCATCCCCCTCCTGTAGCTGAAGGCCCTTCCCCTGGGCCTGGCCCTCCCTGCCCTGGGCACCAGCCCCTCTCCAGCTCTCCTGGAGCCCCTCCAGGGACAGGAAGGGGCTCAGAGCTCTCCCCACAAGCAGCCTTCTCTTCTCTTCTCTGGGCTGAGCCAGCCCAGCTCTCCCAGCCTGGCTCCAGAGCAGAGGGGCTCCAGCCCTCCCATCATGTCTGAGGCTCCTGGGGACTGGGTCCCACAGCTCCGTGTGCTCCTTGTCCTGGGGACCCCCGAGCTGGAGGCAGCGCTGCCGGGGGGTCTGTGTCCCATGTGGGAGCCGAGGGGCAGAATCCCCCTTTCCCAGCCCTGCCGGTGCCCTGGGGATGCAGCACAGGGCACGGGGGGCTGGCTGGGCTCACAGCACACAGGGATGGCTCACGTGGAGCTTCTCACCCCCCCAACAGCCCAAGCCCTTCTCCTCAGGGCTGCTCTCCATCCATCCCTCTCCCAGCCTGTCATGCTGGGGATTGTCCTGACCCACGGGCAGGACCTGGCTCTTGTCCTTGGTGAACTTTTTCTGGATGTTGTTCATGGAATTGAACGTTGTCCTGGCTGCCTTCACTGTACCAAAACTCATTCACCTTTTGTCTCACAGTCTCTCACATTCTCCTGCACTCCCAGGTTACTTATTCCAGAACAGCAGCCAGCTCTCAAAAGGTGTTTGGCTGCTCAGGATCCTCTGAGGGATGATACACTAATGTGGTGCTTGAGCCCCAAGCAGTGGCTGAGCACCACACACCACTTGGTCTCTCCAGGAAGGAAAAGAGACAGAGCCTCCCTGGGGTGGGATAGGGACAGTCACTGACAAAATCACTGTGAAAGGGGAACAATAATGGCCAATGACACTCACACCCAGTGATAACACAGAGTGCCTTACCAACCCAAGGATTACAGAGTGCTGCCATTCACAAGGATGGGTGGACCAACCAACCCAACACTCCAGCCACCCTCAGACTGCTCTGGAGGCACCAAAATCCCTGCCCCTCCCCAACCAGCCCCTTTTATGGGTCAATGATGTCAGGTGGTGTGGAAACAGCCTGGGCTGACTCAGTTTACCTGAGCTAACTCAGCTCACCTGTGCTGGCTGCTTGGGGAGGTTGACTCTAGCCTGGCCAGAGCCAGGTCAACTACACATGTCATGTGAGAAATGGCACGTTGTAGAAGAACAGAAGTGTAAAGGGTCTTTATAAATGGATTATTTTTAAGAGCATGAAAACATGGTGATTTAAAAGAAGAAACATAAATGGAACTCATTGGAAAAGCTTTAAGAGTATTTTCCATTCTCCATGAGTGAAGACATTTTCTACTAATTTAGAACTGAGCTATTGGTGAAGTAATGAGCTAGTATATGGAAATGTTTTATGTGACACCAAATTACTGAACTTAAGAGAAACAAAATAATTAGTTTTAGCCAGATACAAACCATGGAAGCCTCAGATGAAGTGAGAGCAGGCTCTTCAAAAATCTTTCACCTTCTTGCAACCCCGGTGTTGTGGTGCAGAGCTTATATGGTAAACGGCGGCGTATGAGATGGATGCAGCATGGAATAAACATCTCTCCAGGAGACCCAGAGTTTCTGAGCTAAACAAGGACGAACTTTTCACAAGCAAGTGATCAAGACATGTGCCTGTGAGGAGAAATGGAGCGTTTTATGGTTTTGGTGTTTTGAAATCTGCTGGTAAGAGTTCTGCATCCATCTGAAATTGTGGCTCACACTTTATAGTGCACAAGAGGGGGACAGTCAACCTGAATTTTCAATTTTATACTTGATTACTGGTGGCAGAAATGGCTTGGAAAGTGTAAAACAACCCTTTTAAAGCAGGTAATGAAGAAAAATGATAGGAAAATGGATAGTGCAATATTCTGCATGCAATTGGATAGCAATTTTGACAAGGACAAGGATGAGCTCTTTGTCATTAGCTCCATGAAAGGAGCTTCACTTGTTGAGGGTGGCAAAACTCCCAGCTGGGTAACTGCAGGTGATGGTCGTGCACAGGTCATCTGCAAGCACTTCTGGGGAGATGGAGATACCATCCTTGTTTAAATTAATTTGGAAGAGGAGAAGGTCATGAGGAGCAGTCAGCATGGATTCACCAAGGGGAAACCGTGCTCGACCAATCTCATCGCCTTCTACGGTCTCATGACAGGCTGGGGAGATGGAGGGAGAGCAGTGGATGGCATCTACCTTGACTTCTGCAAGGCTTTTGATACTGTCTCCCATGACATCCTGATAGCAAAGCCGAGAGAGCATGGGATAGATGAGTGGACAGTGAGGTGGGGTGAGAATTGGCTGTGGGACCCAGCCCAGAGGGTGGTGATCAGTGGACCAGAGTCTGGCTGGAGGCCTGTGACTAGAGGTGTTCCCCAGGGCTCAGTGCTGGGTCCAGTCCTGTTTAATATCCTCATCAACGACCTTGATGAGGGAACAGCATCCACCCTCAGCAAGTGCCGATGATCCAGAGCTGGGAGGAGTGGCTGGCAGGCAGGACACTGCGCTGCCATCCAGAGAGACCTGGACAGGCTGGAGAGCTGGGCAGGGAGAAACCTAATGAAGTTCAACAAGAGAAAATGGAGAGTCTTGCACCTGGGAAGGAACAACCATTTGTTCCAGTACAGGCTGGGGTGACCTGCTGGAGGGGAGCCCTGCAGAGAAGGATCTGGGGGTGCTGGTGGGTGACAGGGTGGCCATGAGCCAGCAGAGTGTCCTGGGGCTGAGAGAGACACTGGGATGCTGGGGGGCATCAGGAGGAGTGTGGGCAGCAGGGGACAGGAGGGGATCCTCCCCCTCTGCTCTGCCCTGCTCAGGCCCCACCTGGAGTGTTGTGTCCAGTGCTGGGCTCCCTGGGATCAAACAGCCAGGGATCTCCTGGAGAGAGTCCAGAGGAGGCTGCGAAGGGGATGAAGGGCCTGGAGCATCTCCTCTGTGAGGAAAGGCTGAGTAAGTTGGACTGTTCAGCCTTGAGAAGAGAAGACTAAGGGGGGACCTAATTAAAGTCTATAATTATCTTAAGCACGGGATGCAGGGGGAATCAGCCAGCCCCTTCTCAGTGTCTGTGGGGACAGGACAAGGGGCAATGGCTGCAAGTTGCAGCACAGGGAGTTCCGCACCAACATGGGATAAACTTTTCCCCAGTGAGGGTGAGGGAGCCCTGGGCCAGGCTGCCCAGGGAGGTGGTAGAGGTTCCTTCTCTGGAGAGATTCCAGCCCCATCTGGATGCCTATCTGTGTGATATGCCCTGGGGATCCTCTTTGGCAGGGGGGTTGGACCTGATGATCTCTTGAGGTCCCTTCCAGTGCCTACAATTCTATGATTCTATGATTCGATGATTAATGTTGGAGAAGAGAGTACCTGGCACTCAGCTCTTCCTCTACAGACAGAAGGTGCCTTAGGTGAGCTCCTCGCCCATGAAACTTCTAAATTTTGTCAATGCAGCCTCATTTTCTTGGTGTTTGGGGCCTGGCACAGGCTGCCCAGGGAGGGGGTTGAGTCACCTTCCCTGGATGTGTTTAAAAAAGGGTAGATGAGGTACTTAGGGATATAGTTTAGCTTAGGATGGGAACGGTTGGACTTCATGATCTTAAAGGTCTTTTCCAACCTTGTGATTCTGTGATTGATGCACCAAAGCCACAATGGAAGGGGAAGGGCATAGCTAGACCTCAGTCCTTGCTGCAGCACAGGGTGTTTTAAAACTGGGGGTGCAGGCGACGCCCTGCTGCTGTCATGGTCTGTATGGAAGTTGTGAAACAGGCTGTTACAGGGGGTGGGTTTTACTGGAGAAGCATCGTAATCCCTAGAAAATACCAAAACTGGTGCTAGGGATGTCTACAGAACATATACATTAATGCAAGGAGCTAGGGACTTAAATCCAAAGATGTTTACATTGATCTCTAACCTGATATCAGGGAAATTTTGAAGGCCAGTGAAGAATTCACAGAATCACAGGGTTGGAAAAGCTCTTGGAAAAGATCAAATCCAACCATTCCTGCCCTGTGCTAAACCACATCCCTGAGCACCTCATCTATCATTTTTTAAACACATCCAGGGATGGTGACTCAAGCCTGTGCCAGGAAAATTCCCCTCATTCCTGACTGCCAATCTTCAAAATCTTTGCTCTCTGCCTCCTTTCAGTCACCAAGTTACTCGATTTTTGTTATCAGTAAGGGAAATTCTCCCCACCAGCCCTGCAGAATCCAGACCCATTTTATCAGCAGGTAGAGGCAGTTAAAATAACTGAGGAACAGCGTGTGTTTCCATGTGGATCACCCTTTTCAAACACAGCTTTCTCTGAGGCTGAGGTCAGCTCTGCTTGCGCACACCAAACGGTGCTCTGCCTTCCCCAGCAGAGCAGCAGTGAGTGATGCACAGGCAAAGGACCCAGTGGGGCAGAGCACAGAATGATGAGGTAGTAAGAAACTTCAGAACTAAGATGTGTGACACCAGCAGAGTTTCAAGAGAAAGTTAAAACAAGGTCACAAAGTTATTTCTTATTAGAATATTAAGGGAGGGGGGCACAGACCAACCCATCTTTAATCCTGTGGCTCTAAAAGTAATTAAATACTAGCTTTATTTTGCCAAAATAAATGACTGGTTTATTTTTTTTTTCCTAACTGAAGTCAGCAGAGGTTCCCCTTCTCTCATCTTCCTTGGGGTGATGAGCATATCATGAAAGCAGCTGCAGCAGGTGCTCACAGGATGTTCAATACCCAGAGATCTTCAGCAGCTTCTCAGGTAGGTGTTGGTCTAGAGAGGAATCATCCCAAGACAGCAGTCTATTTGGGAAAAACACTGTTGTTTTACAAATAGTCCTTATTAAACACCACAGCTCCCCACAGGAGAGGCCACAGGAGAGTTTATTTGGCTCCCCTAAGCATATCCCTGCCTTGTCTTCCAGGCAGAAGGATGAAATACTTGTGTGCATGTCTCTGTGCACAGAGAACCTCTCAGAACACTGGTCCAAAAGTCTGGCCTGAAAATTCAGCTTGTTTCTCACTTATGACCTTTGTTTGGAGCGGAGGAGGTGGAAAAAAACATCCTGTCAGCAAAGCTGCCACAGGGAAGGATCCCAGAAATTTATGGTGTCCTGGTGTAACCTGGACTTTCGGAACTGGATGTATAAATTAGGCACCTAAGCAAACAACACAGATCAGGTGTTAAACAAGTGCCTGCCACTGGTTTCAGATAAAAGCCTCGCTGCTTGGAGTAAGGTCACAAATGTAAGCTGACTCAGGTCAGGTCCTAAAGATGCTCAAAATTAATAAGGCATTTCATCAGTATACCCCGAGGAAGGAACAAGCTGTAGGAGTACCACGCCTAGCTATTTTAGCCTCTTTAACAAGCTTAAAGAAAATCTCTGAACAATACAGCGTTGCAATTAATGTAGTAAATTAAACTTCTCAGGCATTCAAACAGGTTCCACGTTGTTTGGTTTTAGGTTATGGGTCTGACTCCCATTTGCTAGCACCGAAACATCTTGCTTTGTCCAAGGAGGAGCTTGTTCCTGATCTCTTTCTTATTACTGTCCACAGAAATAGATCATAATTATCAATTAATTATAAAGCCCTGCTGCTAATCTTGGTGGATTTGGGCCAGTAGTATCAGATGGTTTGGAATCAGACATCATGTCAGACACACGGATAGGATGTAACACAATCAGGTAGGGGAGGGATGGGGCTTTCTGAGATGCCTTGGATATAGTTTAAATCACTCGTTGTGTTTTAGTAGGAGGGCCTCTTACATACTACCAGAAATGGTAGAAAAACTCTTCTTTTAAATTAATTCCTGATTGCTAAGCACAATGGTAAGAATACAGTAATCAACACTGTGATTGGGAAGTGCAAGTGGAGGAGTTACTTATGAGAGAGGGAAACATCAGCAGAACAGCATTACAATGCTATCCGTGCCTTAAATACATCTTGTGTGGTTATTTCTTGTTCATTTGGGTTTTTTCCATCCTGATTTAGGTCTCCCTAGATTTTCTGCAGGCTTTCTGTTCCACTGGAATGAACTGATGTTCTCTTGTCTGTTCTGATTGTCCCTGTCTTCCTTCTGAATTTCACCCGTGTCCCTTGTACCTCCACAGTGGCACGTTTTCCAGTAAGCTTCATAAATTAAAAGTTTAATTGCTTCAGCCGATTATGGACATTTTTCTGAGGGAATTAATTTGTTTTTCTAGAGTCGGTGTGCTCCCTTGTCTTTAAAACTGTACACTAACCATTCATCATACACCTGATTAAGGTCTGCCAGGTCTCCAGCAGGTCCAGGTTAAGAGAGAAGGAGGATGTAGGGTCTCAAATCCATTACCAAGGTAACAGCACGGGGTTGGGATAGCAACTGTGACCTTTGGAAAGACTCTTCCCAAATCCTCACTGTCGATTTTACTGCTTCACTGAAGAAGGAGATAAGAAAAATTTCTAGTTACTCTTAAAGAATTGTGTTTTCCTGGCTAGAATTCTTCAGTACATCCTGGCAAGTGGCTTGAAATAAAATTTAATGGGCAATGACTGACCCTAGGGTTGTCATTTTCTGGATGCTTTATGCTATGATAGATTTAAGTGCAGAGTGATTACCTGAAACCTCCCCAAATAAAGCTGTTACCTGGCATAAAAGAGCTGGTTGTTATTATGTGCTCAGGAAAAAAAAAACAACCCAGTGTCTCAGCTCAGAGAGGTGGGACCAGACCCAAAGTTAACCTGCACCCCTTGTGTTACTTTTTGCCTCATTTGCTGGGAATAACGGGGGTTGTTACCCTTTGATCTCACTACAGAGTTGTAAGGTTTTCAGTGCAAACTTGGAAATTGCAGAACTGCAGTTTGAGGCAAACGTGGAGCTATTAGGGCTAAAAACCAGCTTAGCGATCAAGGGATATTTAACACACAAGTAAAGAGGAGAACTGCTGGACTTGATGTGTTTAATCCTGCTAAACAGTGTAGGTGCCCGTGTCTTTACTCACCCAACGAATCTGGCTGGACTTGCCTTTGCACCAGTGAGCACCAATTAGGGATCAGCATGAGATTCCACTATCATCCCAGCATATCAACTTGCCCTAGGCTCCTCCCAGCCTCTTTACCTTGCCCCTAACTTCAAGGCTGTCCTGGCTTAGTGTTTGAAATACAAGGTGGTGGGAGGCACCAAGATGGGATGAACCACACCTGTTCATACAGTGGGAGTCCAACACAGCTCAGGCTGTGCTCCACAGCCATGTGAAGGGCTGCTTCATTGCTAAGGCATGCCCTCACAAAGCAAAGAACTGATTTTCAGCTGCTACAATACCCTTAAATGTCTGTATATTGGGACCTGGGTAATGAAAGTCTGAAAGGGACGAAGAAATGATGCTTCAGCCACCTCATTTGGTGTTGGCCATGAGCTACAGCGTCACAGATAGAGCTTTACTTAGAGAAAGTTTGGATAATAGGCATACATACACATAGCTGTGTACATTAGCTCTTTTTAATCCAGATTCAAGGGACCCTGTTCCTGGGGACCATTCCCAGGAACGGTGGAGCCTTGTGCCAAGATCCCATCTCAGCAGAGCAAGCGTCAGGTGTGCCCCGTGTTCATACAGGGCAGGACACAGACACAGATCCAAGACATGTACGCTGTCAAGCGCCCCTGGGTTAAAGAAGGTCTTGCAAAGGGTGGTGGCTGCTTGTTTTGGAAGCTCTGGTTCCTCCCCTTTGAAATGAGGACCTCAAGGTGGC
This sequence comes from Rallus limicola, assembly GCA_022605955.1. Taxonomy (NCBI): domain Eukaryota; kingdom Metazoa; phylum Chordata; class Aves; order Gruiformes; family Rallidae; genus Rallus; species Rallus limicola. The sequence goes on along the minus strand of JAKCOZ010000068.1, from coordinate 1,119,263 downwards.
TGGCTGCTGGGCACCTTGCCCTCCATTGTTCCCTGTCCCTGGCAGCAGGGAAACTGGGAGAAGGATGGTACGTGACCGATGCTGTCAGCAGTTCTGCTGGCAGTGTTCATGCTTTGCTCATGTTTCTGTTGCTCCTGAAGCACAGGGATGACGTTGCAGAAACCTGTTTTGTGCTAAACACCAGGAGTTGGTCATGGTGAAGTTACACTTAGTATCCCACCCGGAGCAGCTGTGGCCAAGCAGCCTGACACCATCACTGCTGCTCTTCCCACCCGCAGCTCCTTCACAGAGGGACTCGGGGGGCCCTGTGGAAACACCATCCTGCTCTGCAGTCAACCTGGTGAGCCTGCAGCAGGTCCAGAATCAGCCCACCACAGGACCCCAGCCTTGCCAGCAGCTGTCTGTGAGACAGCCTGAGGGACACTGTCCAAGGAGCAGGCTCAGCCCATCCACGTGTGATTTAATGGCCTCAAGCTGTGCCAGGGCAGGGTCAGCTCAGCTGGGAGGGCAAAGTTCTTCCCTGGCAGAGTTGTCAGGGCCTGGCCCAGGCTGCCCAGGGAGGGGGCTGAGTCCCTGCCCCTGGGTGTGTTTAACAGGGGGGAGATGAGGTGCTCAGGGAGATGGTTTAGCACAGGACAGGGATGGTTGGACTCCATGGGTTTAAAGGCTTTTCCAGCCCAGTGATGCTGTGACTCTGTGCACCTCGAGCATTTGCCAGCAGCCACCCACCTGCTGCTGCTACAGCAGGAGCCACATTTCTCAGCAATGTACAGATGCTGCTGGCAGCCTGTGCAGGGACCCACTGTCCCGCGAGGCGCTGACCACAGCTCAGGGTGAGCTCTGCAAGCCCAGCACAGGGAGGACACACGAGCTGTCTGGCAAGCAGCCTCCAGCGTGTAAGAAGTGGGTAAACCTGTCATTGCTTCAGTAATGGGAGAGCTCCTCACCCCCTCACTGAGCACAGCTGATGCCCTGTGCAAGGAGCTGTGTCGCTGGCCTGGAATCTCAGGAAGGGGACTGAGAACAGCTTGGGGGATGGTGGGTAGTGTCTCTTCTGGACTTAAAAAAAAAAAAAGGTAACAAAGCAAGTTTACTTTGCTTGGCATGAATGAACTTTTGGATTCCTGCCCATGCCCGGGTTGCAATGGGGAGCTGCAGGGACAGCATGTGGGTGAATGCCCAACCCGTGCTTTGCATTATGTTTGGGTTGCTGTTTATGCTCACCTATCCCCAAACCAGGGAAGGCTTCAGATGTTAATTTCTGCCTCAGTTTCACAGCCATGAAGATGTCATCATTCACTGAGGAGCTGACTGACAGCGTTTGCAAATGCAGGCTGCACGGAGCGGCGTTACCCACTCGCTGCTTTCAACTGCTGTGAGTGCTCCCAGAAAGGATTCTTCCCTCTGCACAGCAAAGAAGTCAGCAGGAACAAGCAGATAATTGTTGTTAAAGCATGCATCCTCTGAGCTATGGAAGAAAAGCCCCCTGGGATGAGAGATCAACACAGAAGGAGCACACTTTTAAATACGAGTATGTCACATCTCTACGGTTTGGGTATGTCTGATGTCTGTGTCCTTACATTAATCAGTTATCAGTTATTGAAACAGCAATGGAAAGAAGTAATCAGGACAAAATATTACTTAAAGTCACAGAACCCCAGACTGGTTTGGATTGGAAGGGACCTCAAAACCCATCTACTTCCACCCCACTGCCATGGGTGTCCCTACCCTGCCTGGAAGGGGCTCAGAGCTCTCCCCACAAGCACCTTTCCCTTCCCTTCCCTTCCCTTCCCTTCCCTTCCCTTCCCTTCCCTTCCCTTCCCTTCCCTTCCCTTCCCTTCCCTTCCCTTCCCTTCCCTTCCCTTCCCTTCCCTTCCCTTCCCTTCCCTTCCCTTCCCTTCCCTTCCCTTCCCTTCCCTTCCCTTCCCTTCCCTTCCCTTCCCTTCCCTTCCCTTCCCTTCCCTTCCCTTCCCTTCCCTTCCCTTCCCTTCCCTTCCCTTCCCTTCCCTTCCCTTCCCTTCCCTTCCCTTCCCTTCCCTTCCCTTCCCTTCCCTTCCCTTCCCTTCCCTTCCCTTCCCTTCCCTTCCCTTCCCTTCCCTTCCCTTCCCCTCACCTCCCCTTCTCTGGGCTGAGCCAGCCCAGCTCTCCCAGCCTGGCTCCAGAGCACAGGGGCTCCAGCCCTCCCATCATGTCTGAGGCTCCCGGGGACTGGGTCCCACAGCTCTGTGTGCTCCTTGTCCTGGGGACCCCCGAGCTGGAGGCAGCGCTGCCGGGGGGTCTGTGTCCCATGTCGGAGCCGAGGGGCAGAATCCCCCTTTCCCAGCCCTGCCGGTGCCCTGGGGATGCAGCACAGGGCACGGGGGGCTGGCTGGGCTCACAGCACACAGGGATGGCTCACGTGGAGCTTCTCACCCCCCCAACACCCCAAGCCCTTCTCCTCAGGGCTGCTCTCCATCCTTTCCCTGCCCAGCCTGTGTGGATACCCAGCTGGCTCCAACCCCCGTGCAGGACCCACACTTGGCTTTCCCATGGATGTAGGTAACATCAAGGCTCCTTTCTCCTTAGCACCTGCCACAGCACCCAGACTGATGATGGAAATCCACCTGAACACCTGCATCTCTAAACTGATGTCAAGCTCTGCGTTTTCTTTCCCTGCTGACTCTCAGGGAAAATCCCATGAGCGCTGCAGGGTGACACAGACCCAGGAGGTGCTATTCATCCTCAACAGCTGTTGCCTTTCGGATTCAGATGATGGTGCTATTTTCTTGGGTGCTGAGCCAGTACAGAGCCAGGAATACTGCCAGGCCCCATCACCCATCCAGGGAAGGGAACTATGGCTCTCCTAAGGTGTCCTGGGTCAAACTGCAGCTACAGAACATGTAATTTTCCCCAGAGATATCAATGCTAAATAAGCATGCAGTTTTTTGAGGATGTTTAGTAAACATTGCAATAAAAATATGACACTAGAATGGGAACAGGATGTATCTTGGACATTAATCAACTTAAGGCAGGACTTTTGCCATCAGAATTAGAATCTCCTAATAAAGTACTCATATATAAACACAAATAAATCAGAAAAGCATTTGGGCACTACAGCCCTACTTAGCATGCCTGTAGTGCTTTTTCCAGCTACAAAAGCCAGCTCACTGAAAACTTACTACAAAGAGCCACAGAGATGATTAGGGGGCTGGAGCAGCTCCCCTACGCAGAGAGGCTGAGGGAGCTGGGCTGGCTCAGCCTGGAGAAGAGAAGGCTGCTTCTGGGGGGACCTCATTGCAGCCTGCCAGTCCCTGAAGGGAGCAGAGGAACAGGAGGGGAATGGGCTTGTGAAAGGGCAGAGCCTGGCAGGACAAGGGGGCTGGAGTGAAGCTGGAGGAGGGAAGGGGGAGAGGAGAGATTGGGGGGCAGTTCTTTGCAGAGAGAGTGGGGAGGGGCTGGCAGGGGCTGCCCAGAGAGGGGGTGGGTGCCCCGTGCCTGGGGGTGTTGAAGGCCAGGTTGGCTGGGGCTCTGGGCAACCTTGTGTAGCTCCAGGCCTGGAGGTTGGTGTCCCTGCCTGTGTCAGGGGGTTGGAGATCTGTGACCCTTGGGGTCCCTTCCCACCCAGACCGGGCTGGGATTCTGGGATTCTATGATTCTACTAGTTCATCTGTAATCTCAGTGTCCTTAGTCAATCTCAGCCCCAGCAAAGTATCAGGAGCACATGGGAAGCCACAAAGGAAGTAATTTGTACCTCACTGAACTCCTCAGATTACAGTGAACAAATCAGCAGTTTGGGTTTCATTGGGGTTTTTTTTAACCAGATAGCACACATTTGGCCACAGCTTTCACATAGGATCGCTGTTTCTGGATTAGCCTTCCCTTCACAAGCCTTGGATTCCTAACCACTCTGGTTTGCAAGCACCAAACCCTGCTTCTCAAACACCTCTGCCAGCAGAAGGATCCGGCTGTCCGAGCATCACAGCCAGTGCTTCCCTTCATCTCATGGGGAAAGAGTCATCCACAGGCTGATGGGGATGTCTGCACCCATTTCCCAGTCTATGCACCTACAAGCAGAACTGGTGCTCTCACTTTCAGCTCAGGAAGTAGTTTATAGATGTCAGACACTGAAAACGCTGCGTGACTCCTCATTCAAGTAAGAAATTTCCACTTAATGAAATCAGTAGTTCTGTCTGAACAAATGCCCCATGAAAAGCAACGCTTTGGGGATGGTGTTCAAGGAGTGGCTGACCCGACCCTTCACATGCCTGAAGCCTTCTCTACTCCTCCTGCATCCCCCTGCCCTCCACATGGTGCTGGTTTAGCCCCCTGACAGAGCTGCCTGGACTCCTGGCCCAGCAGCAAACCACCTACCCCAGAGAGCAAACATGCAGCTGCCAGGGATGAAGCCCCACTGGTCAGATCCACTGTGGGACCAGCTCTCCCATCCCCACGAAGGGCCATCTCCTTGCACACAGAACCTCTCCAGCAGTGTTACTTCCCTTCCCCATCCCCTGTGTCCTCCAGCAGCCTTTGAGAGCAGCTGTGGAGATGCAGAGCAGTGGGACACTGGGGAAGCTGTGAGCACTGACCCTCACAGCCCATCTTTGTACTGGCAGCAGGGGCATGATGTGAATTACTTTTCCTCATCATACCGAGGAGAGCAGATACAAACTTCAGGGATAATTTGATTCACTGAAACGTAATCATGCTGAATACATTTATGTAGCTTAAGAGACAATTAATATAACTTTAATATGAGAATTTCCATGTTTGAAGGATAGATTAGTTGTGGGTTTTAGCAGAATATGGCTGTAACTGTGGGAGCTGCTTTGTGAGAGCAGCTCCAGACCTGAGCCAGAACAGGGCAACAGCCTTGGAGATAAAGAAGTGAAGATGGGGAGTCATCAACAATGAGAGCAACGACCAGTTAAGAGACAGAGCTGATCTTGTTTTCAGCTCAAAGGGGTTCCTAACTGCTCTGTGCAGGAATGTGTTTTTGAGCTCAGGCAACTCTGGAGAAGAAACGTCAAGAGCATGTGCTGAGGGAGAGGAAGACGTCCAGCCTTCATCCCTGGAGAGCACCAGAGACCCCTGAGTGTCCCTGAGCATGCTCTATCTGGGAGGAGTTAATGGAAATGGCTTCCTGGAGATCACTTGCCTGACCCTGGCTGTTCTTAGAGATGCCAATGAAGATGTAGAGTGACTCTGTGTCCATAGGAGAGATTTGGCTTTAATGGGGGCACACACTGGGAGGAGCGATCGATGCCCTGTGTGCCCAGCGCTGCCACAAAGGATCCTGCTTCACAGGCACCAAGGCCAGGGAGTTTTGATCCCGGCTTTCCAAGGCATCAATTTCATTCCAAAATCAAGCCTGAAATCAGGGGACAGCACAATGCTATTGAAAAGGGGCTCCAACAGTCAGAGGTTGGTCTTAAAGTTGCTTTCCTTCAGACAAGGCATTGTTCCCTGCCTGGTGTGGTCTCTCATCCTGCAAAGTCTGTTCTCACCACTGTACATGCTCCATACATGGCCTGGCCACGTGCTTCTCCATCCTGACTGTGTGAGGATTACTTATTCTCCTTACACTGCAGCTGTCCTTCATTTCCCCTGCAGCACCAAAGGATGTCAGGGGAACCCTGCCAAACAGGGCACTGCACACAGACAGAAAGCATTCAGCATCCAGCCTCGCACTTCACGTCTCCTACGTAAGGTTCACAATGCAGCTACATCAGGTCAAGGCTCAGGCTGCAGATCAAACAGCTACAGCCAGAGTTTCCACCTGCCTTTCCTGAAAAGATGGCTCCAGGGTGGGATAAATATGATTTGTTGATTTGGTTCGGGCTGCCTGTGAAAGCAGCGTGCGGAGCCGGCGCGTGGCGCAGAGTCATCACCACAGTTTTCAAGCCAAAGCACAAGATACCGTTTATCTGTTCTCTGCCTGGCTGATTAATGATGGGAATACAGATGGTGTTTGCTCATCTATCAAATTAAACTACCCCCCCCCCCCCCTCCAACTATCACCAACAAAACACTCCTGAATGCTTGGGAGGCTTGATCTTAACATCCCTCTCATTAACACATCCCTCCAGGAAGCTCTAATTACCGGTGATTTTCTGGTCTCTTGCCCACAACCACTCACTCCTCCTGCATCCCCCTTGTCCTGTGCATGCTGTCTCAGTCTCCCTGCCCTCACTTAACCACTGCTCAGGTCCCTCCTCACATCCCTCTTCCTGCTGTCAGTCTCTAGTTGCAAACAGGTGCTATCCCAGCCATCCTACATCCTCACCAGTGGTTTTCCTGGACAGCTCTCGGTCCCCCACTCTGCTCCAAGTCTCCTTGCTCCCAAAAAATGTAATTTTTTTACTTCCCTGCTCTTCCTCACCAAAGTCTTCTTCCCCACTGAGCACCAACACCTCCTCTCCTCACCATTCCCAACTCTCCTTGCCTCCAACCCAGCATCCCTGCTCGCCCATCGCACCTGAGATGCCCCATGCTGCCCCTCCATCCCTCTCTACCAGCCTCCTGGCCTTTGGGGATGGGAGACTTTTCCACATCTTCACGTGATTTCCCACTCTAACCACAGACCTAGGAGGGGCTGGCAGGATGAGAGACCCAGCAATGCCCAACTCCAGCACATCAAATGGTTACTGCATTTTCAAATCACCTCAGAGCTCAGACAAGTAAAACATGATGGTGCATACAGACTCTTAGGGGTAGCAACATGCAGTTGAATAATAAAATCTATTGGCCAGGCAACTCTCCCTCCTTTGTTCACAGCCACTTTGCTCAGCAATTCTCCGTTCCTCCTCTGATCAGCAACAAGAAAACTGAGGGGAAAGCAAAGTAAGTGACAAACTTTGGATAATAAATTCATGTGATCTCCCTGACAACAGGAAAATGCCTCAAGTAAAAGCAAAAACACCTCAAAAGCTTGCAGATAGCTCTTATGCTTGAGGAGCACTGGAGAGAAGGAACTTATCTAGGCCTGGACACGCGGTTCCACTGATTTCATGTGATTAACAGTAAACGTATGATTAAACACTTTGCTGGATTTTAGCCAGAAAACTCAACTCTGCGAAAGCCTGAGCACTCTCCACTGATAGGAACACGTCCATGAAACTTTCACACAGAACTTCCTATTACTAACGTTCTACTAAATGTCACAGGGGCCATAGCATATTGCTCATGATTGGTACCATCCTTAGACTGAACTGCATCTTTATTCATTTAAATCATCCATGTCTATTAATGCAGTACTTCCAGAAAAAGAAGAGAAAAAAAGAGAAAAGCAAAATAAAAGCACTCTCTAAGCAATCACTTGAGTCACAGACTCAGAGGATCACAGAGCTGTTGGGATTGGAAGGTGCCTCCAGAGCCCATGGGGTCCCACCCCCTGCCAAAGCAGGGTCCCTAGGACAGGGCACACAGGGCGCTGTCCAGACGGGGCTGGAATCTCTCCAGAGAAGGAGCCTCCACACCCCCTGGGCAGCCTGGCCCAGGGCTCCCTCACCCTCACCGGGAAGAAGTTCTTCCCCAGATTGGGAGGGAACTCCCTGGGCTCCAACTTGAGCCCAGCGCCCCTTGTCCTGTCCCCACAGACCCTGAGAAGAGGCTGCCCATGTCCCCTGTGTCCCACCCTTCAGCTCTTGATCCCCAGTGATCAGATCCCCTCTCAGGCTGCTTCTCTCCAGGCTGAACAGCCCCAGCTCCCTCAGCCTTTCCTCACAGGGGAGATGCTCCAGGCCCTTCACCATCTCCATATCCCTCCTCTGGTCTCTCTCCAGGAGATCCCTGTCCCTTTTATCCCAGGGAGCCCAGCACTGGACACAACACTCCAGGTGGGGCCTGAGCAGGGCAGAGCAGAGGGGGAGGATCCCCTCCTGTGACCTGCTGCCCACATTCCTCCTGATGCCCCCAGGATCCCATCTTGGTTCCCGGGGCACACTGCTGGCTCATGGCCAAGCCAACACCAGTATATCTGAAGATCTTACTGTACCTTTCTTTCATGTGATCCCTGTCTTTCAGGAGGATGAGCCATCACTGTTGGGGTTTCATCACGGACACTGTTATCTGGGTGAGGAGGGAAGGAAGGAGGCATTTCTCCAGCCCCGTGCACATCCCAGAGGGATGTGTGCTCCAGGCCCCTCAGGTGGGTCACCTCCCAACCTGCCCCACCTTCCTGCACTCCTACCAACCCCACGGCTGTGAGAGGAGTGAGAAAGAGAAGGTTATGTGTTCCTTTAGCAAGGAAAAAACAACCAACCACAAAAAAACCCTCCAAGAAACCCCAAGTCGCTGCGGAACTGGTCAGTAAATAACAGCAGTTTCTAGCAGATGATCAAGATGTGATTCATCTGACAGAAGGCACGCGTTCGCATCTGATCGTCGGCACTGGCTGGCTGAGCGGTCAGCAGCAGGAGGAGGAGAAGGAGAAAAGCATTTCCATGCTGTATCTCTTCTACAATACAAAACCCAATGGGTCTGCTCAGCGGCACTGGGAAGGAGACACCTCTCCCCATCACCCAGAAGGCACAGTCAGAGCACGACACCTGAATTCAAATGTGGTGAAACAAGCTGATTGCTGTGCTCTTTCTGTTGTGAGCAGAGGTGTCTTCGTCCAGTACCTCTCCCTGTCTTGCTACTCCTAAATACGGTTCTGGATATAGGGAGGGGATTGTGCCCCTGCACTGGGCACTGGGGAGGCCGCACCTGGAGTGCTGGGCCCAGTTCTGGGCCCCTCACTACCAGAAGGACAGGGAGGGCCTGGAGCGTGTCCAGAGAAGGGCAACCAGGCTGGGGAAGGGGCTGGAGGGCAAATCCTCTGAGGAGCGGCTGAGGGAGCTGGGGGGTTCAGCCTGGAGAAGAGGAGGCTGAGGGGAGACCTTCTCCCCACCTCCCCTGCCCTGCCAGGAGGGTGCAGAGAGGTGGGCGCTGGTCTCTTCAGCCAGGGGACAGGAGATGGGACGAGGGGCAATGGGCTCAAGCTGCGCCAGGGCAGGGTCAGCTCAGCTGGGAGGGTAAAGTTCTTCCCTGGCAGAGCTGTCAGGGCCTGGCCCAGGCTGCCCAGGGAGGGGGCTGAGTCCCTGCCCCTGGGTGTGTTTAACAGGGGGGAGATGAGGTGCTCAGGGAGATGGTTTAGCACAGGACAGGGACGGTTGGACTCCATGGGCTTAAAGGGCTTTTCCAACCCTGTGATGCTGGGATTCTCTAAACAGTAATGTTAACACAGACAGACGTACCCTGCATATAGGTCAAAAGCAAGACAGGCCACCACAGGCACAAGAGAAGCTCACAAAGACCAGGCCACTTCACACTGAACCTGATCACAGATAAACTGTGCCAATGGCCAACACATCACCCAAAAAACCTCATCCCAAAGACCTGCAGCCACGCAGGACAATGTTCCATGTTTGCAGAGTATCTCTGAGCTCTGGAACCTGCTGTGTCCCAGAGCCCATCCCTGCCCCAGTACACCTTGTGGGGAATGCTTTCAGAGGGGCTACCAGGGGTCAAATCTGGCATTACATGATCTCCAGAGAGATGTACACCCCTCAATGGGATGTTCCCCCTCAAAGCAGGAGTCCCTCAATTATACATCAGGTTTTTATACCAATGGCTTCTTCCTAGTCCCACAGAAGGAGGGAGAAGCAGCTGTGCAGGGCAGATGTGTGTCACATCACTCGATAAGACACGGAGGGGGAGATAAAAGACTCCTGAGGAATCACACACAGGTCACCAGAACAGGCTTGAGGTTTGGGGTTTAGTTTTGGGGTTATTTTACTTGTCTTTGTGGCATTTAACAATCATCCAGGCATTACCCACATATCTATGAAGGTGAAAATTTCCATGTTGTTTATACCAAAGGCACTGTGACTATAACCTAAGTATACAAACATAACCTTTATACCTGACTGTTCAGCTTAAACTATGCTATATGTTTTATAAGCAGTAATATACTATTTCCCTCCTAAAAATTAAAACAGCTGTAGAGTGAAATGGGATTTGTAACGTATCAAATATTATGAAGTGCTCTGCTGTAAACGTCTTTTTGAAATGCAAGTGAAAAACAAATCCCCATCAGCACAAGGTCAGTCGCATTTCCGACACTGCAGTGCTTCTTATCTTCCCCAATTCCACATCTTTCAATGCTTTAACACAGCGTTAATGCTAGAATTTAATCCAACAACCTTCTTAATGGCCATAGAACATCTTCATGCCATGACAATGGTTCTTCATGGCTGCTTTTCACCAGGATTCTGGCCACAACTTACTCGGCTGCTTGTGTGGTGCTTTGTTTTTTCATAGCTAAATCACCACTGTTTTTGTACTTATCAGCAAAATAATCAGAGTCAAAGCTTACAGACAAATCTGGAGGACTGACATAAACATTGCCATTGTGTATTGTGATTTTGTGAATCCTTTGTTTGACTCCTTTCGATTGCCACTGCGGTGTCCATGAGGGGTCCAAAGGGTTTATTCCTTCGTATAATCCTTCTCCTGTTTCCAGAGTAATTTTATACTTATGCCAAGGACAAACAATACAAGCTTGGCCATTGATATCCTGCAAAGAAGAAGAAGAAATAGCAAGTCATCTGCTTCTCATTGTTGTCCTGCAAGAATCCCCAGGCCAGAGACCAAATGTCTACTGATTTGGCCATGTAGTGGTATGTGTTTGGCATCACAGTGGACTGGGAGGGACCTCTGGGGATCAGCCCATCCCACCCCCCAGAGCAGGGTCCCCTCGAGCGGGCTGCACAGGACAGTGCCCAGGATCATGGGGTGGGGACGTCTCCAGAGATGGAGGGAGACTCCCCAGCCTCTCTGGGCAGCCTGGCCCAGGGCTCTGCCACCCTCCCAGCACAGAAGTTCCTCCTCAGGGTCAGGGGGACCTTCCTCTGCTCCAGTTTGTGCCCACGGCCCCTTGTCCCATCCCTGGGCCCCCCTGAACACAGCCTGAGCCCTCCTCCTGAGCCCACCCCTCAGGGGTTGCTCAGCACTGAGCAGATCCCCCTCAGTCTCCTCTTCTCCGTGCTGAGCAGCCCCGAGTCCCTCAGTGTCTCTGCGTATGAGAGATGTGCTGGTGCCCTCAGCATCTCCGTAGCCCTTTGCTGTCCCCTCTCCAGGAGCTCCCTGTCCCCCGACCCAGGGACCCCAGCACCACACAACCTATTCCATCTATATCTATGTCTATGTCTATGTCTGTATCTATATCTATATCTATATCTATATCTATATCTATATCTCTACATATCTATATCTCTACATATCTATATCTCTACATATCTATATCTCATATATATATATCATATATATAAATTTATTTCGATGTTATGTTCAGATAAAAGCATTTAAAGAAAAAAGAGAAACAAATACACCACACTAGAGATTTCCAGCGAGCCCTCTTCCTTCACTTACATACCTCTATTTCTCCAAGGCACAGGGGGCCTCCTTCATCTGAAACACAGCAGAACACGCTGTTAATTTAGGCAGCAGCAGCTTTTGTGCTTAATTATTGCAACACTGAGACCAAACGTGCAAAGGCCTTACGGTAGCAGCGAGAGTCCAGCGCGTGAAACTTCCCTTCATGGTAGAAAACAACAATTTCTCTGCCATCAACTTTGGCTGTTACCCTCCGGGACCTCTTCATCTCATCTTCCTTCCCGATCAATACAAGACCATCCGGATGCATTTCAGCTGTCCCTGTGCTTGAGCTGTGTGAGTCCACATCCTTTAACACGCAGGCACACACACAAAAAACAAAACCCCAAGAAAATTAAAAATCAAATAAATTAAAAAAAAGACAACGTTATGAAACAGGTTTTCATTTCTACGTGCAGAAAGGGTGTCTCTGTCCCGGAGAAAACCCCAAACCCATGAACCCTGCGAGGGGAAAGGAGCGTTAGTGAGAGGTTATCACCCTGCAGATGAAGCAAAGCAGAGGAGTGTGGTGATAACGCCTGGCCAGCGTGCTCACACACAGACCTGGGGAGAGGGAGAACCGGCTGCTGCAAACCTGATACCCACGGCTGAGGCAAGATAATGCCTAAATCACTATTCATTTACTCTGCACGTTAATCGCTGGGAGAACTACGTGGAAAATAACATGAGGGCACCTACAAGTAAAACACGGCACCGTGTGCTGGGCAGACAGCAGCATTTAGGTGTAAATCAGGTGCTTGATTTAAATAATGTGGCAGCTAGAAATGCAAACTGATGTGAGACACTGAACAGCTGGAAGTATCACCTGCATCCAACCCAGCCTTTGAGTAAATGTGCCTGCCACCCCCATCCTCTCCTGTGTACTTCCAACATCCAATAACTTCTCCCAGCAGAGGACATAACTAGTTTTTCCACCCAAAAACTGCTTTTCTATTAATTTTCCTTACAATTAGCCACTGTGTTCCAGTTCCTCCCACCCCAAATCCCCAGTACAGCCCCACCACCCTTGCTTCATAGAATCACAGAACCCCAGCCTGGTCTGGGTGGGAAGGGACCCCGAGGGTCACAGAGCTCCAACCCCCTGACACAGGCAGGGACACCAACCTCCAGGCCTGGAGCTACACAAGGTTGCCCAGGGCCCCAGCCAACCTGGCCTTCAACACCCCCAGGCACGGGGCACCCACCCCCTCTCTGGGCAGCCCCTGCCAGCCCCTCACCACTCTCTCTGCAAAGAACTGCCCCCCAGTCTCTCCTCTCCCCCTTCCCTCCTCCAGCTTCACTCCAGCCCCCTTGTCCTGCCAGGCTCTGCCCTTTCACAAGCCCATTCCCCTCCTGTTCCTCTGCTCCCTTCAGGGACTGGCAGGCTGCAGTGAGGTCCCCCCAGAAGCAGCCTTCTCTTCTCCAGGCTGAGCCAGCCCAGCTCCCTCAGCCTCTCTGCGTAGGGGAGCTGCTCCAGCCCTCTGAGCATCTCCGTGGCTCCTCTAACCCCTCTCCCCCCGCCCCACATCTCTCTTGTATTCCTTCCACTGACAAAAATCAGTTGTAAAAAAGTCTTGAACTCACCCTGGGCCCTTCCACCACATGTCCCCACCAGATGAGGAGGGAGATGAGGAAGCAGAGCAAGAAATGGAGGCTCAGAATAATGAGGTCCAGCATTGCCTCTCCTTGCCGTGCTCGCTGCAACTGCTCTGCCTCCTTCACGTGCGGTAGGGCCTTGACGTGCGCAGGCGGGACAGCAGGGCCGGCCCCTGCAGCACCAGAGCCATGACGTAGGGAGGCTCAGCGTGGCAGGAGCCAGCTCTGCCAGGGCTGATAAGGAGCAGGGACACGCTGGGGGTGGCCTGATAAGAGAAGAAGAGACTCAGGGTTCCTCGTGCTGCCTTTCCTCGTCTCCTTGGAGCAGGATGTGCCGATCCGAGCCCCTGCTCATCATCATCCCTTACGTTACGTGTGTATTTGGGATCAGCAGCTCTCTGTTTCCTGGTAAAACCGTTACACTACCGAGAGCGGTGTGAGTAACAGCACAGCTTCTTTGAGGCCAGTTGTTACCTGATTATCAACCCTCAGGACTGGCTCCATGTCCCAGTTCACAGGAACTTCCACCCAGTCTTACCTAGAAAGCGAAACGTCACTGCCAGACCCACGGGACCGTCCCAGAAGCCATTCACACTTGTTTGCTTCAGTTTTCCCAGGGAGGTGAGCACAGCTCGTAGCAAACTGGCCCCAGGAAACAGGGTAGGAACCCCCCAATTTCCTTCTGTCACCTTTTGGGTGACCAAGCAGGACATGCAGAAGTCAGGAGTTAGGAACTTGCTTATGGAGACGCCTCTGGAAACCTGTGTGTCTGTATGCTGCACGTACAGGGACACATACACAGAGACACCTACACACGTTGACACACACATACATGTGTGCACAGACCGGTAGCAACGTGACACCGGCTCCCTGAATGAATCCCACATTCCTTTCTACAGCCAGCCTTTGTGTACATCAATACCCCAGGCACCCCGGGCTGAAACTCAGCGTGCCAGCACGCTGGGACCCTTGTTGGGACAACTGGCCAGCAGCCAAACCAACCCCCCCCCTACACACACACACACTGGGATGGGGGAGAGGATTGGAAAATAAAAAGAAGGTAAAACTCGTGCATGGAGGCAAAGGCAGCTCAGCAGGATAGAAAAGGAAGAGGATGATGATGGTGGTGATGATCACAGAACATACCAAGCAGGTGATGAACAGCAGGGTTTCTCAGCACCTGCAGTCAATGCTCTGCATGGCCCCGAGCTGCCCAGCTCCCAGCTGCCCCCCAGCTCTATACAGCACACGATGCTGTATGGGTGGAACATCCCTTGGCCAGTCTGGCTCAGCTGTCTGGGCACTGTCCCCTCCCAGCTTCTTGGTGATCACCCCTTCTCCTTGGCAGGGCTATGTGAGGAGCTGGAGAGTCCTTGGCTGCTGGGCAACAACTAAACCACCCCTGTGTTCTTAACATGGGTCTCCTCCTAAATCCCAGACACAGCACTGCACCAGCTGCTGGGAAGAAAATTAACTCTCTCCTAGCTGAACCCAGGACACTCCTACATGACCCAGCTAGTGTCAGCAACCAACACCCAAAGGGCTTCATTGTAGAGTCAGGACTCCCACGCTTATCTACAAGGAGCTGCAGGCTGAGAGCTGCCTTGGCACGTCAGGGGTCCCCCAGCAGAAAGCTCTCAAGGCAACCTACCCTTGTCAGTACACCGAGGAGTTTGTTCACACAACACATGATGGCCAAAGCCTTTGTTCCCTTAGCAGCTAAGGGCTCCTCCTCATCACAGGAGACCTGCAAACAGACCCTTTAGCTGCAGGGCCAACGCTGGCCAGCTTTTCACCCATGAAGTGGATGTGGGCTGGCAAAGTATGAACAGAACATGAGCTGCTTCACCCTAGAGCAGCCCAGGAGCCAGTGAAAGCCCTGAAGGAGGGAGCGGTTTCTTGCCTATCCCCTGAGCTTGGGATAGGACACAGCATTAGGGGAGTGCGACGTACCTCTGGGGCGGTTTTCACCCATCACCTTCTCCTCTTCTACCTCAGACCCCAGCTTGGTGCCACCTGGACAGCTCTGCAGCAGGTCAGAGCCCTGCTTCGCCCTAGCTGACTTTCAACAGCAGGGCCACAGGCGTGGAGGAGCCCATGTCAGGGGACAGCTGAGCTGGTGAGCATCCCCTGCCTATCAATCAGAAGCACACGTGTTGCCTGCCTGCCCTCCCGCAGCCCTTCCTTTGCAAAGCACACTCTGTGTCACACTGTGTCACACTCTACCTAAGGTGAAACAGCACGAGCCAGCTTTGCTCGCTCCTGCTTCTTTCCAGGCTGATGAGCGGGTTAAAACCACCCACTCCCACAAGTACAGAGGACAGCACAGACACACACCCCTTCCCCTGTCCCAGGACAGAATCCTGAGCCAACAGCTTCCAACAGAAGGGAAAACACGTTCCTCCAAAAGAAAAAGGGGTGGGGGGTGGGTGGTTGCACACACGCACATTTCAAGCTGATTTTCGCCTGGATTTTTCCTAGTGCTTTCTTGGGACCCCACCGTTCCCTGCGCTGGACAGGGGCGTGCGGGCAGCCAGGCGCTGTCTGGGGGAGCGGCTCGGGGTGCGGGAGCAGCGGCCTGGGGTGCGGGAGCAGCACGGGATCCCTCTTTCTGGCTGGGAACAGCTGGGCGGATGGTGCGCAGCAATTCACTCCCGCACCCCGCTCCGCTCCCTCCTTTGGCGAGGGAGGGGGGGGGAAGGTTAAAATCTCTATAATCACCGCCCCGGGGACGCGGGGGTCGGTGCGGGCAGCGCCGGGACCCAGCAGCTCCCGTGCGGCGACCGGAGCCGGCGGCGGCGCTACCCGAACCCCACCCCGCCCCGTATCCCCGCCGGGGGATGCTCTGCCGGGGCGGCGGCGGGGCGGCCCGGGGAGTGCTGCCGGCTTGGGGCGGGAGCGGGTGACTGAGCCGTCGGGGGAAGCTGCCCGGCCGTGCCGGCGGGGATAGGAGCGGCGGGGGGCGATGGGCGGCGGTGCCGGGGAACGGAAAGCCGGGGGAAGGAGCCCGCGGGCAGCGGGAGAGGCAGCGGCCGAGGAACGTCGAGGGAAGGCGCTCGGCGGCGGCCGGGGGGAGGATCGCCGCGGGATGATGCCCGCCGGTGCCGGGCTGCCCTGGGGCGGATGAGCTGCGGGGGAAGGTGCCCGGCGGTGCCGCGCTGCCCAGGACCGGAGCTGCTCAGGGGGAAGGCGCTCGCCGGTGCCGGGATGCCCGGAGACGGACAGGTACCGGGAGAAGGTGCTCGCCGGTGCCGGGGGCGGGGGGCGTGCGATCCACCGCGCGCGTAGCCCACCCCCGGCGCGGATGACGGCGAGCCCCGGCCCCTATATATGCCTCCGGGGAGCGCCGCGCCGCCGCTGCCGCCGCCGCCGCCGGGGAAGCGCGGGGGGCGCGGGTGCCGGCCGCCCCGCGGCTCTCGGGACGGACGCGATGGAGGAGGACCCCTTCCCCCCCGGGCTCAACGTCTCCGCCCCCGGCATCCCCCCGCCCCTGCCCGGCCCGCGGGCGGCCTGGGCGGGCGCCGTGCTGCTGCTGGCGCTGGTGGGCAACGGGCTGGTGCTGCGGCGGCTGCGGGGCGGGCGGCCGCGCCGGCGGAGGGACCTGCTGGTGGGGCACCTGGCGCTGGCCGACCTGGCGGGCTGCGGGCTGGCGCTGCTGCCGCCCCTGGCGACCGAGCTCCGCGGCGCCGCCGGGCCCCCCCCGGGGGCGGCCGCCTGCCGCCTGCTGCCGCTGCTGCAGCGCTGCGGGCCGCTGGCCTCGGCCCACGGGCTGGTGCTGCTGGCGCTGGAGCGGTACCGCCCGGCGCTGCCCGCCCGCGGCCTGGCCGCCCTGGGCTGGCTGCTGGCTCCGCTGCTCGCCCTGCCCCAGGCCTTCGCCTTCCGCCCGGCGCCTCCCCGCCCCGGCGGGCCGCGCTGCCGCAGCGTCTTCGAGGAGCTGCCGCGCTGGCACGGCCTGGCCTTCGCCGCCTACGGGGCGGCCACCGGCTTCCTGGCGCCCGCCGGGCTCCTCTGCTGGGCCTGCGCCCGCAGCCTGGCCGCCCTCGGGGCCGCCCGACGGCAGCGGCGAAGGGCGGCGGGAGGCGGGCGGCGGCGCGGGGGGGCGGCGGGGGGAGGCGGGGGCCCTCCCCGCGGCCGGCTGCGGGCGCTGCGGCTGCCGCTGGTGCTGGCCGCCCTCTTCGCCCTCTGCCGCCTGCCCCGCTGCGCGCTGGAGCTCGGCCTGGCCTCGGCGCCCGGCGGCGGCGGGCGGCGGGAGGCGCTGGCCGCGCTGGGCATCGTGGCGGCGGCCAACAGCGCCCTCAACCCCTACGCCTGCCTGCTGCTGCACGGCCGCCGGCCCGGGCCGCGCCGCCTCCGACGGGGCCTGGCCGGGGCCGGGCCGGGGAGGGCGCCCGCCGCCTCCTGCTGCTTCCCGGGCCCCGACGGCCACGGACGACGCAGGGCCGCGCTCCGACGCCCGCTCCGACGCCGCGCCGGCGGCCCCGGCTCCTCCGCCTCTCCGGGCTCCCCCGGGTCCCCCGGCAGCCCGGGGTCCCTCGGCGCCGGCGGCAGCCCCGGCGCGGCCGCGTTAGCGGGGTCGGGACGATGCTTCGTGCTGGGGCAGCGCCGGGCAGCCGCGCAGCCGAGCCCGTAGTCCTTTACCTCAGCGTTGCCTGAGTTTCGGGGATATATTGCCTTTTTTTTCCCTTGCCCCTTGTCTGTTTTTTGCTGTGTTTTATTTGTTGTCCTAACTTATTTGGTGCCGTGTCGCGTCGGGCTGGCTTAGGGGAGGGGGCGATGCCGGCGGGGTGTTGCGGTGCGAACCCCCGCAGCGTTGGCTCCCGCTCTCAGCCCGACCTGTCGTTCTTACAGAGCCTTATATAGAGAGCGTGTGGGTTGCCCTTCGTGGATTTCGTGACCCCTCGTTGTCAAATAAAACCGGTCAGCCCAAGACGTGGCTCTGTGTCGTCGCTGTGGTTTCAACCCGCCGGGAAGGGAGAGGCGCGGCCGCCCCGCTTCAGGTGGGATGGTGCGGTGCCTCCCGTAGCCAGCTGTGCAGAGCCCGGCGGGGACAGGCGCACCGCAACGGGCTGCACACCTGTAAAACGTGGCAAAAGTCTCCTGGAACACTCACAATTCACTCCTGCCTTGCCTGATCTGGGGCAGGGCGATGAGGGGATGAGACCGTATCCTCCTCATTTACCTCCAGCTCCATGCCCACAATTCCCGTTACACCCACTGCACCAGCTGAGTACTTTTTGCCAGGCTGACACTGCAAATTATGCTGAACCCTCATTTTTCTGAGAGATGAGAGCTCTGTCTCTGCAGGACTGGGCACGAAGGGTGCTGTGGAGATAGGACAAGGGGCGCTGGGCTCAAGTTGGAGCCCAGGGAGTTCCCCCCCAATGTGGGGAAGAACTTCTTCCCGGTGAGGGTGAGGGAGCCCTGGGCCAGGCTGCCCAGGGGGTGTGGAGTCTCCTTCTCTGGAGAGATTCCAGCCCTGTCTGGACAGCGCCCTGTGTGCCCTGTCCTAGGGACCCTGCTTTGGCAGGGGGTTGGACCTCATGGGCTCTGGAGGTTCCCCCCAAATCCTACAGCTCAGTGAAGCTGTCATCTTACAGAAGTGCAGTCTGTGCTACTCTGTGAAGTTAAAAACAAATAGGGGAAAAAAACCCTTTTTCTTGTAATTCCTTGCAGTAACTTCTATCACAGACTGTCCAGAGAAGCCTGGGGCACAGGGGCAGTTTGGGTAGTGCAGGGAACCCCAGGCAT
This sequence comes from Rallus limicola, assembly GCA_022605955.1. Lineage (NCBI taxonomy): Eukaryota > Metazoa > Chordata > Aves > Gruiformes > Rallidae > Rallus > Rallus limicola. The sequence continues at coordinate 1,100,522 of JAKCOZ010000068.1, read as the reverse complement.
GTGCCAGCTCTGTCAGGGAAGGCAGCAGACCTGCTGGCAGCCTAGCTCTCTTCTCCCAGGACTTCGGCTCTGACAATATCCTTCTGTGAGGGTGAGGGAGCCCTGGGCCAGGCTGCCCAGGGGGTGTGGAGTCTCCTTCTCTGGAGAGATTCCAGCCCCGTCTGGACAGCGCCCTGTGTGCCCTGTCCTAGGGACCCTGTTTTGGCAGGGGGTTGGATCCCATGGGCTCTGGGGTCCCTTCCAGCCCCTACTCTGCTATGATTCATGATTCTGTGACTCTGTGTGCAGTGTTGGTAGCTGCTAGCAGAAGGCTCAGTGTGTCAGTGAGAGCACACATGGACTGACAAAGCACAGCAGGTAAGGAGAGCTCTGCACCTGCAGATGTGTTAGATGCCATCCTCAGAGCTGGGAGGGACCTCGCCGGTGCCTGATGGAGCCACAGCTTCACCTGCATCCCTGCTGCTGGGTTCTGCGGCAGATTCCCAGTGGAGACACCCCGGAGGAGTCCGAGATGCTGAAGACACACTGAAAGGTGTTGATGCTGTGATTGTGTGAAGCCGTTTGTCTCCCAAAGCCCCCCGCTGTGGTTCCTGTGCGGGTACAGCCGGTGTGGGGAGCAGCCTGGCTGGCGGTGCAGGTCTCAGTGGCTGCACAGCCCTCACTGCAACTTCTGTTTTGGGGGGAAAGCTGCCAGTTAGGGCTTTGCTGCTCCCGCAGCAGAGTGCCTGTGCCTAAGCTCTTGCTAAGGCAGGGAGCGAGGAAGGTCAGCTCAGGGCAAGGCTGCTGCTTGTGTAGGGTCTGGCTGGCTCTTCAGCAGGGCTTTTTCTCACTCATTCTAGGTGACAAGTTGGTGCTGCTTCAGTGACACGAGACCTGGGGCTAATTAAATCCGTGCTATCTGGCTCTCATCAACCTATCCCATAATCTTTTCTTCACACCTCACTCTTCCCTAGGATATCACGTCTGGTATCAAAACTGCCCCTCAGTGGGGGCTCGGGGGTTACGTGTGAAGGTGCCAGATGCTGCCTGATGGGCAGATGCAGCACCCTGGCCTCAACAAGCTGCCCCTGAGGAAGTCAGGCTGAGGGTGACATTTCTCAGCAGCTGCCAACACTGGACAGCAGTGACCTTGTGTGATGCTTCAACAGAACCTCATTACAGTAACTCATGTCTGCTCATAATTACAGCTGCTGAGAAAGGGTTCTTACAAAGGTGAGTAAAGCTGAAACAGTGGGGAAGCCAAAATGCCCACGCAGCAGGCAGAAGGGGCTGTGAGGAGCATCCTGGGGTGAACTCAGTCCAGCTCCCCCACTGCTGCAGGATCATGCTCACCTTGGCCATTCTTGACAAGTGTTTTCAAATAATTTTTAATAAATTCCAGTGACAGAGTTTAGATGGCTTCCACAGACAGGCTGCTTACAGGTCTTTTATTTCCCCCTCTGAATGGCTCATCAGAACAGCCCTGCCTGAAAAACACAGGCTTTTCTTTTTCCTCCTTCCAGGGCAGCATCTGCCTCATTCCTACATTATTCTTTGCCTTACTCACAGTTGAGGACTTGTCGAGGTTTCTCTGACAGCTGAAATAAACCCAACATGATTCACAACCCCCTTATTTCTGTTATTCCCCCCCCTCCCCCCCCCCCGAATCCTGTTGCCTGTTTACATCCTTGAAAACCAAAGCCATGAAGTAAAGACAGTACCCTGAGGATTCACTACAAGGATGATAAAGTAATTGCCTCTTGTGTCTTGCACACCACACACCTGTAATCACATCAGAACATCACCCATTTCCTCCACCACCACATCATCCTGTTGATCCATTCTCTGCTTCTGGGTCTTCAGAATCTCCAGGTGTGTGGGGGTTGGGTTGGTTTTTTTTTTTCCTCCCTGCAAAACCAAAGCCTAGAGAGTTTGTTATTCACTATTTTAATATCTTCACCCTTTTTATACTGACCTTTAACTAATCCCTGATGAATTTTATCTGATTGATTTCAGATCATTTTTCCAGCTAATTAAGACTGCTTTGAATTTTGACCTGTCCTCAGAAGCACTGGCATCTCTCCCAGGGTGTATTTTATCATGTTTAGTAAGAAAAGTGCCTACTCCTGCATGGGAATGACTTGTTGAAAAAGCACCGAACGGTGTGACACCAAATCCCTGCAGAGCTTATTTGATCAGCCCACCCAGGTTTTAATTTCTGGCATCTGGCAGTGAGTTTGATTCTAGCCAGCAACGAACCCAACAGCGATTTTATCTGGGCTGCATGTCTGTAGGTTGACTAAAGTAAGATCAGGGAGCCCAAGGGCATTCCAAGTCCAGATTTCCCCTACAACTTCCTACCAACCAGGCCAGTTAGGCTGGCAAAGTGATTCCTTTCACATGACTTGTCCAGGTGACAGTGGCAGCCTCTTACCCCTCCAGTGACAACCAGGACCTCGTGTTTACATGAGCAATCCACTTTTCTTCTTCAGGTTCTTCCATACCTCTCCTGCTGTTGTAAGCAAGGTGCAGAGGCTGCTCAGGGGGATACATCTCATGAGGCTGCGTTGAGCTGACAGCTTCTATGACCCTTGGGCCCCAGCCTTCCTCCTCCCTTTCACTCCACCGTGTCCCATCACTGTTAATACCATGAAAGACACACAGTGTGATCAAAACTCGGAGCTCTGGCTCACTGGCCAGCCTCATGTGTCACAAACCTCCTTAGATTTGTTGTCTGCACTAATGCAGACACATCAACAGGTTGCCCAGAGAGGGGGTGGGTGCCCCGTGCCTGGGGGTGTTGAAGGCCAGGTTGGCTGGGGCCCTGGGCAACCTTGTGTAGCTCCAGGCCTGGAGGTTGGTGTCCCTGCCTGTGTCAGGGGGTTGGAGCTCTGTGACCCTTGGGGTCCCTTCCAACCCAGACCAGGCTGGGATTCTATGATTAGTGTAACTAAGAGTAACCAAATGCAACTGCATCATTAAGTGTTTTGGACCTTAATTGGCTCAGTTCTGCACCAACACAGGGGGGGATGTTCGCTGCCAACAGAGGCAGGAAGGCATCAAGCACCTTCTGCCTTCTTTCCTTCTAACTCCTCAGGACAAAGGTCCATACACAAATAAACCACTTGCAAATGTCTAAGTTTTGCCTTTAACAAACAAGTACATGTTGTCTCTTAAAATAAGCATTTTAACATGACCAGACACTAAAAGAAGCAGTGCACTGGACACCCTGACCTAGGAAGGGCTCACAGGCAGCTCCCGTAGGCTCACATGGTGCAGCATCACCGTGCCAGGGAGCAACCCCTCCTCCTGACACTGTAACTCTACATGGAGCTGGTGTGGTGACCAGCAATTCAATATGGATTTTAGGTGAAGCCATTTACTGGGTGGAATCCCAGAGATTATAGGCATTTGTCACTGCAAATGTGGCAAGCTAAAAAACTGCTAATTGGTTGCATACACTGTTTACACCCCACTGGTTAGAGATTGTAACGAGTTGTTCTGAACATATCTTTTAGCTAAATATCATTAGTTTACCTTTGATATCATTAGTTTACTTTTGATGCCTAAAAGCATCCGCACACCTGCTGTTGTGACCATCTTATTATGGCTGGTTCTTAACATGTTCCCTTACTCCCAAGCACCTCCCCATAGCTCCTTCCTGATAAGGGCAGGCAGTACCCCTATCAGAAGACTGCTGTGCTTTGAGAATGTGATTATTAAGTTCCTGTCAGCATGAGGAACTTTTCCCTGTCTCCTGGGAACAGAAGGATGTTGTCAGAGCCGAAGTCTTGGGAGAAGAGAGCGAGGCTGCCAGCAGGTCTGCTGCCTTCCCTGACAGAGCTGGCACATGCCTGGGGTTCCCTGCACTACCCAAACTGCCCCTGTGCTCCAGGCTTCTCTGGACAGTCTGTGATAGAAGTTACTGCAAGGAATTACAGGAAAAAGGGTCTTTTTCCCCTATTTGTTTTTAACTTCACAGAGCAACACAGACAGCCTGGCCCAGGGCTCCCTCACCCTCACTGGGAAGAAGTTCTTCCCCACACTGGGGGGAACTCCCTGGGCTCCAACTTGAGCCCAGCGCCCCTTGTCCTGTCCCCACAGACACTGAGCAGAGGCTGCCCATGTCCCCCTGTGTCCCACCCTTCAGCTCTTGATCCCCAGGGATCAGATCCCCTCTCAGGCTGCTTCTCTCCAGGCTGAACAGCCCCAGCTCCCTCAGCCTTTCCTCACAGGGGAGATGCTCCAGGCCCTTCATCCCCTTGGGAGCCTCCTCTGGACTCTCTCCAGGAGATCCCTGGCTGTGTGATCCCAGTAGACAGGGATCTCACAAAGGAGTACATCTCAAAACTTGTATCTTTAAGGAGCTATGCCAACAGAATAACTTTCCCTAGTAACTCTTGTAAGCATTCAGTCCCTTAAGACAAAAGCACACACAAAACACACCCAGTTCACCATAATTTAATTTGCTGTATTCTGTCCAACATCCTGTACTCTGCCCAGACCTCTGAAAAGTGATCAATTCATAGTTTTTTCCCCACTAAATGAGCCTTCATATAGATATATATATATTTTCTCCACTCATGAAGCCAGTTTACCTCCCCCTGTGAAGACCTGTCCTTTGTTGAAATTATTTTATCACTATCTGAACTCGTTTTTGCAAGAACCATAATGACACGTGCTGGAGCATTTGAAGGTTCACCTTTCAATTTGCTCCTTGCCTAAAATAAAAAGTTAAAGTGCTACTGTAGCAGTAAGTAGTATAAAGCTGTCCTTACAGTTCTGCAAATGCAAATATATAAACCAGATAAAATATTCATAAATGCATATCTGTTTCTAGCGTGGTAAATAAGTTTACTAAATGTGTGTAGAGTGCTTAGAAAATACATGTATTTTGTGTGTTTGGCTTTATTAGCTTGCTGCTACTGCTGAGCATTTCATTACAGGCTCCAGGAAGCATCTATGACAATGTTACCCCAAAGTGCTACTACAGCAGCAACAACTCTGATGAAGAATAAGCAAACCCAAGTGCTGCTACAAGGACAGTTCTACTTAGGCAGAAGTTATCTAGCTAAATCTTAACTTCTACCAAAAGGGCTTTGTTCTTATTCTGCCACATCCCTGGAGAAACAGGGAATGGGATTTTTGTGTGAGCTTCTGCAAGCTTCAACAGCCTCTCCCCTGTAGACGTTTCAGTTCTCCCCTCACTGATGCACAGTAAAACATTCACCTGCAGAATCTGTGCAAGGGAGACCTGTTCAAGCAGTTTTCACCCCACTGCTTTTCAGAGAACAGCTCTACCCACAGGTTTGGTCAGGGGTTTGCTTGTTTTATGGTGTTTGCTTTGTTTTAAATTCCAAGAGTGACCAGACACCAGATTCCTCTTCACTTGCAGGCAGGCTCAGTCAGCAGCCTACGCATGCTACATGTTCAACAGCAGTGAGTGGTAAGCACCAGATCCAGAAGCCAGAGGTTAGAAGACAGATCTTGAGAAGATTTGTTAATTAGATCTTAGGGGGAAGTTCTTTGCAGAAAGAGTGGTGAGGGGCTGGCAGGGGCTGCCCAGAGAGGGGGTGGGTGCCCTGTGCCTGGGGGTGTAGAAGGCCAGGTTGGCTGGGGCCCTGGGCAACCTTGTGTAGCTCCAGGCCTGGAGGTTGGTGTCCCTGCCTGTGTCAGGGGGTTGGAGCTCTGTGACCCTTGGGGTCCCTTCCAACCCAGACCAGGCTGGGGTTCTGTGATAAGATGCTGCCAATCACACACAGAACAGGAACACTGACATTGTACTCTGGTAAACTGCACCCACATTCAGACCAGACCTGGCTGTTAACCTTCTGATCTTACTTGAACCCCTGCAGCTTCTCCAAGGTGTCTGATGAGTAGTTTGATTCTCTGTGGACTTAAAATCTGTTGTGGTGGGAAGCTGCCTCCAGCACATCTCACTACACTGCACAAAATTCTGTAATCCTTGCTGTAGTCTGGCCTTAGAAATGGAAATTCCTGTTGAGTTGTAATGCTTAATACTCTGGTCCAGCTAAGTATTCCATGGACACAAGGAGTCTGTATGTACTATCCTGCCTATGTACACTTACAGAGGTGTAAGATGTAAAAACCTAGATCTGTTGTGCTGGCCAGTTGCATAAAATGCTTTTGGCTGTCTAGCACAAAGAGGTAATTGTCTGGGCACCCTGGCTTGCCACGGCTTATGCAAGACAGCAATGCCAATGCCTGAAACACAGCACAATCTTACCAACACAGAATGTTTTCCTGCATCCTCAGACATACCAAATCCAGGTTGTTTTTATTTACTTGACTTGACCAAGCCACTTCTCAATTGCATGCTCATTTTTTTTGGGTTCCTTTGACCAGTCCTGATGCCACCTGAGGTTGGCAATAACATCTGAGTAATTCTGACCTAAACTTTGCTTCCAACTCATAAACTGTCTTTTGTTGTACCTCTGGACAGAAGAAGAAACCTTTGGGTAATTCACTACAGAGCGGAGTGTTTTGTCCAAGGAGTGTACAATTAGTGGGAATTTCGTGGCGACGTTTGTCAGCTCGTCTGGATCCTCAGAAAGGTCTGGAACAAACAGAGTCAGTTAAGAGATGATTCACAGTTAAGTAAATGGATCAGTCACAGAGTCACAGGATCACAGAGGAAGGGCCCTCCAGAGCCCATGGGGTCCCACCCCCTGCCAAAGCAGGGTCCCTAGGACAGGGCACACAGGGCGCTGTCCAGACGGGGCTGGAATCTCTCCAGAGAAGGAGACTCCACACCCCCTGGGCAGCCTGGCCCAGGGCTCCCTCACCCTCACCGGGAAGAAGTTCTTCCCCACATTGGGGGGGAACTCCCTGGGCTCCAACTTGAGCCCAGCGCCCCTTGTCCTGTCCCCACAGACACTGAGCAGAGGCTGCCCATGTCCCCCTGTGTCCCACCCTTCAGCTCTTGATCCCCAGTGATCAGATCCCCTCTCAGGCTGCTTCTCTCCAGGCTGAACAGCCCCAGCTCCCTCAGCCTTTCCTCACAGGGGAGATGCTCCAGGCCCTTCATCCCCTTTGGAGCCTCCTCTGGACTCTCTCCAGGAGATCCCTGGCTGTGTGATCCCAGGGAGCCCAGCACTGGACACAACACTCCAGGTGGGGCCTGAGCAGGGCAGAGCAGAGGGGGAGGATCCCCTCCTGTGACCTGCTAAAGGAGGGGCAGAGCAGACACAACGTACCAAACAGCTGTGGGAGCACAGAGTGCCCATCTGAGTAGGTGATGTACTTCCACTTGCCAGCCCGAAGCATGTATGCAGAAGAATTCACGTTGCACCCGTGGAACTCACTCAGCACCCAGGAGGGACGGGGGCCTTTGGGTGACACGTTGTTTCCAGCCTCTCCACGCAGCAGTGGCATCAGGGAGTACCCACTGAGGTTCTGAGGGGCAGGAATTCTGGCTGTTTCTGGGGAAATACAACATCAAAACGCTGCTGCAGGGACTGTGATTGAAAACGCCTCCTGTAACGTTACAGCTGCCTGAACACAAATGCTATGAGAGTACTAAAACATGCATTGATAATTGATAACCTTCTACAACACAGGAGCCTGGAAGTACACCAATAATTTAAAAAGAAAATCCCATCCTTAGCAGAATCACAGAATTAATTGTCTTGCTTGGAAGGGACCTTTCAGATCATCAAGTCCAACTCAACCTAACCTGCCAAAAGCACCACTAAACCACGTCCCCATCTACCTGATTTTTAAATACCTCCAGGGACAGCAACTCCATGGCTTCTCTGGGCAGCCCCTTTGGATACCTAACAATCCTCTCTGGGAAGAAATTGTTCCTAACATCCAACCCAAAACCTAACCTGGTGCATCTTGAGGCCATCTCCTCTTGCCTTATTGGATGGCATGTATCTGGATTTCTGCAAGGATTCTGACAGGGGCCCCCACAACATCCTTCTCCCTGCACTGGAGAGATATGGATTTGATGGGTGGGTGGTTCAGTGAATAAGGAATTGGCTGGCTGGTGGTGGTCAATGAACTGTTTAAGGTCAGCTGCCCACCATCTTGATCAGAAATGGTGCAGCTACATCTAAGTGAGTCTTTAATAGATGCTAGAGGAGACTGTGATAGCTTCCAGTGCTGCACAGTGCTTTTTAAATTGGTGTTTTACAGCCCTCCCTTCTGTTCTGACTGCCTCAGGCAAGACAAAGAGACTGTGACAGCATGAAAACACCCTCAAAGTTCCATATCCAGCATGGTCCAACCACTCATTTCTAATCACAAACTCCTATCTAGCATTCTTTGCCAGTGAATAACAAAACACTTCACAAAAGGTGGCCATCATGGTCAGCACCTCTGTCTGGTGGGGAAACTGAGGGATGTTTCCTCTGGTAGGGCTGGAGATAAAGATGGGATCAGAAGCGGACATATGGAAAACACTGGATGACTCCATAGTCTAGGAGATGGCCCCTAGAAGGTGCTGTAGCTTGACTAAGCTCCTTGGTATCAACTTCCATCACAAATGTCCCTAGCTCCCAAAGATGAGCTCAGTATTAAGAGGCTGCAATGGTCTCACTCTGAAAAACACAGCTGGGAATGCCGAGGATGTTATCTAAACTTTGTCACATCCTAAAAATGGGGTGTGGCAGTACTGTATCTCCTGTTCTGTGCCAAGTGGGGGTACTCAGCACATACAGTCTGCCTGTATATTCCCTCCTCAGCACTTATCTTCCTTTTTCTCCCCTGTCTCTACAGCATCTATCTGTCATGTAACCTGTAGTTATAACCTGTACATATCTGTCATATAACCTGTAGTTCCTCCTCCAGTAACTAAAAAGGCCAGTGTTTGACTAAGCACTAGGAAGATCTGTAACAGGTAAACTCAGTAGCTTCTAAATCTTTGAACAAAAACTTGAAGCACATCTGAACAAATTAAATATTCCATCATCCTAAGCAAGAAATGCTATTAATTGCAGTAATTGCATTCTCCACAAACAAAGAATGCTCCAGGCTGGCACCTGCAGTAGCTCCTACTTTTCCAACAGAGATCTGAAGGCACTTCATGCAGACTGACAAGCCAGTGCTGCCTGGAGAAAAGGGATATGCTACAGAATCACAGAATCATAGGGACCTCAAGAGATCATCAGGCCCAAAACTGAAGAAGCTGTTACAGTCCTTTCTGAATTATTCACATCACAGATTATGCTGGGATCAAAACATCCCTACCACACTGGCTAGAGGTTGCACCTGAACTCGAAGTCAGTGAAGGAGGAAGCACTGAGTAAAGACTTGGACAGTGTCTTAAAGAGAGATTATTGCCCTGGGACAATGCAAAGCAAAGGGATCACATTCATCACAAAAAAAAAAAGGACTTGAAATTTGTTTCCTCACTGTCAGCAGTAGACAGAGATGATTCTTCATGTTTTCACATTCCTCTTGATGTATGTGCCTTTTCTGACATCCAGATTGCAGAAAAGGGAACAGAGGAAAGGAAAGGGCTTAGAAACTCAGAGTTCTGGGAAGAAGAAGATAAAACAGAGGAAGAGAATAAGAAGGAAGGATGTTGAACTACCCAACCAATTGAGTTATTTGGGGAAAGTCATAAAGGGAAAAAAAAAAAGCTATCTGTAAGTGTACATATATATATATATATATATATATATATAAAGCAACTTAGACAAAGACAACTCCTAAGACAGATCACTACATCTGTGTCAGGTCTGACATGAGGATTTTGAAGGGAAAACTACTCAGAGCAAAAATTTTTGAGATGACACAGAGAAGTATCTTTTGTTCTGCTTTTAGAAAATCAACTTAAAACAATACAGAAAAGGACCCTTCACTGGCTTTTACTGCTGTAAGCACAGTTTTATCTACCACACCACGTTCCATCAGGCAATTGCAGTCTACTTGTGACACTTTAAAGAGCAAGGTTTGCAGAGTGCCATGAAAAGAACATTTTTCTGACCAGCAGCCTAAAAGGTCCCAGGTACTTCTTGAATGGTGACTTCACCTATGACATTTGCCTCTTCTGGGATTTATCACAGGTAACTGTTCAAAAGTGATTTCCATCTGTAAGTAATTTGGTGTGAGTCCTTTTTATTTGATTCTCTGCCCCATAATGAATATTACTATATGCCAGGTAAGGATGGATATATCCATTCTCACATCTTATTACGACTGAGCAGATCAACAGTACCTTTCCTACAACAAGTCTTTATCATGTTTCTTCCATGTGACTCTTTATGAAGGATGTTCCTCTGGTAAGCTAATGAATCACAGAGCTGTCGGGGTTGGAAGGGCCCCCCAGAGCCCATGGGGTCCAACCCCCTGACAAAGCAGGGTCCTTAGGACAGGGCACACAGGGCGGTGTCCAGACGGGGCTGGAATCTCTCCAGAGAAGGAGACTCCACACCCCCTGGGCAGCCTCGCCCAGGGCTCCCTCACCCTCACCGGGAAGAAGTTCTTCCCCACATTGGGGGGGAACTCCCTGTGCTCCAACTTGAGCCCATCACCCCTTGTCCTGTCCCCACAGACCCTGAGAAGAGGCTGCCCATGTCCCCTGTGTCCCACCCTTCAGATATTGATAACCATTGATCAGATCCCCAAAGCTGCCATCCTTTCAGGTTCAGCCTCATTACAGGGATTAGGCATGAAGGCTAGCAAGGGTTATTCATATCTAAAATGCATCTGATTGCTTTTTATAATACCTGATTGTTTTTTATAATTTCATTTTTTTTTACAAATGAACCAATATAGTAATTCAGTGTAGCTCTGATGATGGCAGTAACAAGGAACATCACCAGCTCCTTTATTTAACTTTTACATTACATTTTCTCACTGTGTTATTAAGTCCATGTATACCTTCCACAGATAGATTGTTGTCTCCTGCTGTGCTAGCACACTGCCTCATGAAGTGAAATCATACTTCTGATTATAATAATAAAATACATAATAGGGACTGGGAAGAAAGGGAAAAAATAATCATCTGCAGTTACTTAACTCACCCAGCATTGTAGGATATATGTCCACCAGAGATACCACATTTGGTACCTGCTGCTGCTCCTTTACACCTGGCCCCATAACTAAGAGAGGGACATGGGAGCTCCCCTCATACATGCTCATCTTATAGAACTGCCTGTGTTCCATAGCCAGTTCTCCATGATCTGCTGTGAATATCACGATCGTTGTGTTAAGAAGCCCAGTCCCTCTCAGAGCTGAAATAATCTCACCTGCAACAAGAAAAAGATACTGAAAAAAGCCACAACCAAGTACTCTGTACCTTCAAAGCAGCACTCAAAGCCTGATGCATGCCAGCTGCAGGGTTGGAAGCTCATCCCTCTGCCAGTTCAGCCCAGGACAGTGTACAGCTGCCCCTGAGTTGCAAGCGTCTGGCTCCTGGTGAAGCATGGAGGACACTGAGCAGCAACCACAAACGTTTCACAAGGCAAGGATGCCCCACAGGACAAGCTGCTGTTTTGCTATAGTCACTTTTGTTTAATTTCTAGCATAACTGATCTTTTTCAACAGCAGTAAAACAGGTCAGCAGGAGCCCTGACACAACACTAGAGTGAAGGATGAAGAAACCCAGACGGATAAACAACCTGGGAGAAGAGCTCCTGGAGAGCAGCCCTGCTGAGCAGGACCTGGGTGTCACGGGGGATGAGAAACTTCCCCTGAGCCAGCAGTGGCTCTGGCAGCTGGGAAGGGAGATGGGATCCTGGGCTCCATCAGCAGAGGGGTGGCAGCAGGGACAGGGAGGGGATTGTCCCTCTCTGCTCTGCCCTGGGGAGGCCCCAGCTGGAGTCCTGTGTCCAGAGCTGGGGCCCCAGGACAAGAGAGATGTGGGGCTGGGGGAGAGGGGTCAGAGGAGCCACGGAGATGCTCAGAGGGCTGGAGCAGCTGCCCTATGCAGAGAGGCTGAGGGAGCTGGGCTGGCTCAGCCTGGAGAAGAGAAGGCTGCTTCTGGGGGGGACCTCATTGCAGCCTGCCAGTCCCTGAAGGGAGCAGAGGAACAGGAGGGGAATGGGCTTGTGAAAGGGCAGAGCCTGGCAGGACAAGGGGGCTGGAGTGAAGCTGGAGGAGGGAAGGGGGAGAGGAGAGATTGGGGGGCAGTTCTTTGCAGAGAGAGTGGTGAGGGGCTGGCAGGGGCTGCCCAGAGAGGGGGTGGGTGCCCCGTGCCTGGGGGTGTTGAAGGCCAGGTTGGCTGGGGCCCTGGGCAACCTTGTGTAGCTCCAGGCCTGGAGGTTGGTGTCCCTGCCTGTGTCAGGGGGTTGGAGCTCTGGGACCCTTGGGGTCCCTTCCAACCCAGACCAGGCTGGGGTTCTGTGATTCTATCACTATCCCCCTTACCCATCACCTCCTTGCCCATACACCCTGAGGAGCACCTTGCACACACATCTGTACAATGAAGACGCAGCCAAGATCAATCAAGCTGGTAATTAAGCAAAGCACTTGCACATCTTTAGTGTTAAAATACTGGTTTTCTTTAAACAAGGCCAGCCAAAAACTTAAAATATATTACCACATCAAACCCCAGTGAGTTTATTGTGCAATAAATACCTTAATTCCCTGAAACAGTCCTGCTCCCAGTGACCTCTCTTCTTTCACAAAATATGTAAAAGTAATTCTGTGCCTTTTGAAATACTTTATCATTCTCATGTTGATAAAAAGATTAGCTTATTTGTTCAGGAATTTCATATCAGAATGCAAAGAAATTCTTCTTTCACAGTCACTTTTCAAACTAAGAAACAAAATACTGTAAATGAAGGCCAATTTGCATTGCTATTTTTATGTATGCAGACCTTACTGCAGACTAGCAAGAATTCTGAATGCCTAATTATTTTTCCTTCTCGTTAATGTTCAGTAATATGCTGCTAAGTGAACTTCAAAGGTAACCTTATTGTTTAGTCTATGCATAATAGCTGTCACCCAGACTCTGCATTTGTATTCAATCTCCAAGGAAACTGCTCATGCCCTAAAATGTATCTTTCCCTCCAGTTTTGCTCTGCCAGTCTGTCCCTTCACAATTGTTTCCATTATTTCAGTTAGCACTTCAAAGAGTATTTCGTTTCTCTTTATGTGGGTTAAGCAAGGCTTTGCTGCAGTTACCAGGCTTTTACAGGGTCTCTGACTGCTGCCTGGGATTGTTTTCCAGAGTGCACTGAATTCCCCTTGCCTTAAAAGTGATCCAGTTATTTACTGTATAGATCCATCAATCAACACCCAAATGATTTAATCCCAGATCTGATGTGTGGTTTCTCTGGGGTTTTTTTTGGGGGGGTTCTCCCCTTCCCCGAGGACCAGCTCTATCAGCATTCTTTGAAGGAAAAAAAAACCCCATATCAAAACAAGAAGGTATAATGAAACATCACCTACCCAGCATGGCATCTGTCTCAGCACACATAGCATAATAAAATGCTCGAATGTTTCTCACTTCTTGCTTTGTAAATTCTCCTGTGCAATTCTTGGTGTAAGATGAGTAATAGTCTACTGGATGCATCTCTGAAAGAGAAGACCACTTGGGAATTTTAATAGCTTCATAAATTACCTAAAAATAAGAGGAAATTAACATTACTTCAGCATTTGAATTAAACATTATTTTAAAAAAAAACCTGATTTAATTAAAAACTTTCTAGCATAAATTCACAGTCCTTGATTTGTGGTCCAGAAACACCAGCTGCTTATCTGTTAGATAGTGCTGCTACCTCCTCCATACTTCCCCTCTGCTTCCACAGGTATCATGTAATTTTAAGAGACAGCTACAAATACCAGCTAGAACACAAGGCTGGAAGCCAGAAATATGTGCTTTACCAACTGATACGTGTTTTAAAAGGAGATACCACAGAATCCTAGAATCTCCTGAGTTGGAATGGACCCATAATGGCCATCAAGTCTGACTCCTGGTTCCACACAGGGCCACACAATCTTCTAGAACTGACTTGTACTCCAGGGTAAGTACAGAAGTACTGGCATAATGTCTGATTAACTATAAGACTGCTATAAACTATACATTTCAAAAAGACAGGGTTTTCTGTGAGCTTGCAGGACAACACAGAAATTTACTTAGTCTGGGAAGGTCTTCAGATCAGGGGATGACAAGTCTTGACATCTTGCTGCAAAGAATTAACTACATCAATCCAATTTTCTAGTACTTTTCTACTTGCTTTCACAGTTGTCAATCCATTTAAAGAAAGTTATGATTGGCTTGAAACTAAAAAGGAAGAGCCAATCGATTACAAATACTACTGGATTTCTATATAGAAAGTGGCATTGCTCTGGAATATTGTGTGCTGCAGTACCAGCTTCAGAGCCTCAAAGATTCACCTACATGTATAGCTTAAGGCATTCACACTTGTAAACACTCCCTTAAGTAAGTGCTGCCTGTACCAGAGTTAATTGCTTCTATGTTGTAGACTTGAAGCACAAACTACCACTCAGCAGAGATGTAATCTCAGGATGGAAAACTTAAGTTTATTAATGAGTAAGACCACACCTACTGCTCTCATTGACCTTTGAAAAATCTTGAGCAGAGCTGAGGTTTAGATTATGACACAGCAACTCCTGCGCCTATGCAGCATGTTCCAGGGATTGCAGCCCCAGCTCTGCTCCTGGGCTGGCCCCCAAAAAAGGCACCAGTTTCTAATAACAACTGAGACTCTTACTGTCCAAGAGGCTCCAGCAGTGCAAAAGCAATTGCATCAAAGTTGACCCAAGAAGCATTTATTGGTGTAATGATTTCACAGAATGACAAGTTTGGAAAAGCCCTTTAAGCCCATGGAGTCCAACCATTCCTGTCCTGTGCTAAACCATCTCCCTGAGCACCTCATCTCCCCCCTGTTAAACACACCCAGGGGCAGGGACTCAGCCCCCTCCCTGGGCAGCCTGGGCCAGGCCCTGACAACTCTGCCAGGGAAGAACTTTGCCCTCCCAGCTGAGCTGACCCTGCCCTGGCGCAGCTTGAGCCCATTGCCCCTCGTCCCATCTCCTGTCCCCTGGCTGAAGAGACCAGCACCCACCTCTCTGCACCCTCCTGGCAGGGCAGGGGAGGCGGGGAGAAGGTCTCCCCTCAGCCTCCTCTTCTCCAGGCTGAACCCCCCCAGCTCCCTCAGCCGCTCCTCAGAGGATTTGCCCTCCAGCCCCTTCCCCAGCCTGGTTGCCCTTCTCTGGACACGCTCCAGGCCCTCCCTGTCCTTCTGGTAGTGAGGGGCCCAGAACTGGGCCCAGCACTCCAGGTGCGGCCTCCCCAGTGCCCAGTGCAGGGGCACAATCCCCTCCCCAGACCTGCTGGCCACGCTGGGTCTGGCACAAGCCAGGATGCCCTTGGCCTTCCTGGCCAGCTGGGCCCACTGTTGGCTCGTGGTCAGTCTGCAGTCACCCAGCACCCCAGGTCCTTCTCTGCCTGACAGCTCTCCAGACAGTCTCCCCCAGCCTGTAGCACTGCCTGGGGTTGTTGTGTCCCATGTGCAGCACTCTGCCCTTGGCCTTGTTAAACCTCATCCCCTTGGTCTCAGCCCATGGATCCAGTCTGTTCAGATCCCTCTGAAGAGTCTCCCTACCCTCAGGCAGATCAAAACCTCCTCCCAGCTCAGTGTCATCTGCAAACCCACTGAGGGAACATTCCATCACTTCATCAAGGTCAGTGATAAAGATGTTGAAGAATACTGGACCTAGGACTGCAGCAATCCCTGGTGGACCCAACTGCTTTTACCCTAAGGTCTGTGACAGAGAGCAAAGAGCTGCTTGGGGAGCTGCTAGCCCCTCTTGAGCACAGTATCACTGACCACAAAGGCTGTTGCAGCCATGTGTTTCAATACTCTTAAAGTTCCACCTCCCACTCTCTCCTGAGTTACCTAGCAGATGTATTAAGGGATCTAAACAGTTGGTAAGACAGCAAGAGTTAAAGTGCTCACAGCACAGGGATAAAACCCAGGTTTCTAACAGTGAGACACATCAAAACCTAAGCATCCTGAGGCTCTACAGAAAACAGGCTGCACGAAGAAATCACGGAGGTAAAAGAATAGCAAATAACTACTTCAGTCATCTTCCTACACCAGCTCCTTGCAAACATAAAAGTCACACTTTATTATCGACACCTTAAAGGGTATTTATTAGTTGTTTATGATACAATGGGAACAGAAAGTGTCGCTCTCCATCTGCAACTCTTAAGAAGACTGAGCTGTCTTCTACAGGACCACAGTCTAGCTTTTAAGGATTCAGAAAGGCAAAATCCTTTTGTCTATCTGTTGCAATTAAGAGCTAGGAAAGAAGCCACATGCCCTGAAAAAGTGCCAGCTTGTGCAAAATTCAGGGGACCATCTGCTTAGCAACACAGGATTTCATAAACATACCTTGCTGTTCCATATTACCTTCCCAGTAAACATATAATTTAAATCAGGTTCTTCATCTACACACTGAACCTTCTTCATGAGACTATTCTGTCATTTTCAGAGACTGCTTCCCGACTTCCCAAGATAACACCTAACCTAGCAATTAGCACCTAGAAATTTTCCTCAATATCCAAGCTAAATCTTGCTTTTTGCAAATTAGGGTTTTTTTTTTCCCTCAGGCTCTTCCTCTCCCCAAACTTCTCACCATTCCACGCAGAAAAGAACCCAAACGCCTCGTTATTACAAAGAAGTTCACATCTCTCAACCTCCATTTGATACACTTTTCTGTAAGTCTGTGTAATTTTTTTGCACCTAGATAAAGAGATTCTGCAGGTCCCCTGTAGAGAAGACCCAATGAGGTATATGACTTGAGTGTCTTTTTTCCTCTAAGTCAGCACAGTCTTTTCAAAACTAATTCTCAGTTCTTCAGAGGCAGAGAATCTTAGCACCTTTATGCAGTGCAAGCTGTTGTACCCCATTTATATCACTCAGGCAGATGCAGCACGAGAGAGAAATATTTACTACTTTGTGATGGAATTCTGTTAACTTTTTGCATGTGGACATAACAGGACTGTTCTGCACTCTAAACACACTGAAAAGCTGCAGTAGCATGGAAAAAAATTAACAGAAAAGAGAAACTTCTGCTATGTCTTACTAGTTGACATTCTAGGTCCCTGTTGCAGAAAAAAATCAATCTCTCACTATGAAATTCTGAGAGAGTCATTACATATAGGATCATTAATAGCAATCATGATACAAGGTGTTATACACAATGAACTTCAGACTGTTACTGAAAAAAATAGACACCTAGGTATAGCAATGACTTTATTCTTTGCTTAATATGTTCCTATCCACTGCAGCAATGACTTTATTCTCTGTTTAATATGTTCCTAGCCACTGAACTCCAAATGGACTGAGTCAGTGACTACTGCAAACCCAGCATCAGAGAAAAATTCTTCAGTACTTTCTACCATGTACTGAAATACCAAAACTGGGTCTGACTTTGAAAAATCATGTGAGGAGTAAGATGCTGTCCATAATAAATCCAGCTATAAATACATCTGTATTTAATTTTCATCTTCACATACCTTTTCAAGCCAATAGGGAGATGTTAAAAACGTAGAGGACCCAAAATTTTCTCCTGCATAGGGTGATGGATATGGGTGAGGTAAGTTTAGTCCCAAGTAAAGAACAAACGGCTCAGTGAGGTTAACAGCTTCTTCCTTTATCCAATTTACTGCTTTATCAGTGTTCTTCCAATCTGTTTCCATCACTCTGACATGCTTCCTATCTCCAGTAAGCTTTACCATGGGTCTCCCTTCTTGCCGGAGGAGGAAGTTGACATCCCTAGTCCAGGCTTCCACACGGTTACTGGAAACACACACACAAGATACACACTCAGTGGAAAATGTTTTCTTCCCTTTTCCTCCAAGTCAAAGGAGCTGAGATTTCCTGAAGAATACACCTGTAGCTGCAACCTATCTGTAATTTCTACGTATAAGAGAACTGATATGCAGTTGGTCAAGAGCTATCATGCATCTATTGTCTATTCACAGCTTTATTCATCATTTTCTGCTTCTTTTTTCTTTTTTAATGATAACTTCATGTCAGCATGTTTCTTGTCACGTCTATGAAATAATGTTTAGAAACAAGATCTCCTTCTTGCTGACTGTGGTCTCCATTCTGGCATGGATTCACATAGTATGTACCTGGTAAAAAGGGCCTTAGACCTTTGTAATTTGAAAAGGTCCTGTGGGAAATAACTTGTCTGGAGATGCAGCATTTAGAAGCAATGTTCTGGTTTTGGATGTACTACTGCAACACTTTTAAGTATTATTACTTATGACAAAAAGTGATTTATCTTGTACAATTGCTTCTGATATAGTTGATAAATCCTGTTGAGAAAAGGGAGTAACAGGAGGATGTAGGGAGAAATCATGGAGGGAAGAAAAGAGACAACATTTTAATGATAAACTATTTTTAGACCAATTTTTTTACTATCCTGACAATCGTTGCCTCTGACACGCTAAGAAATCTGAGTTGCAGATGTCATCATTTCTTTGCCAGACTGACACCATAACTGCCACAAACTAGGGCTGGGAGGGAACATCCCAGCAAGACCTTGACTAATCTTTTGTTTTGTTCATGGTATCATCAATATCACCCAAGAAATGATAAGAGAAAATATGAAACTGCTCAAGGTTTGATTGCATACTTTCACTAAAACACAGCATTATTATTGTTTAAAGAACGTGTAACCAGTCTTGTCCTCACAGGAATTTTATTTTATCAGTGCACTCTAAACCTCCAGAAAAACTATTCAGAATTATCTATAAGAACAATTTTATTATTGTTTAACTCCTTGGTTAGGCTCCTGCTTTCAAGGTGAACAGGCTTAAGCAAATTATTTAGAACAAATTAAGGAAGCTATAGGGCCTATAAAGTATACTTAATAAACATTAAAATTAAATATTGACCTAGAGGTTGGTGTCCCTGCCTGTGTCAGGGGGTTGGAGCTCTGTGACCCTTGGGGTCCCTTCCAACCCAGACCAGGCTGGGATTCTATGATTCTATGAAGGGCTGTGTGTGAGAAACTGCATCTATTGTCCTAACACTGACTTACCCAGAAAAAGAATTATTATATAAGCCATAGGCCATTCTGGCTGTCCAATCAGACTGAGGTTAGGATTCAGTTAAAAAGCAAGAACACAACCCTGAAAACTAAAAAAAAAAGAAAACCCACCAAAAACCCCCAAACCCCAAGAACCACAAACCAACCCAAAAAATCCCACTTTGGACACATTCCAGATTCTGGAACAACACATCCACAAGGAAAATTCATCCTCAGGCAGGAGAAGAGGAAAAGATAGGCCAAAATAATCACCTTTAAAATGCAGTGTGGAGAGCTGAAAAAGGGGGCAGTACTGGATCAAACCTTGCATTTAAAAGGAAAGAGCAAGGACCTGACAGAGAATTATTTAAAGGCTTCAGAAACAAATTCTTCCAATGGGAATGAAAGGGGATCATAACATCCTTGTGCTAGCAGACGTGCTCCAGCAGTATAACCAGAGAATGGGAAGAAAAAAGTTGATAAATAAAGGATGGGAATATAACAATGCAACACTGCAGATAAAGCTTAATGAACTACCAACATTATTAACCTAGGTGAAAGTAATTACAGTCAGCAGCTACATCTGCTTTAAATTTTAGGTGAAGACAGCCACCACTATTTAAAGCTATGCAAGGAGTCTTGTTGACAGGAAGCAGAGGCTTCATCTATTCCACAGTCCAGAGGGCGAACATCCAGCTCTTTATCTTAGCACATTATTTCTGTGAATGCACTTCTTGGAAGCCATGTTCCTCAAATATCATTAACCCACAGCTATGAATCATTATCTTATGAGAAAGCTGCATTCAAATAGATGTTCATTACATTTCACTATGTATTTTTAAGACATGTAAGCTTCTGTATTCAGAGATGATTTGTGTCAGCAGTGTGCTGTTTGCAATAGGTCATAATGAAGGAAAATCAATTTATGACATCCAACTGAAATGCTGCAGCAGAAAAGTTAGAAATTCTTGTCTTCCTAGGTAAATACAGGATCAGGGAGCAGCAGTGGTTTTGTGGTCTAAAGAAACAACCCATGTGCTTAAGAAAAGTTTCTAAAGAGGTAATACTGCCCACTGTGTCCTGTCATAGAAACAGAGAACGGTCTGGGTTGGAAGGGACCCCAAGGGTCACAGAGCTCCAACCCCCTGACACAGGCAGGGACACCAACCTCCAGGCCTGGAGCTACACAAGGTTGCCCAGGGCCCCAGCCAACCTGGCCTTCAACACCCCCAGGCACGGGGCACCCACCCCCTCTCTGGGCAGCCCCTGCCAGCCCCTCCCCACTCTCTCTGCAAAGAACTGCCCCCCAATCTCTCCTCTCCCCCTTCCCTCCTCCAGCTTCACTCCAGCCCCCTTGTCCTGCCAGGCTCTGCCCTTTCACAAGCCCATTCCCCTCCTGTTCCTCGGGTCCCTTCAGGGACTGGCAGGCTGCAATGAGGTCCCCCCAGAAGCAGCCTTCTCTTCTCCAGGCTGAGCCAGCCCAGCTCCCTCAGCCTCTCTGCGTAGGGGAGCTGCTCCAGCCCTCTGAGCATCTCCGTGGCTCCTCTGACCCCTCTCCCCCAGCCCCACATCTCTCTGGTCCTTGGGCCCCAGCTCTGGACACAGGACTCCAGCTGGGGCCTGCCCAGAGCAGAGAGGGACAATTCCCTCCCTGTCCCTGCTGCCACCCCTCTGCTGATGGAGCCCAGGATCCCATCTCCCTTCCCAGCTGCCAGAGCCACTGCTGGCTCAGGGGAAGTTTCTCATCCCCTGTGACCCCCAGGTCCTTCTCAGCAGGGCTGCTCTCCAGGAGCTCTTCTCCCAGGCTATATCTGTGTCTGGGATTCCTCCAGCCCAAGAGCAACACCTGACACTTGGCAGTGTTGAACCTCATTGTGTTCACCCAGACCCACCTGTCCAGCCTGTCAGGATCCCTCTGTCAAATTGGGTTCTTTGGAATAAGCTGATCTCCACTGAATCTACTACTCATTCTGCACTAGTTGTGTACCCCTTCATGTCTCCTTTTAACAAGAAATTAAAACAGCAGAACATTTTAATTACCCCCACAATGAGTGGGAACCTTTGTTATCTCTTCTACCCTATTTATAGATTACTTAATTGGCTACTTAGGGTTTCTTAATGTCTACACAGATGCCATGCTAGGAACGAGATGTACATTTTTCTCTGACTGAGGGATTGTATTTGCAGTTTTCATTTTTTCAATTAAAAGCCATGTAAACTACCATTTTCAAATGCCTCTTGTGTAGGCATGGAAAAGCTGGCTAACCATGTGTTTATTTTTGTTTTATAGAATCCCAGCCTGGTCTGGGTTGGAAGGGACCCTAAGGATCACAGAGTCCAAACCCCCTGACACAGGCAGGGACACCAACCTCCAGGCATGATCTAGAGAGTTTCCTCTCATCTGATTCTGTTAAGCAGATATCAAACTCTTGCTGAAGGGAAAATTAGGGGGAAAAAAAGTAGGAAAAAATTGCACCAGGTGAAAATGTAGAATAAAGGCCTTGAGCAGAAGACAGTAAAAACCTGCACCACCATACACTGTGCAGTAACCTTCTGCTCTCTTTGAAGTCTCTAAGGATTCAGCCTCGTGGGTCCAAGAGCTCTGCAAACATGATCTGTAATTTCTGTTTGTGAGGCTCAAACCCTGTCACTGAAGTTGGTGAGTCTCTACATGGCAGAATGAGAAAAATCCATGACTGCCACTCCACTGATACTGGTGCTGCCAGAGGTTTGCAAAACCTTGAACTGTCTTAATTTATATCTTATCTGTGGAGGCCTGTAATGAAAATATTTAGAATTGTATCAACAGAACCATTCCAATCAGAGAGTACCGGAGAAAATAACTATAAGATCAAGGCCAAAGCAGTGGTGTGCATCAGCCACCAAGAACACGAATGACATCAGCAGAACAGGTCAATCCTGAAGGGGGAACTAGTGTTGAGATGACCGTACAGATGACTTGCCAGCAATGTCCTGATAACAGGATGTCAACTAGGTCACTGTGCACTGTGTGACATTCCTCTTCCTCTTAATCCAACAGAGAAAAACTAATAAATAAGATAAATAGAATCGGTAATACACAAAAATATTCGCTGTCTGGTAAAGGAAATGAACATGAAGATTTTGATTTAAGTCTGTATTTGAATACTGTTTTACTTCCAGCATAGAACTGGTAGATGGAAAAAGGGTAAAAAGCTTCCTTTTAATTTTTGAGTGTTAAACTGGAGTGGTAATTATTGCTTTTGCACGATTCTGAAATGGATACTTCAAAAAAGTAGCAAATAAAAAGCAGTGACTAAGTGCAACATCCTATGAACTACTTATGTGTCCTTTTAACCTGAAGTGAAGAAATTTTGCATAACTCTAACCTGTTTAATATAAGAGAAAAAACTACTCTTCATTATTATTTCAACAATGGGCATTGTTATTAACAAGGAAGAGTGTATCTTCATAAAAACTACACATAAGGAAGACACTGTATTTTTGCCAACTGTCCAGACACATTATGCTTATTGTTTTTTGAACATAATGCAGTGAGTATCTAAATGTTTCAGTCCTTTTCATAAACTGCTGTAATTCTATTCATATTTATTTAAAGCAAGCTGTACAGCATAGGAAGTACAGCATGAATATGTGAAAACATGTGGCCTCCCTCAAATCCCAAACCAACCCTTGTGTTTTGTGATGCTGGATTTAATATTCAGCTTTTATTAAATGTTTCTTTGTTCTGCTTTTTCTACACTGCAATAATAATCCAGCTGGAGAGTCTCAAGGCAAGGCAAAAATGCTTTATGAATTTCAGTTAGCAATACTGATGATCAAAAATAATCCTAATTCATGCTGGGCAAAAACAGAGACTTGGTGTTTGTCTTCCAGCTACTGGTAGAAGCCAAAGTGATACATCTGCATGAAGGTGTAGGGCAGACCCCTGCTAGCTCCCTTCAATTTCTTCATCATTAAAGCTATTAACTATATCAATCAAAGGCAGAAACCACTGGCCAGAACACTACATGATTTATTCACCCCTGTGCATTTCACAGCAGGAGACTCTCCCTGATTACCTCACTGAATGATGCCCAGAGGTATAGTCCAGTTTCCCATACTTCCTTGTGTGGTAGCCATGCTTCTCCATGAGATCCATCCACGTTACATAATCTGGATCCAGACCTTTGAAGTTATTCCAAGATTCTGTTAAATGAGTGAAAAGGCCACTCCACATAGCTGGGGAATATAAAAAAAGGAAAAAAAAAAGTGATAGAGTTTTTGATGAGTAAATGCTTCTTTCTATCTAAATTTAAGTTGAATATATTTGATAAGGGATTAATCTTCTGATTGTTTTAGAGGTTAAAAGAGCACACTGTGATCCAGTAGAGCAGGGAATACAAAATATTACTCTTCCACTTTCATCATCAATATGAGTAATAACAGTTACTAAAATAATCCCCAGAACTGCAGAACAAGGTGCCATCTTTTCAGGTGCTACGCAATCATTACATCAAGGCTTTCTGTACCAGGAGATACACTTGATTCCAGAAAGCAAATGCCAAGGTAGTACACATCCTGATTAAACAACCATCTATTTATACATGTTGCAGAGCATTATCTCCCCTTATTTCAATTAGATTCTACTTTGAATTTAAAGTATGTTTGTGGATGCAATTAAGAGTGTATTACTTTTATAAGTATTATATGCCCTTGGTTTTATTCTTTTGAGGTAATCAACTTCACTACCAGTTACAGAAGATAAAAAAGATTATTAAAGAAGAGGCCAAAATGAAATGAAACCAAGGTCAGACTTGAAAAGAACTATAAGGGAACATTTTATTAGTGAATTCCAGCATTTCTTTACAAGTTGTTGAGATTTGTTCACTCTTCCCAATACTAATTTAGAGCCAAACTGTCCTAAACCAAAACTAATCTGTTCTATAAGCACTGGAAATATCCTATAAGCACAGAGTGTAAACCCCAACACAATACCATGGCAACACTCCTACTTTCCCCACTCCAAAGTCCTTTCTTCCTGTATCATCCCTGACACCTCAAGAACATATGCACACCCCTCACTTCACTGTTGGTCTCTTGTATTAGCTAAAGAAGAGATGTCCTGCTGGTACAGAGCTGTGCTGATGATGAATGGCAAGTGGTTGTGCTGAGGGACCATCCAAAATGCTAAACAGGAGGGACATATTGATGAGTTCATTATGCAATATCTTCCTCATGGTGAGCACTGACTGCAATTTTCACACAACTTCTTAAAATGAAATAACCTAACACAAGGTTATTGTTCTCAGGTTTTCAATTAAAGCTACCCAAGGATACATGATGTGTTTAACGCTGTTTGGAATAAATGTCATCAGAAGACAGTGCTAACAGCCACTGATTCATTCACCCAGCATCAGTTAATACTTTTTTCTGACAACAGGAAAGTGGTTTATTAACTTTGTGTTGGGAAAGGAGGGTAGTTCTGAATGCAGCAGGCAAACTGATGATTTCTCTACAAATCCTCAAGATTTTTAAAACCAATGAAGCTTTGGTGAAGTCTGCAAAAAGATGTGTGAGCTTGGACATAGCTGGGAATGAAAAAGAAAGGAAGAAACAGAAAAGAATCACAGAATCCCAGCCTGGTCTGGGTTGGAAGGTTGTGACCCCAAGGGTCCCAGAGCTCCAACCCCCTGACACAGGCAGGGACACCAACCTCCAGGCCTGGAGCTACACAAGGTTGCCCAGGGCCCCAGCCAACCTGGCCTTCAACACCCCCAGGCACGGGGCACCCACCCCCTCTCTGGGCAGCCCCTGCCAGCCCCTCACCACTCTCTCTGCAAAGAACTGCCCCCCAATCTCTCCTCTCCCCCTTCCCTCCTCCAGCTTCACTCCAGCCCCCTTGTCCTGCCAGGCTCTGCCCTTTCACAAGCCCATTCCCCTCCTGTTCCTCTGCTCCCTTCAGGGACTGGCAGGCTGCAATGAGGTCCCCCCAGAAGCAGCCTTCTCTTCTCCAGGCTGAGCCAGCCCAGCTCCCTCAGCCTCTCTGCGTAGGGGAGCTGCTCCAGCCCTCTGAGCATCTCCGTGGCTCCTCTGACCCCTCTCCCCCAGCCCCACATCTCTCTTGTCCTGGGGCCCCAGCTCTGGACACAGGACTCCAGCTGGGGCCTCCCCAGAGCAGAGAAACAGATCAAACACAAAAATACTGTATAAGTTTAGACACAAACTAAAAATTAAAATTATTAAGTCTTATTGGGGAAAAAAAAACCCCAACAAATTCCCCAAAATTCAATCCCTTTGAAATTTCCCATATATTTAAATTGACATTGATGTTCAGCTTGGTCTTACCTGCACGGGAAGGACAACAAATTGGAGAATTAGTGTAGGCATTGAGAAAGACTGTGCCATATCTTTTCATAAAATTTATGGAAGGCAAATCCACAGTCTGATTCCCTGGATAAAACGTCAAGCGTCCATCCTGCAATCAGAGGAAAACGGGTAATTAACAGCATTATCCCAGACTGCTGGCTGCATTATTCCATAATGATGGCTGATTTGAACTTGTACAACCCAAAAGCTGCCAATCCTACTCAGGAATGGAAAACGAAGTGTGGAGAAGGTTTAATCAGATCAGTATGAAATGGAGCACCCATGAAAGAGTGTAATGTAAAACATAACGGGGCTTGATCATCATAAGCTGCTTCCTTTCTATTGCTATGCAGGAACAGGGTCCTACTGTGACACACTCAACAGGGATAGCTATGGTGAGAGATGCAAAGGAGTTGGGCTGAATCCTAATCCAGTGGTACATATCTCTGCAAAACCAGCACTGATCTCTCATCCTTTTGCCTAAGAAAAGCCAGGAGAGTTCATCAAGCTTCAGCAACAAACTCACCAGCTACTGTCTCACTTACTCCAAAGACAGTGTACCACATCAGCCTCTGCATAATAAATGCCAGCATGAAACTCATACCCCTAATCCATACCTTGGCAATGGAACAACTTAACCATAATGTTACTTTATTTTTATTAAGAGAGAATCGTTCTTGCATGAGAAACCACAGCAGAACAGCTGGCACGTGGCTGCTTGTGTCCCTCCTGTAACTTCTCTGTACCCACATGCAGCCTTCCAGCATCATCAAATGCTTCCCAATGCCACACACTCAGCAAGCCTCACTTGGTACAGTGGGGTCTTGGTGTCTGCTGAAGCTCTGGCTGTCATCACATGGGACACAGCTGCAGCGTGGCTTTTACTCTAATATTTTTGTTAGGTGAGAAATCTCAGAAACAATTACTTAGTGAGATATTGCCTCTTCAACAGCAAGTATTCAACTGGAGTGACCACTTTGCTCCTGCTGAATGAGAACCAGGTATGACCAGCACTGAATCACAGGAGCTGCTCTCTTGTAGCACCTAATAGGCAGCTTTACTCAGCTAATAAAAACTCAATGACTGCTTCAGATGGGCAACTTTCATCATCTACTTCAAAATGTCAACAACATGCACAGTTTTCTGGGACACTGGACCAAGGCCTTGCTTTCTGTGATGATTCACCCTTAAATAATGGCACATTTGGAACAGGTACACACACTTCTTGGGCATCTGAGTCACAGTGAAAACTCAAGAGGGTAACAGAAAATGCTATTAGCTTAGAAAAAAAACAGGGTAGATAGAAAAAAACCAGGGTAGATGGATGCATGGGTTCTGAGAACAGCTATCCTCTGCAATTTTTAATTGAGAAAATGCTTACAAAGACTGTATTTGGTTTGAAGACAACTGTTTGAAACAAATACTGCATTTAACTTAATATTCTTTTATATTAAGTGTCAGCAAGCTTAGATGGAAAGAACAATAGTTCTTCTCTGTCTTCCATAGATGCAGAATGGATAATACAACACTTCAGTTTCCTAATGTGCCTCTCCTGCATGTTAGCAGAGGTATTTCTGAACTTTCACTTTTGTTTCACTATTTAATTTTCTGCAATAACTTCAGAAGACAAAAAAAAAAAAACCCAAACAACCAGCAGCACCTCAGATAAGTGAGAGCCACAACCTGAAGGATTTACAGTCTTACTACTGCTTCCTCACCCCACGATTCCCCATTTGCAAGATCTAATCATCCCAGTCAACTGCTGCACATAGCCAGAGTTTGCCACATTTCAGAAAGAACCCAGAAAACAAGAGTTAAGCACAATACAACTGTAGTCCACAGTAGGAGATAATTAGAAATTATTCAAATATTTTAAGATTAGAAGTATTCTGTCATTGTTTAAAACATTCTGACCAAGCATGACTACTTCATTATCTCACAATCCACCCAGCTCATCGCTCAAGTCCACAGTTAGAGACCAGCATCGCTTTCTTCACTCTTCAGAGTTCAACCCAGAGACTACAGAGAGAGAAGAAAACAACTTCCACCATCTGTTTTGTGGCAGAAAACACCACTGGGCAACACAGTGTTGGCAGAGGGCGAATCACCTAACGTGGAGCACACCAGCACCACAGAGCAGTGGACAGCTACACAGTAAACTGAGACACTGGAGATCAGAGTATGATAGAAGAATTGTGTTCTCTGCTACAAGCAGCAACTAGAATAACCATTCAATAGGACAAACTGTAATAAATAGGGAATAAAGTAGGAAATCAGTAGGAAATAAAGTAGGAAATAAAGCTTTAATTTGCAAATATGAACCTGAAAGGAATGTCAGGCTGAAAGTGCTCGTTAGAAAGCACACGACTCATTTGTCAGCCTGCCAACAAGATATTCACAGGCTTCTCCAACAAAGGTATTGTTTGTTTTAACAGCTGGAGACAAGAGTTCATTGTTTCCATATTAGACAGGCAGGTGACATGTCTATGCAGTGAAAGAAGTAAGCTTCTTTAGCAGCCTGAGATGGCGAGAGCTCCACAGCTCTTTCTGGAAACTGGCTCTCCAGGAGCCTGTGTAGGACTTGAGTTTTGACATACCTGAGGCTACACACAACGATTAGGAGTAACACAAGCAAGTATGTTTCATCCAGGAGCTTGAGCTGCACTGCAAACAAAGCCTGTCATCACTCAAGCTAATCTCAAGCAGCGATTTAGGAGCTGAATTCCACCAGCAAGCCCAGTGAGGAGCACTTGATGTGACACAGCAGAAGGTCAGGCAAGAAGTCACTGCTCTGGAGGCCAAACACAGCCCAGCATAAAATGCTTGTCACGCTTGACAAAAGGGGTGTGAGTCTTTTGTGGGCATCATTACTGTCCTGGTTTGGGATAGAGTGGATTTTCTTCCTGGAGCTGGTACAGTGCTGAGCTTGATATTTGGGATGAGAATCCTGGAAAGAGTCCAGAGGAGGCGACAAAGATGATTAAAGGCCTGGAGCATCTCCCCTGTGAGGAAAGGCTGAGTCAGCTGGGACTGTTCAGCCTGGAGAGAAGAAGGGACACAGCCAGGAGAGCTGACCTGAACTGGACAAAGGGGTATTCCACAGGTGAAATGGACAGGAAGGGTGCCTTGTGCTGTATATAGGTGGGGGGAAGGTGGCTGGAGGTGTAATTGCTGCATATTCAATGGGTGGTGAGCAACTGCACTGTGCATCACTCATTTTGTACATTATTTTATCATTATTACTAGTACTTTCCACCCCTTTGCTGTACTATTTGGCTATCTTTGTCCCAACACATGAGTTTTACCATTGTGGTTTTTGCCTCCTCTCCATCCCATGGCACTGAGGGCAGAGGAGGAGTGACCACATGGCTGCATGGTGCTGAGCTGCTGGCTAGGGCTAATCCAGGACAGTGACACACAACAAAGGGAGTCACACTTTCTAGTAAACACCCAGAGCTCTCCACAGCCTGCAGGACATAGGCTGCTTCCTCCCCCTAAAAACCTGTTAGTTTCAACTCTATTGGTGATGTGATCAAAATGGTTAACTTATTTCTGCCTTCAAATCCATCTCATAAAAAAACTTAGGCAACACAATGATACTTTGACATATTCTCCTCTGTGTGCACCACGCAGGTATGTACTGTGAAGCACATACCCCTCAAACAGCACCTTAATTGCTTCTTAATCATCACAAACGTGGGGTTTCTCTTTTATTTCTGTAAGGGTTACCTCCCTAACCCCCTGAGACAGCCATGAGAACCTCCCTGTTTACAGCATGACTGGAATTTGCCTGCAGCTTCTGCTAGCATCTGTGGACAACCTGGCCTTTAGCAAACTCCCAGAACTTAAACTATGATAAATTTGGCTTTTTCTTGGTAAATAATTTTTGGTACAAGCTGAAAACTTGGATAAAAGTTCTCATATAAAAAAACCCAGCCATTATTTTGGAATGTTAAGATAGAGGATATTGTCAAAATAAAATAAACAAGGGACCCAGTCAGGGGAAGGAAAGTAATTAAGGAGCTATTGCTTTATATTTTAAATCATAGCAAGCATGTCTTAAATGTGTTTAGAATGTGTTCTTGCTCTCAGAAAGTGTTTGAGGAAGGATAATACATGTTTACCAAATTCTTAGGACAAATTCATCTCAGGAATGACAGGCAGCAGGCAAGAAGTCAAGTGCTCTTACCAATGCAGTCAAGGACAGCATTCTGAGATGACTGGGAGCCAAGTGCTGATTTCTCAACAGTGAGTAAGAAGTGAAGAGATGTGAAAGTCCTTGGAAGCAATATTGTGGAGCTTATGTTTGATTTAGCAGGAAGGAGCGCTCAGATGAGGCAGAGAATTCAAGGCTATCCCTTGCCTGAAACACAAACCTTGATAAAAGCATCTCCAGTATGCTGTGTGGGCAGATAGGACCGTGATGAAAAAAGGGTCAAAATAGGTGCTCTCTTTAGATATAAGCAAATCCAATTAGAATTTGTGAATGAGACAAAAAAAAAAAGTGTCTTTTCTACCTCTTTGGTGGTTAAAATAAATGTATCAAGACATCACTGTAATAAAGCCACCAGAAACTTTTAACATAGCCACCAGTTAGAACAGTGTTTTGTTCTTTTAGCTGCTTCTACTCACCTGACAAGTTTGTTTTACTGTTTTTATACCCAATAAAAATCTGAGTAAGTCAATATCCAAGGCCCAATAGCTTAACTCAGCCATTTAATCTGTGACAGCATAAAATCTCCATCCCACTGCAGCGACCTAATGCTCTAAGCATTGACAGTGGCAAAAATAACAGGGTGTAGTGACCTTCCTTTCCTTTCTGCTGCTTGAGCTGGCAGAAAAGCTTACCTCCTGACCTCAGCCATACATCTGTGGTACACCTGTGCCATTGGGGTTTGGCTAGTTTCATGGCCCAGCAACAAAAAGTGTACATTAGGAATTCCTGGCAGAAACTCCTGTTGCTGAGTCTTTATTCACATAAGTTCCTGCATATAAATGTGTTTAATGGAATATAGTTTTGCTCACAAGTTCTCTGGGACTGGGTCTGTACAGTGCCTGTGTAGCTGCTTTTCCAAAGTGTCTGTTTAGGAGGGAGTACAGACATGTATCTCCTCTTCTGGGGAAGAGGGGGCTCAAGGGAGACCTTACTGCTGTCCCCAACTCCTTGAAAGGAGGTTGTGGTGAGCTGGGGGTCAGCCTCTTCTTGCAGATAACTAGCAACAGGACAAGAGGGAATGGCTGCAAGATGCAACAGGGGAGGTTCAGGCTAGAAATGAGGAGAAGTTTCTTCTCAGAAAGAGCAGTTGGGCATAAGAATGGGCTGCCCAGGGAGGTGGTGGGGTCACATTCCCTCAGGCTGCCCAGGGAAAGGCTGGGTAAAGTACTTAGGGATGTGGGTTAGTAAGTGATAGAGGTGGTAGGGGTATTGTTGGGCTGGGTGACCTCGGGGGTCTTCTCCAACCTTAAGGATTCTGTGGTTCTAGGATTTTACACCTTCCCCCCCCACCCTAACCCCCCCCCCCCCCCCCCCCCAGTTCGGCCCCGCAGCACGTGCCTCCGGCGCCCTCAAGCGGCAGCACCCAGGAGCTGCAGCAGCGCTGCGGCCTCCGCGCCAGCCCCGGGCCGCCAACCCCGCGCTGCCGGCAAGAGCCGGGACCGCGGGAGGGCCCCGGCGCTCCCCGTCCCAGGAGAGCCCTCCGTCCCGCGGGGCTGCCGAGGAATAACTACCAGCCCTCTATTCCCGGCCCGCGGTGTAAGCCCGGGCAAAGCCCCGGCTGCAGCATCCCCGGGGCTGCCAGCCAGGCGAGATCACAGAATCACAGAATCACAGAATTATCAAGGTTGGAAAAGACCTAAAAGATCATCCAGTCCAACCATTCACCTATTGTTACCAGCTCCCACTAAACCATGTCCCTCAATACAACATCCAACATCACAGAAGGGACCTCAAACAGACCATCGGGTCCAACCCCCTGCCAAAGCAGGTTTCCTGGGACAGATCACACAGGTCGGCGTCCAGACAGGTCTTGAATATCTCCAGAGAAGGAGACTCCACATCCCCCTGGGCAGCCTGGGCCAGGCCCTGACAACTCTGCCAGGGAAGAGTTGTCAGGGCTGAGCTGACCCTGCCCTGGCCCAGCTTGAGCCCATTGCCCCTCGTCCCATCTCCTGTCCCCTGGCTGAAGAGACCAGCGCCCACCTCTCTGCACCCTCCTGGCAGGGCAGGGGAGGCAGGGAGAAGGTCTCCCCTCAGCCTCCTCTTCTCCAGGCTGAACCCCCCCAGCTCCCTCAGCCGCTCCTCAGAGGATTTGCCCTCCAGCCCCTTCCCCAGCCTGGTTGCCCTTCTCTGGACACGCTCCAGGCCCTCCATGTCCTTCTTAAATGATGCCCCACCGAGGCGGCCCTGCCGCTCTCCCTCAGCCGTGCGTCGGCCCAGCCCGGCCCCGCTCCTCTCCGCCGGCTGCCACCGCTCCCCATAGACTCACCATGGAGTCGCAGGCCACCAGCACCACGTTAGGCCGCGGCTGACCGCGGGGGTCGTTCGGGCAGGGCCTCGCCCCAGCGCGGTGCGCGGCGGCCATGAGGAGCAGGGCCAGCCCGGCCCGCCGCAGCGGCCCGCCGTCCCGCATCACCCCGGCGTCGTGGCGGTAAGAGGAGAAGCGGCGGCCCCACACCCGACCCCACGGCCGGCAACGCGGGGCCCGGCAGAAGCAGAAGGGACACCGCAGCTGCGCCCTTCGGCTGGGGTGGACTACAGCTCCCGGCATGCCCCGGGGCGGTGGGGACGGCAATACGTACACCGCTGCGCCCGGGAAAGATGGTGGGCGACTGAGGAGAGTCGCTGCGCCGACGCCAGAGCGCGCATGCGCGCAGGCAGCGGGCTGTGGCGGCTGTCGGTGGAGGTGAGGCGGGACCCGGTGGAGGGTGGTGGCGATGGTGGCTTGGCCCGACCCGGCCCTTCCCTGCCCGGCGCGGCGCCCTCCCTCCCCCGCGAGGGTAGCGGCTCGGCCTGCGGTGGAAGGAGAGGCCGCGCTCGGAGCAGCTGCCGGTGCGGACCCGCTCCCCCCTTGTGCGTACCGGGCCCGAGCGCGCCTGGGTCGGAGCTGCGCTGCGGGGCCGCCCGCCGGCTGCCCGGCTTATGGCTGACGCGGTGTCGCTTCTGCCCGCAGGTGGAAATGGAGCTCAGGGCGAGTAACGCCGGCGGGGGGCTGCGCTTGTGGTGAGCGGGGACTCGGCGCGCTCTTGGGAAGCAAACGTGTGTCCGGGAGCCGTCAGGCCGTGTAAGTTGGGCAGAGCTCTTAACCGCGCTGCTCTCCGACGGGGTGTTTGAAATCCTCTCCCCGCCCTGGGGCCTTCTTGCCCCGCTCCGGTGAGCTTGGGGCCCCGATGACCCCGGTACAGGGAAGGCACCCACCTGTTTGAGTGAGGCTATGGAGATGACCGGGGGCTGGAGCACCTCTGCAGTGAAGCCAGGCTGGGAGAGCTGGGCTAGTTCAGTCTGAGGAAGAGAAGGCTCCAGGGAGAGCTAATTGCGGCCTACCAACACTTACAGGGTCCTGCAGGAACATGGAGAGGGGCTGGTCACCAGGGAGTGCAGGGACAGGACACGGGGCGATGGCTTCAAGCTGACAGAGGGCAGGGGTAGGTGAGATGTTAGGAGGAATTCTGTACTCTGAGGGGGGTGAGGCCCTGGCACAGGGTGCCCAGAGAGGCTGTGGGAGCCCCTGGATCCCTGGAGGGGTTCAAGGCCGGGTTGGATGGGGCTTTGGGCAGCCTGGTCTGGTGAGGGTGTCCCTGCTCATGGCAGGGGGTTGGAACTATATGGGCTTTGAGATCTCTTCTAGCCCAAAACTTTAGGTGATTCTGTGATTCCCTGCTGATTTCTCTCTGGGCCCCTCATCTCCTCTTTACTTTTTGCTCTTAAGCCACCAAAAGTTCTTTTTTCACTCTGCAACTTGCCACTTTTTCAGTACCTTTGAGCACCTGACATGTTGTTTCTCAGCCTCATCACATTCAAGTAGTTTTGCCAGTGGTGATTCTAAAGTTTGTTTGAGGCAAAGCATTTACTACGTGCATCAGGATAGTGCAGGGTTTTGTCAGACTTCAAAAGCATGAATGCTGCTTTGGTGTGTCTTCAAATGGTGCCGTGGTTTTCCCTCAGCCAGCAGCTGAGCACCGTGTGTCTTGCTTCTGCCACCACAGAGGGGAAGAGGAAAACAATAGACAGAAGCAAACCTGGTGTGTTGGGATAAGGGCAGTTTATTGGGACAGCGAAAGGAGGGGGAAGTAACAGGACTTTATAGCAGTGGTCTGTGGGGACAGGACAAGGGGCGCTGGGCTCACGTTGGAGCACAGGGAGTTCCAGCCCAAGCTGGGGAAGAACTTTTTCCCCGTGAGGGAACCCTGGGCCAGGGTTCAGATAATCATCCTCCTCTAATCCATACCACAGGTTTGTAGTGCTTCTTGCCCTACTGAAGAGCAGGTTTCCCAAAGCTTCTGGTTTCTGGTGGCTCCTCTGAGAAGCTGGAGCTGCACAGCACAAGGGCTGAAATGGAATTGATGCGGTCGGTCGGGAGCGCCGCTCCGGCCATCGATCCCATCGCTCCCACGGGCAGGAGCTTGTGTGTGTGCTTCAACTTTCTCCAGGCAGGAAGGAGTCCCAGACATCACTCAAATCTTGTAGAAGACAAAGAACAGACAACAAAGTGGCAGGCGACCTTTCTGCTGCCTGTTTGTGGCCAGGCCCTCAGGAGCCACACACCACATGGAAGGTCCTCAGGCTTCCAGGCTGGGCCCATGTCTGTTGTGTTTCCTGCCAGCAGCAGGAACTCTGCAACACTGAAACCACAGGAATGAGCGACTGTTGCTGAGGGCCCCAAACCTGTGGACGCGATGAGCCTTCTCTCTCTACTCTGCCTGCTCAGGCCCCACCTGGAGTGTTGTGTCCAGTGCTGGGCTCCCTGGGATCACACAGCCAGGGATCTCCTGGAGAGAGTCCAGAGGAGGCTGCCAAGGGGATGAAGGGCCTGGAGCATCTCCCCTGTGAGGAAAGGCTGAGGGAGCTGGGGCTGTTCAGCCTGGAGAGAAGAAGCCTGAGAGGGGATCTGATCACTGGGGATCAAGAGCTGAAGGGTGGGACACAGGGGACATGGGCAGCCTCTGCTCAGTGTCTGTGGGGACAGGACAAGGGGCGCTGGGCTCAAGTTGGAGCACAGGGAGTTCCCCCCCAATGTGGGGAAGAACTTCTTCCCGGTGAGGGTGAGGGAGCCCTGGGCCAGGCTGCCCAGGGGGTGTGGAGTCTCCTTCTCTGGAGAGATTCCAGCCCCGTCTGGACAGCGCCCTGTGTGCCCTGTCCTAGGGACCCTGCTTTGGCAGGGGGTGGGACCCCATGGGCT
This sequence comes from Rallus limicola, assembly GCA_022605955.1. NCBI lineage: Eukaryota > Metazoa > Chordata > Aves > Gruiformes > Rallidae > Rallus > Rallus limicola. The sequence continues at coordinate 1,065,813 of JAKCOZ010000068.1, read as the reverse complement.
CTGGAGGGGCTTTCCAAAACCCATGTGGTTCTGTGAGTCTGTGATACACCAAACTGGTGATGCTGTCCCTGAACCGCACAGCTCGGAGCCGTCCCAAAGCTGGACCATCCCAAACCCTGCATCCTGGAGCCGTGCACTCATCCCCACCCCAGCCCCCTTCATGCTGAGCGTGACATCATGGTTTGGAATGTCCAGTTTGGGACACCTGTCCTGGCTGTGTCCCCCTTCAGCCCCCTGGGTGCCCCCCACCTTCTCGTTAGCAGGGCAGGATGAGCGGCTGAAAAGTCCCTGACTGAGTGGCAGCAACTAAACCATCCCTGTGTTATCAGCAGTGCTCCAGCCCAACTCCCAGGCATGGCACTCCATCCACTGCTAGAAAGAAAAAGAGCTCTGTCCTGGATGAAATTGGGACATATTTTTTTGCTAGTGGGAAGCAGGGTCTGCTGTGAGTGAGTGTGAAGGGAGGGGAGCACTGTGACCACACCTGAACAGGGGTGACAGCCATGGTTGTAGTCGGTAGCACAGAAGGAAAACAGATCCTTGGGAGCCCCCTGAGCACAGCTCGCTGCTGGCTCGTTCCTCCTTTAAAGGAAACTATGCAGAGTGTCTTTCTAGGAGTTTTAACTGTGGTCACCTGTGTTACACCTCTCCTTCTGTTGACATTTATCTTAAATCTGGAACAAATTTCCCTTTGGGGTAGCTACCTTGTATCATTTAGCTGTTTGGAACACTGACTTAATCCTGCCTTAGAGCTAAGTCTAAGGAATTTTAACCACAGAATGAGTTTCAGCAGTTCTCAGCACTGTATACATTTTAGCATGTTGAATTGTATTTCCCTGTTTAAAAAGTTTCTCTACACAGTTACAGCAGGATATAAACCATGTTTTCAGTTACCTATATCTTATTATAAGAACTGATGAGATGTTCTCTTTACTCAGTATCCACAATGTCAAACAAGGAGGTGAAGGCAGCACTGAAGAGCGCCAGAGAGGCAATAAGAAATAAAGAATATAAAGAAGCCTTAAAACACTGCAAGGTAATTATTTTTTTTGCTTGGAAGGTAACTTTTTTGCATGCTTTGTTTGCTGTTCCCATACCCCTGCAGCTGTATAGTAATGTGGAGTGGGGAGTTACTTAACTGATGTAACTAAGTCTCGAATGGTAGAGAGAAAAATCCATTGCTAATCAGGACCTTGATGAGTGCTTTAATTGCTGAGCTGCAGATATGGTCACTGGCAGAACAGTTCACATGGAAGCATTGTCTGCCATGAGAAGCTGAAGTTAGTAGTCCTAGCCTTGTCTTGAAAGTTACTTCTGATGTTACCCTACCAAATAATTCACCGAACTGTAATGATAAAACTTAATACATGCATCTGTAAGAGGCATTTCATTCAGAAGCTTCACTTAAATTTGTGTATTTCTAGGCAGTCTTGAAGCAAGAAAAAAATAACTACAATGCCTGGGTGTTTATTGGCCTGGCAGCTGCTGAGTTAGAGCAGCCTGATCAGGCCAAAGGAGCGTATAAGAAGGCTATTGAACTGGAACCAAACCAGTTACTGGCATGGCAGGTATGTGAATGTCCAGATTCACTTTTTCTTTCTCTGAGATGTGTCACTTTGCACTTAAATATGAGAATAAAGCAGAGTTGGGGCTTGGCACTGTGTTTTCTTGAAGCCTTTAGTTCTGCCAAAGCTTCAGAGCAACTGAGATTTGTATCATTTGTGTGTCTACAGTAAAGCCATGGGTAGCTGCGTAGGTATAGCAGGGTGAACTGTCATTTCAGTGTCAATGTGTTTGTATTTCTTGTGTGGACTAGGCAGCGTTGAAGTGTGCAAGGGAGAACATGAAGGTAAGTTTGTCCATGCTTAGGAATTTCCAGCTCAAGAAACATTTGACAGTGCTTCTCTCGTAGGAGAGAAAATGTTTTATCTAGGAAGTTATTTCTCAGCTTCCAGTGTGAGGTGGATTGTTACTGAAGTTGCTTGTTAAATCAGTATTATACATCGAAATAACTGGGTGCTGTGTGCGTGAAAACCCATAGCAGTATAAATTTATTACATACAGTTGTGTTATTTGGGGACTTGTGAAGCATAAGGTTGCATATTTGGTCTGTGTCTAGGATACCAACAAATGGTATTTTTTCTAAGCTAGTAAAATTCTCAGTATTTACAACATAAGTAGCATTTTAGAATACTGCTGGTGGTGCCTGATTTCAAGGTTCACTGAAATTTCCCCAGTTTTGCAGTCAGATTCTGGCTTTCTGTTACTGCAGAGGAGAGGCCCCAGCTGGAGCCCCAGGACAAGAGAGATGTGGGGCTGGGGGAGAGGGGTCAGAGGAGCCACGGAGATGCTCAGAGGGCTGGAGCAGCTCCCCTACGCAGAGAGGCTGAGGGAGCTGGGCTGGCTCAGCCTGGAGAAGAGAAGGCTGCTTCTGGGGGGACCTCATTGCAGCCTGCCAGTCCCTGAAGGGAGCAGAGGAACAGGAGGGGAATGGGCTTGTGAAAGGGCAGAGCCTGGCAGGACAAGGGGGCTGGAGTGAAGCTGGAGGAGGGAAGGGGGAGAGGAGAGATTGGGGGGCAGTTGTTTGCAGAGAGAGTGGTGAGGGGCTGGCAGGGGCTGCCCAGAGAGGGGGTGGGTGCCCCATGCCTGGGGGTGTTGAAGGCCAGGTTGGCTGGGGCCCTGGGCAGCCTTGTGTAGCTCCAGGCCTGGAGGTTGGTGTCCCTGCCTGTGTCAGGGGGTTGGAGCTCTGTGACCCTTGGGGTCCCTTCCAACCCAGACCAGGCTGGGGTTCTGTGATTCTATAACAGTATGAAATTTGGCTATAGGTGGTTTATCATAGGACTTACCATGCTTTGTTTATTATACAGAAAATAGTAGGTAGTATATACAGGCTTCAGATAGTTGTTGGTATGTGTTAGGAAAGTGAGGGAAGCCTTTAATTTAAAGTACAGTAATTCAGGAGGCTGTCTGGAAGTATCACCATACGTTCTGTTCAGAGATTGCTGCCTTAACACATGACCCCTCCCGAAGGCAATGGAGTAATTTTTGTAATCAGAACTATCATTGTTCTCATAGCACATAACTACTGACATCAAATCTTATCCCTTTCTTATCTTTTATTTTCTTTTTAAAGGGGTTGGCGAATTTGTATGAGAAATCTACCCAACCAGATGTCAAAGGAGATTTAGCAGATGTTTACCAAAAGCTTTTGCAGCTCTATGAAAGGTAAAGAATATTGAATACCACGATTCAGGTTTCTGATTCATGCAGTGGCATTGTTGATGCAAGGTAGTCAGCAAGGTTTTGGAGGTTTTGTTTGGTTTTGTGTTGGGTTTCTGTTATTGATGTTGTGTTTTAAAGCCACATCAGTGGGTAAAAGCTGGTTACAAGGTTTTTCCATAGTTGCCTTAGGTTTCTTGATCCTGTTCATTTGATGAAACCTTGGAATAGTTGTACTTGAGGTTAATAACTTAGAGACTCCTTGTTTGATGTCTTCTGTCTAAACTCACTGCCTTGAAGCATCTAACTCTGATTAGTTCATTGTCTACATTAATAGGTAGGCTTTTTTTCTCTGCTTTAGGATTGCAGAATATATGTCCTCTGATTCATATAGCTACAGTTTTGAATAAATGAACTCTCAGCTGTCACTGCAGCTGACTGGAGTGTTCAGTTTGTTTCCTTCATCTGAAAAGCATTCAAAAAAAGAAAAAGTACAGTCCCTTAAAGTAATTTTTTTAAACTCTGTTACCTCAGCAGTGAATTGGTTGCTGATCAACCTTTAGGTCAATCTTTAGTAGGGTCAGTTGCCTATTTCTTCTAAGTATTTGGTGGCTGAACCCACTAAAAATTCTGTCAGATTTTGAAGAATTTTTTATGGAAAACTTGGCTTGTTGATGTGGGATTTTCTTCCTCCTTTCTAGTGGTGACAAGCAGAAGTGGTGTGATGTGTGTAACAAGCTTGTGGAACTGTATCGCCAAGAAAAGAAATATGCAGAGGTAGGTTGGGTGCTTTCTCTGTTTGAACTAGAAAGTTCCATTTGAATCAAAGAACTAGTTTTCATCAGGGAATGCCCAGTATTTTGGGCCAAGGATCACATAAGGTCTCCCTGTGGGTCACTACCACGAGCAACTGTTTTTCACTAGCCAAACTTTAGCCCACCTTGGCACTCCCAAAGGCTGTGTCTGAGGTATCATTGCAGGATACTCGTGGCTCTCCTCAGTTTACCACGAGGTGGAGCTGTTAAATGCCAGATGGTTCAATAGTAGCACAGTCTCTGTAGTAGTGTTACAGAATGCTTCTTTTTGCAGTTAATGTTGTTCCTTACTCTTTAGGAAGTTTGCATTCTTACAGGGTAGTGCATGGTCATACTCCATGTCGTCTAATCCCCTCTCCTCCAGTAATTCAAAGTGAAAGAGCTTGTGTGTCAGGCTCATCTTGGTTATCTTGAGCATTAGGTTCAAGACTGTTAGTACCAGAACCTCTTTGGTATAGCAGTTTATGGAACTCAGCTCAATGTTAGTAGTTTATCATATGGAGGCAGACTTGCACTATGTGCCACAGGAAACCACAGGGTAGCCAGGCTCTTCTCACTGATGTCCAGTGATAGTACAAGGGGCAGTGGGTGCAAGCTGGAGCACAGGAGGTTTCATGAGAGTATAAGGAAAAACTCAGAGAGATTGTGGAGTCTCCTTCTCTGGAGACATTCAAACCCCCCTGGATGCATTCCTGTGTGATCTAATCTAAGTGATCCTGCGCTGGCAGGGGCGTTTGGACTAGATGATCTCTAGAGGGTCCCTTCCAGCCCCAACCATTCTGTGAATCAGGGCACTCTCTTGCCTTTTTCAGTGCTGTTGATTTGTCCACACTTGAATTTCAACACATACTGCGGTGGTTCTGTTTCTGCTTGTGGTGCTGTAGATCCAGCAAAGCCCTCACTTTTTCCTCAGTTTATCAGAGAACTGTTTGGGTCTGTTGTTACTGTTGATTTTGTCCAAGAACCAGAGTCAGAATCCATACTCTTAATGTCACCTCCCTTGTTTATCCTATCTGGAAAAGCGGACAGGTCCCACACTGTGCTTTGGGACTCGTTCTTGCTTTAATCCCAAGACAGGCAAACCTGGGTTGTTACTTTAAGCATTACACTCCTGTCTACCCAAGTGTGGTAGTAATTGTAAAGCTTGTGTCAGCTCTCCAGTTCGTTAGAGTGGCAGCATGGTTCACTTGTTTTCTCTTGACAGGTGGCTGAAACATGGCAGAAACTGATACAAATGAAGCAGGAGGAAGGTGCAGAAAAGGCAGAGCTCCACCAGCTTTGGAGGAAGATGATCCAGTTACTGAAGGACAGTACGCAGAGCCAGGATAACAAGACTGGGCAGTCGGTAATGTCACTTCTGCTCATCTGGATGTGCATAAATGCAGCCAGACTTCAAATGAACCCTTCAAAGCCATGCAAATCTTGTGTCTCTTTATCTTGCTAACATTCAGCAGTACTTAACTTCTCAGGAAAATGTAGGTGATTTTATCTTCTGACAGCTGTGCAGCTGTCTGAGACAGGTCAATGTGGAATAAGGCACCTAAATCCTTCATTAACTGCCCTGAAGGCCCGTGGGAGTCCAGTCATGTGCTCTTACACATCTGCATGTTATGAAGCTTCAGCAGAATCTAGAATGTAGGGGTTCTTCAAAACAAGCAGCTCGCCCCTGCTTTCCACCAGGGTGGAAGAGGTAGCTTTGCCCTGCTCTTCAGTTTCTTCATGCCTACTACTTATTGTAAGAGCAGTATTTTCATTCAGATTTACTTTTCTCCTTCCTTCTAAGCAGAATATCAAAGCTAATTGGAGCAACCAAAATGAAGATGAATGATACTGATCCTTTGTTCTCTGTGTCCAAAGTTAATTTAGTTTTATCTGATTATCTGTTTTTGCAAGATGAACCACTTTCAACAGGAAGGGTGGGAATTTCTTATCTCGTTGGTAGCAGTGTGCCAGGAAGGTGGAAAATACAAATTTGAATATTTTGAGACAGAATGAAAGTAGTTCTGTATCTCTAGATTTTGAGAAGGCAAATACTTTAACATGTGAGCTGTTAGAGGAAACAAGTGCTGCAGGCAGCTTGGGGAGAAGGAGTTTTAAAAAAATAATGGCATAAATATCAGCAATGAAGGAAAACCCTGACTTGTAGAATCAGGGAGAGGGCTGACAGCTAACTGTGGAGGACAGTAACCTAGGTTTTGTAGTACCAAGTCCTTTGAACTGGTGATAGGTATCAATAGCAATCTATCTTTTTAGAAATTTTGCCTTCCTTGTGGCTGCCTTATGTTATGAAGCTGCATTACTGCTTCATTTTTACTAGACAGTTAGTGTGCTTTGGATCCTACTTCGTGATAATGACCTTGCTTTGTGACTTTCTCTGTTCACAGTACTAGTGTAAATGTTATGAGGAGGATCCAGATATTAATTGTGTCTAAATAGTAACTATCTATTTAGCCAGACAGGGAGAAGTGGCTGAGGACTCAGGCTTTGTCTCATTGGGAGACAAGGCAGCTGAGTGGTGACACCATTGCTCCGTGCAGCTTCCCGAGGAAGGTAGATGGGGAGCTCTTCTCCCAGGGATCCAGGGACAGGACCCATGGGTATGGTTTAGAGCTGCATTGGGGGGTACAAGCTGGACATGAGGAAGCATCTCTTTGCTAAGAGGGTGGGCAAACCCTGGAACAGGCTCCCTAGAGCTGTTGGTGTTCAAGGGGCATTTGGACAATGCCCTTAAAACCACACTTTAACGTTTGGTCTGTAATAATATTGACTTCTGGTGAGCCCTGGAGTGGTCAGGCAGCTGCACTGCACGATTGTTGTAGGAAGTACAACACAAGAGTAGTCTGTTCTGTGAAGATAAAGCTCCTAATTATTTCTTATTCCAGCTTTTGACTGCATTTGAACATGCGGTGAGCTCAGTTGACACTGTTCCTGGTGAAGACCACCAAAATCTTTACAAGGACTTTATTCAGTGCCTGTCAAAAGTAAGGCTGTGTTAATCTGTTTTCATTAATAAATAGATGTAATATTCTGCATCTGATAATTCACATGAACACCTCTTTTTTTTCCCTTTCAAGTTTCCTCATGAAACAGCTAGGTTGGAAAAGGCCTGTAATGATATGATGGCTTTGTATCCTACCATGATTTATCCTTTAGAAGTACTTTGTGTGCACTTTGTTCAGTCAGGTGAGTAGGACATTTTGGAGTTTCAATTATATATTTTGCAGGTAGTTTTGTGATGATCTTTTTACCCTTCATGACCCAGTACAGATGCACTATTTACTTTGAAGTTATATTTCCCTATCTGGAAATGATAAGTGGTTGGTCCTATGATTTGCTGTTTCCTAGCTCTGTAACCTAGTGGTGAGTCTTAATTGGCAAAAAAAAGTATCTGTGATTAAAGTCCAACTCTGGCTTTGTACTAAGGTCCAAAGAAAGAATGCCTTACAAGACTGGAAAGTAAATGAAGGTTAGTTTCTTAAGCTTAAAGGAAGGAATGGAGAATTTTAATTGGTGCTGGGGATGGGCTACATCCTGTTCTTGGTACAGAAAAGCTCTCTTAGCAAAAACCCCAAACACATTGAAAGTTTTGTCAAAAGAATGCCTAGTGAATGTGGTATAAACAGATCTGTTTAAATGTTTTTTTTCTGAGTAGAAAAGGAGAATCTCAGAGGACAAAATACCCCAACCACATTTGGCTCAACAGTGGAGGGATCTGAAAGCATAGAATTGCTATTTTCAGTGGTTTGCTAAGCAGCTCTGCCATAGTGCTGGACACTTTCTCCACATTTTCAAAGAAAACTGCTAAACTTTGGTCTTTCTTTTCATTGCTTAAGGCATCAGAAGTTCATGTTTTTTATTACTTTGTTTCAAACAAGGAAGGAAAACCAGGGGGAAACCTTGTCTGGTTTATATAAAGAGAAATAACTTTCAGTTCAGGTAGGAGCATGCCTTTTCCAGTTTCAAAGGTAGTCTCTGTGAAATAGCATAGCAACATAAAGCAAGAGGGATTTTTTCACATTGGTTTGGAAGAGTGAAGGTGAAAGAGACCCAGGCTCTCATTTCCACATGAGAGTACCTCATACAGATTGGAGAAAAATGCAGAACCTGATTTCCAGAGGTGAAGGAGCATCTGGTAGGCATGGTTCTTACATACTGACATACTGATACTCTGACAACATCTCACCATCCACAGCCATGTTGGGGTAGGGAAGCTGATGCTTATGTTTCAATGTGTTTGGTTTGTTTACATCTGAGTCATCCTAACTAGATCATAGTCTTTCATGCCCCTAACTGGTGGTCTTGTAACTCAGGTGCATTATTAGTCGCCTTTTCCAAATGCAAACCAAAGGCAACCTTTATGTCTGTGAGTCTGTAGTTTTTTAAAAGAAAATTGTAGTTCAAAGACTGTTGCTGCAAATCACAACAGTGGCTTTAAGCAGGGACTGCCAAGTCTACAGTCACAGCTAAACACAAGCCTAAAAAGTTAGCAGCAGCTGTTAAAATTAAACCCAGACATTGAATTATGTGGTTTCATAGCAAGATTCTTTTAGACAGCCCAAAGCATGAGATTGTAGGAACACAAGGCCTGCTGTGGAAGGAAATGTCTTTGGTTTATTTGTGGCAGGTTTTGATGTGTGGGCATTCAGCTGTCAGAAGTCATTAGTTTCTATTGATAACAAAAGTGTATCTGTAGTAATTAATTAAAATTATATTTTAATTTTTTTAAATGGTTAAAATCTCAGATTCAGACTGGTGGTTTATTTTGTTTGGTGGTACTGTGTATTTAGGTTACTTCTTTTTTTTGGGTTTGGTTTGGTGGTGGAGGGTGATGAGGAAGTAGTACAGTTAATACTTTATAAAAAGGATAAGTGTCATATTTGTGTAGATAAGGTACACTGTTGCATCTCTTAAAATCTGAAACTGCCCCTTTTCTGAAACCAGGAACTTTGTCAGAAGAGGCCCTGGAGTGTTTTTCTAGGCTTTTGGAGATGGATGCAAGTAGTGGTCCAGCAATCATTGGTTCTGGTATAAAATGCCTCCAAGAAAAGAAATACACCGATGCTGTCAAGAGCCTTACTGAAGGTAAAGGTGTAACATGAAGTATGAATAGTCTGTAACTTGAACACCAGCTAGTTTATTCTGGATACTCTGGGAGTATTACACTTACATAGTACTTTGCCAGTTCAAAGATCAGCTGGATTTTAAAAGAATAGTCAACACTTTCTCTTATTATGCATTGATTATTTTTTTTTTAATATAGTTTGAAGTGTAACATCTATGAAGTTTGTCCTTGCTGTTATAATCAGCTCTGTAGTATTTTAGTATCATCAACTTTAAACTTCTTTTACTCTGTTGTTGGGGAAATAGCTAGATGAAGCAGTAAGTACAGCAATAGCAATTAATGATGGAATTTGGAATTCATAAGATAAAATATAAAGCAGCTTTTCTACTCTGTTCAGGTACAGAAATTAAGTAACTAAAGGTGACCTGCCTTTAAAGTCACATCATTTTAGGACCTCTTTAATACTTACCCAATATAAATGTTTACCTGATTGTATCTAATGAGAAGTATGAGAGGACTTTTTTTTGGTAAGGGTTGGCTTACTAATCTCTAATTATCTTGCAGAGATCTTTGAAAATGATTGATTACTACACCCTTGTGAGAATAGGACTCTTCAATCACAGTGCTGGCCATGGGAAATTCAAAACAGCTTATTGAAAAATCTGGGCAAATAAACATTTGGGATAGCAGCAATCATGAGTCAGCCTGTGCTGTGATATCCTGTCTCCTTTCAGCCAGGTTTAGAATAAAATCGTTTCTGAAATTGGATTTTGGAGTATTCTGCAATATTCTATGATGGCATAACCACATCAAAATAACATGTCTTGCTTAAAATCAGAAATCCAGATGCTTAAGAAGTAAAAGTTTTCCATGGTAAACAAATTATTCTGTCTTGAATGGCCACTAGATGTTTTGACAAAACATACATCCTGGATTTGACAAAAAATACACCTCCTGAATTATTTTATTTACTTTTACTGTGCATGTGATACTGTGCTCCTGAAGAGGAGGATGCAAAGGGCAAGGCTCTTGGAAATATTTCTACCAGCAAGCTGAGTGTTAGCATCTTGGGCATTGATGCTTCAAGGCATTATTTCCATTATTTTCAGAACACTGAAATTTTATTTTATTACTGAATCTTCAATTAAGGCAAGTTTATGAGGAAGTTTCAGTGGAACACCCTTGCCATCATTTTTCTGTTGTGTTGAAGTTTTATAGGCCTGTTCTGGTTTACAAGAAAAATTATAAACTGGTCTACATGCTGCTAATCTTAATGTCTGATCAAAGTGAAGAACTTTCTAATTTTTGAAACAAAATTGTTATATTTCCTCATTTTCCCCTTTTTCTTTTGTGTATGTGAAATGTTACATACAAAACTAAGCCCAACAAAATGTTGCATGCTTCTTAGTCTTTGCCTTACTTTTTGGAGGCCTGTTTGGCTAAAACACTTTGAAATAAGCCTCAGTAAGACTTGCAGCTAGTTTTTTTCTTTATCTGTTTCATAAGATGTTTTTGATGGCATTATATGTCAATACAGCATGTGCCAGCTTCAGAGCCTTTGCAGCCATAAGCAACCTTTTTACTGCCTTGTTTAAACTCTTCTTGTGTTAGGTTTGCAGAAAACTAGCCGGTGTCCAGCAGCATGGCATTACTTGGCAGAGGCACAGATGAGAATGCACAAACACAGAGATGCTCTCCGGTCCTGCAATCAAGGTAATGGCCTGTTAATTGAAAGAGCAACTGCAGGGCTACACTGCTTTATGTGGTCCAGACAGCATGGCCTTAGTATGGTAGGTCTGAGTTAGCAGCAGTCAGTCCTTTGCTTTTCATTGGTGTCCCCTGCTCCTGAAAAGCACTTCTTGTAGTCTCAGGAAAAGAAGAAATACTGGACTAAGCAGAACCAGGAAGAGATTAGATACTTAGTTTTTAACATTCTGATGTGGTTCTTCATCTGGCGGGTGACCAGCTCCACCAAACAGCAGATAATTGATTGAAACCACTATGGTAAGTACCACATTTCTAGTCCGTCAGACTTATTTATACTCACAAGTTTTTAATCAAGTTACTGTGAAATGAGAAAGTCTTACATGGTACTACTGCATCTCCAGAAACCTCAGAGTGTAAATCTTCATTTGTGCTAGCTAGGAATGAGACCAGTTATGGTCAGTGAATAGAGCCATTTTCTTATGGTTATAAATGAAGATGCAGCCAAACTGGCTTTATTCTGATGGGGGAAGTACAGTGAAAAACTGCTCAAGAAGGATTTAAAGAGGTAAAAGTACACAGACCTGAATAAAGAGCCATGGCAAATTGTTAAAAGCAAGGGAAAGTACTTGCCAATGAGCAAAATACCAAAGGTCTGTAAGTTTAAGCAGAGGAAATGTGAAAACTAAACAAAGTAGGTAAAAAGAAATTTACTGCAGAAAGACAGAATTACAGCATCACCAGGTTGGAAAAGCCCTTTAAGCCCATGGAGTCCAACCGTCCCTGTCCTGTGCTAAACCATCTCCCTGAGCACCTCATCTCCCCCCTGTTAAACACACCCAGGGGCAGGGACTCAGCCCCCTCCCTGGGCAGCCTGGGCCAGGCCCTGACAACTCTGCCAGGGAAGAACTTTGCCCTCCCAGCTGAGCTGACCCTGCCCTGGCACAGCTTGAGCCCATTGCCCCTCGTCCCATCTCCTGTCCCCTGGCTGAAGAGACCAGCGCCCACCTCTCTGCACCCTCCTGGCAGGGCAGGGGAGGCGGGGAGAAGGTCTCCCCTCAGCCTCCTCTTCTCCAGGCTGAACCCCCCCAGCTCCCTCAGCCGCTCCTCAGAGGATTTGCCCTGCAGCCCCTTCCCCAGCCTGGTTGCCCTTCTCTGGACACACTCCAGGCCCTCCCTGTCCTTCTGGTAGTGAGGGGCCCAGAACTGGGCCCAGCACTCCAGGTGCGGCCTCCCCAGTGCCCAGTGCAGGGGCACAATCCCCTCCCCAGACCTGCTGGCCACGCTGGGTCTGGCACAAGCCAGGATGCCCTTGGCCTTCCTGGCCAGCCGGGCACACTGCTGGCTCGTGGTCAGTCTGCAGTCACCCAGCACCCCCAGGTCCTTCTCTGCCTGACAGCTCTCCAGACAGTCTCCCCCAGCCTGTAGCGCTGTGTGGGATTGTTGAGTCTCATGTGCTGGACTCTGCCCTTGGCCTTGTTAAAACTCATCCCCTTGGTCTCAGCAACTGAATAGACTGAAAATGAATAGGGGATTTTCCCATCTGTGCATCATGACCCTTCTTTTTATGGGACTCATCAAACACGTTGTCTGTAATTGTAGCATTAATAGAAGTTGTTTTAAAAGAAGACAAAATGGCTTTCAGGAATTACAAGATATCTACCTAGGAATTGACTAAGGAATATAAAGATGAAATTGCTGAAGTCCTAACTGATTTATGTAACTGCTTGCTTCACCTATATTGGCACCCAAATGCTTGAAGGTAGTGTCAACCTAACTTCTAAAAAGGGTTGTAGGACACCACCACCAAGTTTGGTATGTTTAGTGGTGAAATTACTGAAAACTGAAAGAACTGACTTGGGGAATTTAGCCAGAAAGTTATTCTGCAGATGGGCAGCATGGCTTTTGTAAAGCTAAGTCATTTTTTTTCTTTGAACTACGTGAAGCAATTTACAAGCACATGGATATGGAAGAGAGATATCATGTAGTCTGCTCTGATTTCCAAGTGGTAATTAATTAGATCTGTTAAGGAAACTAAGCAGCATTGGGAGAAGATGTAGAGTTGTACCACTGTATCTTTTTTGTCAGTTTTAAATAGGTTAAAAGGCAGAGCACAGTGTAATAGCAATCACAGAATCATCAAGGTTGGAGAAGACCTTTGAGATCATCAGGTCCTAACTTTCAGCCTTACACCACCCTAAACCATCTCCTGAAGCACCACAGGGACAGGGATTCACTCACCTCTCTGGTCAGCCTGTGTTCTGGCTGGAAGGAGCTGCTTCTGATACTTTCATTGGTTCCTGGGTTTATCCCCCTTCCTAGTCCTTTATGAACATTGAGTAATAAGGTTGTAAACTTTTCTGCTATTCTGAGCAGAATGAAAAACTCTAAAACACAGATTGACAGAGGTGGTAACCACATGTTTAAATAACACATAGAAATCTGTAGCCTGAAATGTAAAATCATGCAGTTGTGGGAAGAAGTGTTTTCACAGAGCTATACTGTAGTCTTGTGTGAAGTAGAGAGCAGAAAGGTCTTAATTTCATGAGTGTTTCTTTCCCCTTCTGCTCTTTACAGGCAAGTCAAATATTAGCAACTGTGGGAAGGGAATGCTTACTGAACAGAACATCAATGTGTAGTTGCTTTAGCAGCATGCTGAAATCTGTGTACAGTTTTGGTGCCCATCCACTCCTCCTCATAAAGAAAACAATAGTAGAACTGAAAAGACAAGTAATAAGGTTAACCAATTTTATGGAAAGTGCAGCATAGGAGAACAAGTAAACAGTCTGTAAAATCCCTTTCCAGCATGGAGAAGAGATGATGTTGAAGTCTGTGTAGTTACAAGAGATGTAGAAGATAAAATCAAGTGTTTTGTTTTGTTCTGCAAGGTCTGGTTAGTACCAAATGAAACTAAAAGCTGTCAGGCTCAGAAGAAACACAATAGGTGTAAGTTAAGGTATCATGCCTCACTAAATGATGCTGTTGGTGGATAAAGTTTCTTTGAGTACAATGAATGTGTAGAAAGTGTGAGAAGATTCTGGGGAGGCACTGCTGTATGCTCAGCCTCTCTGACTGGCTGTATCAAGTCAGACAGATGCTCCTCATACATGGAAAAAAAGAAGCTAATCGAGTTATTCACAAGTTTTTGCCTTTGGAGAATGCTGAAACACAACAAAGGTGTCCTGTTCTCAAGGTGAGATGATACAGTGTATTGGCTTCAGTAATATACTTTTCTTTAAACACTGAAGTATAAAGCAAATTGCTTGTTCAAAGGTCATTGTTTCTTAAGAACATGTAGTACTCAATTTATAAGGCCAGCATGTGGAAAACAATCAGTCTCTCTACATGTCTGAGAGGACTTTTCTAAAATTTATTTCAATGTTAAACCTGAATGGATAGAAATTTTACAGGACAATTTCTGTAACTTGGGGGACAACAGCCAAAAAATTCCTCTGTTAAGTGGTGCTCTGTTAGAGTGAACAGTTTTAATTAACAGTATTTAAAAAACATTGGGAATGGTGGTGCTCTTTGTAGTTCTTTAGTACTACAGTGCTTTTGTAGTGCTTTTGCAGTTTTTTACTTGGTGAAACTTTTCTTGTCAACAGCTCTTGAGGTGCTTGGAACTCCTGAGGGTCCTAGTCTTCTGTGGAAGAACCGTATCCTTCAGTTGAAAGCAGAGGCTTTGATTAAAATTGCTGATTCTGATGCTGCAGAAGAAGCAATTAAAGCACTCGATGAGGTATTTTCTTTTAGTAAAATGTATTTTTATTTATTTTTTATTTTTAAAAGTGCTTCCATCTTTCTAGACAAAAGTCTGAAGATGGTATTGCTCCCTTTGCCTCCTTTTTGTGTTCTGTGTGGTTTAGACAACTCCTACCAACTGTGGTGTAGTTAAAACACTCCGTCCTTCACTGTTTTCTTAGGCTTTGCTACAACCCTCTTTCACTCCCAATTCTTGTTTTGGAAGCTGTTGCTTTGACCTTGTCTGGTCTTGCTCAGTGCTGCTGGGTTTTTTGGTAGTTCTGTGGCTGTTCCTCTTAATTTTAGCTACTGTTGTAAGCTTACTCTCCACGTCCTTCATTCACTTGCAATTAGCCATGGAAAAGAGCTTATTACTTTAAGATCAAATGGTTAAGCTTTAAGCAGAAGCTGCTTCCCCTCTTTTTTTGTCTTTACCATTTCATTTTGCACTGTTTAGTCTTCTCTACCTTTGTCCTTGCTCTCTATAATCTTCTACCTGTTCTCCATCAGAGTTACTTTGTCTAAACTCCTCAAGGGTATTCTATCTAAATATTTTCTTGTCGTTGTTGTCATGCAGTCTGCCTGCTTTTGACACCTTTGATAACTTAATCTGGGGAGAGAGTAACTTGGTCATTTCTGTTGGTTTTCTAGATTGTGGATGGAAGCAGTGATCCAGTGGTTTTAGCTGTCAGAGGTCAGGCTTATCTAAACAAAGGTTTAATGGATGAAGCATCAAAGGTTAGTGCTGTGTTGTCATTCCTATAAGATAAGTAGAATTCTTGGTTGCATAGAGCAAAGAAATAGGGAAGAATTACATCCTTTTGCAGATTTCACAAGAGCTCCTGGTGTCCCACCCTGATCTGGCTGAGTCCCATGCTCTGGAGGGTTTCATCCATTATTCCCAAAAGAACTATGAGCAGGCAGAAAGAAGGTAGATTGATGATTTTTTTTGTATTTTTTTTTTCTTCCTCTAACAAGGAAGCTGTGGGGGGAGAATAGAACATTGTGTTTGCCTTTGAGAGTTTGTCTGACCTGACCTCTGTTCCTTCTGTTTAGTTTTCTGAATGCTATTGAAAGAAAGGCTGAAACTGCAGAGTATCATCTGTACCTGGGGCTCACATACTGGTTCATGAGTGATGAAACAAAAAAAGACAAAGGAAAAGCACTCACTCAGTTCCTGAAGGTAAAGGCTGTTTTAACTATCCCTGTAGAATTAGTGTTTTCCTGTATCAGAAACTGAATCTAGTGAATACACTGACTGGAATAACTGTTTTCAGTATTCTGCTTGTTACTGTTTACAAGCATCCAGAGCTTGTAAAACAAGTGCAGATGTGCAAAAAGGTGTTGCAGGGAGCTGTGAAGTTACCTGGAATCTCTCTGCTTTTTTTCTTTCCTCTTTTCACTCAATCCTTCAGGTTCTTTCAGTTCACGAAATGTAGCGGTGATTCTCTCAGACTCCTCTCCTTGAGGGCTGTGAAACTGAGGCCTTTAGATGACAAAGACATTTTGAAACGGGGAGGGCAGAATTCAAATTACAGAATTGTAGGGGTTGGAAGGGACCTCAAGACATCATCAACTCCAGCCCCAAATTGGAAAAAAAAAAAAAGTGAGAAGGAAAAAAGATGAGAATGGTGTTAGAATTTCAATGTCTTTCCAAACAAGTATGTCTGCAAAACACCACAATTTATATACTTTCCCTCATCTTTGTGGTTTTGGTGGCTGAGGCTTTTTCTCTGAACATAGGTAAGAATTTGAATCCAAAAGGTTTAGTCTGACTAAATCACTGGGAACATGGAAGTACACAAAATAAGACTGGGCATTGTAAACTTGCCATGTAACTCAAATCATTGCCTCCTGTTAGCACCTCACTAACAGCAGAGCATACTGGAGTGTAGTTGAAGTGAACAATACTTTCGGTTATAAATCATTTAATGTGTTTTTTAATTACTATCAGTGCTGGCTTCTGCTGCTTGAGGGCTGTGGGTTTCTTAAGTATAAACAAATCTGCCAAACGTACCTAAAAAGGAGCTTGAACTTCAGAAAAGGCTGAAGTTAATTGTGGTGTAACCTGGTAAGAGTATGAGCATAGTGGTTGAAACAGAGTAGAACACGGAAATGACAGGATACTAAGGAATTGTTTCATCCTGGCACATCTAGCTTGTTAGTATTTCACATACAAAATGCTTTGTATCATGAGGTTTGAGGCAGATTCTGCAAATACTTAAGATTTCAGAGATTATTTGAGCTTTAAAGTTTGACTACTTGGGTGTATCACAATAGAAGCTTAAATAAATGGATAAATACTTTATCACTCTCTGCTTATCGCTGTCCAGCAGTATAATCCTTCAAATCACTCTCATTTTGTGTTCTTATCTCCTTAGGCTGCAAAATTCGACAGCTACTTGGGAAGTGCCTTTCGCTGTTTAGGTAACTACTACAGAGACATCGCTGGAGACACAAGCAGAGCTCGTGGCTGCTATAAAAAGGCTTTTGAACTGGATGGAACTGATGAAGAATCTGGGACAGCAGCTGTACGCCTAAGCATGGAACTTGGAGACATGGTACTGAGCATTCAGGGCTTTGGATTCATGCTGTTTGGTTCTTCTGTTCATCCTGCTCTTTGAGCAATCACTTCAAGTTTTCTCTGCAACTGAGAATAAGATCTGAAAACAGATGTTCTGTCATTGCTCAGCAGTTTCCATAGTTGGACCTCCTTCAATTCTGTGCTCCAATTTGAAATTAAGTCTGTCTGGGGAGGAGGGTAGAGGAGCCAGGCATAACACTGTAGTCATCATGTGTGATTTAGATGAAGGGTTTTTTTCCACAGGAGACATGAAGAGAAACTTAGTTCTTGTGCCTCTTCTTTTCTTCATCCTCTGCCTTGCTCCTTGCAGGAAAAGCATACAAAGTCATTAAAACATCTTAACAAATATTTCTAGCATAGCCTTCTATTGAAAGTTCTTAGCTTATGACATGAGAGGGTAAGTGTAACCCATGCTTTGACAAGCTCTGCTGGAACATATGGAAAATCAGGCTAAGTATCTGAATCTGCAAATTCTTCCATTCTTTTGTATTAAAAAAAATAATTTAAAACAAAAGTTTCTACAAAGCTGCAGGAAGCTATTCTGTTTTTGCAAAGACAGGTGCATAAGAAATACTCTTGTCTTTAGATGTGGTAATTTCCTCCTCTAATCCACTATTCAGCCTGCCAACTTCAAAAAGCTTCTGTTGCATTTCATTACAGTAATTAACAGATTAGACAGGTAATGGATTGCTGGATTAGGAGTGTATTCTTCTTTAACAAGAACTTTGTTCCTTACACATCTGGATGTTTACTAACCCGGTGTTTTTGGTGCTTTGTTAGGACACTGCTCTGTCAATCCTGAATGAGGTCACTGGAAAAGTGAGTGCTGTTTCTGCAAAGTGGGCCTGGCTGCATCGTGGACTGTACTACCTGAGAACTCATCAGCCTTTACAAGCAGTGGCTGAGTAAGAGAACTAGTGGTTGGTTTAGGACACTTCCTACAGGTCCCAGTAAAAACAGTTTTTGACCTCAGCTAGTTTTTTCAAAGTAAATCAGCTGAAGATGTCTTGTGCTAAACAACGGGCAATAGGTCTGAGCGAGCTGTGTCTGTCTTCAGTTCCAGAATTAGCACAGTGTAGTCTCTTCAGCACAGCACTGTTCTGTACTAACAAGCCTGGTGACAGGCTTGTCATAGACAAGCACGATATAGCACTGAATAATGAGCCAAGATTAGGTACCATGTCTAAGCTTGTGCAGTGTGCTCTGAAGATGAACACGCTGCTGTGCTGTATTCAGAAGTCTGTGTAATCATGTGCTTGTGTCCTGAGAATATGTAATGCAAGGAAATAATTTCTTTCTGTTAATTTGTATTGCTTTTTAAAAAATATATGTATGTCCCCTTCAGTTTGCAGGCAGCTCTCAGGGCTGATCCAAAGGATTACCACTGCTGGGAGTCTCTAGGGGAGGCTTACTTGATCAGAGGTAGCTACTCAACAGCTCTGAAATCCTTCAAGAGAGCAAGTGAGCTGAACCCAGGGCTCGTGTACAGTGTTTACAAAGCTGCAGCAGTTGAGCAGATGGTAGGCAACTATAGAAGTGCTATAGCTTCCTATCAACAAATCTTAAAGGACACAGAAGAATATGTGCTTGCACTGAAAGGTAATTAATATGTCTCAATTTGAAAGTGAAAAGCTTTCAAATCTTTGCATACCTCTCTCTCTCTACACACTGTTGTACTTCAGTCTTTGGGGGGGTTTTGGTGTGTTGAGGTTTTTCTGCCTGAAAGACTTTTGAGTACGTAAAGCATTGTGATACCTGAAGAGCTCTTAAATCATGATGCACAGGAGTGACTTCTCTTTTGAGTGACTATAAAAGGTCATTATTCCTGTGTATCTACCAGGCTACCAGCTACTGGTTGTTAGGCATGATCCAACAGCAGTTTGCAAAGTTGTACAGAAGTGTGCTTGTGTATATTTATGTGGCCACTGACAGAATTACCTGAAGTAAAGTGCTCAGAGAGCACATAAGCACATGGTATTAAGGTTTCTCCCCCATAGTTGTCTCTGTACTTACATGTTTCTCAAATCTCCTAAGTCTTCTCTCTCAGCCCTAATCTCTGATTTGTTAGCTCCAGGTCCTTTGAGTTTCAAAACAGTCTTCACCTTCTTAGAGACTGTTTAATGTTTAGTTTGGTATGCTACCTTTAGTGGGCCTTCTTAAAACTCTCAAAAACATGCACTGGTTACTCTTGGTACTGTTCTAATCATTTTAGTTTCTGAATTGAATTGTTGGAAGCATAGTCCCCTAGTAGGTGAGAGGAAACATTAGTGTAGTTAATTAAAGGCATCTTTCAATATATTGTGTGTGTTTTAATACATCTATATCTTTTAATGTGTAACTTCAGGGAATAAAGTCAGGTTTGTTTTTACATTACAGAGCTTCTTGACATCTGAGAGGCTCATGATCTCTGTGTGGTCAAGACAAATGCCTAGTTGGGGTCAAGATAAAGATGCTTGCAAAAAATGACTGCTGTGATTAGTATCTTGGTATAGGTACAGGGTTTGATAGCAGGAGGAAGGTAGCTTCAGAACTCTGAAGATATTACTGAGAATAAATACTCCTCAGAGCTGGTAACTTAGTGCCAGACAGAATCATTGCTGGTGCCAGAAGGAATATAAACCACACAGTCAACTTGTTAGTTCCAAAATGACTTACCAGTGCAGAGCAGATTTCTCATCAGGGCTTCAGTTAATATTTGAGGACAAACCCAAAGCTTAAATGCTTTGATTTTTTTAACTTACTAGTCTTATCTTAATATTCAGATTATTCTACAGTTCACACCTTGACAGGTTAAAAGCCAAGTCTCTGTTGTGAGCAGAAGAGTCACCTGGGGGTCTTTTAACATAGCATGTGCAGGGTATAAATCTTATAAAATTAATATAATATTAAAAAGACTGAGCAAGCTTCCACCCTCACACCCTGACTCCTTTATCAAGTATATCATCAAAGCATCTATTGTCATTAAGGTTATTTTCTCTTATTTTCAGGACTTGGTGAGTGCTATCTCCAGCTGGCAAGATCAGCCCTTGATAACTATCTTGATAGGAAGGCTGTGGATTACATACAACAGGCTCTGGAATTCTTTACAAGGTTAGTGCTAAATATTTAGTTATTCAGTTTCCTCAAGGATTGTGTGTTGACAGGCAGAAAAAGAAGAGTTAAGTGAGGATTTTCAGTTAAACTATATTGGATGGACCAGGCTTCTAACCTAGAAGTAAGAATATGGCTATGGAAAATGGTTTGAGTAATACCTTCAGGACTTAGGCTGGTTCAGTGGGTGGTAACTGAAGAGTTTTTGTTTATTTTTGTTTAAAGATACAGAGTCACCTGATCCTAACTGAAGTGTGAAATGACACAGCTCTCTCCAGCTGTCCTGTATATATGGGGCTGGGAGAGAGGGGATTTCTACCAAAAATGGTGGCTAAAAGGAAAGTTTTCCTTCCCTCCCTCACTGTTTTTGTTTTGTGTTTCATACAAAATGCTTTAATGTCCTAAATTAAACCTTGGCATAGCTGCTGTTGTAGGAAAAGGTCCATCAGGTTTCTGTGGATGAGTCACATCATTTAATGCAACATGTTAGTGGTCTGAAATGCAGGAGTGGGTGTACATTTTGATAGTGGCCAATTTTCAGCTGGGGTACATTAGCATTTTGTAGTTCCTGGTGTTTTTGGGGAGAAGGGATGTGTGGTGACCTTTTAGACCAACAGGTTGAATAGGAAGGGAACAAAAAAAGAAAAAAAAAGGGTAATTGATTAAATTTGAGATTTTGCTGCTCTTCAGAGTGGTGAAGTGTCTGAAATGGGTGTTGTGTGGCTTTTCTGTGTCATTGCAGGGCAACAAAGCAGCGTCCTGATGTATCTTGCCTTTGGAAACTGCTGGGAGATACCTGTACTAGTGTGCATGTTCTTTCACCCCCCAAAGTCAACATTCAAGTCCCAGGATCCCTTCTGGGTAAAAATGCAGACAAAGAGACGCTGGACAAAATTGAGCTGCTGAGACTGGGAGGAAGGTAATAATTCCTCATTATCAAGAGCTGCTGTGCAGCTTAAGACTCTCATCTCAAGTGTTTTAGACCATTTCTAGAAAATTAAAGACATGCAGGCCAGTGGCACCTGCATATTGATCAAGGATTAATGAGATGATGAATAGGGTCTCATGCTTCTTCCAAATTACACTGCTTGTTTCAGCATGTTTTCTGGATTTCACAGTGGCTGTCAACACTTCATCATCACCTACTCTTCCCCTTGTTCCTGTCTCCAGAGCGTGGAGACAGGCATCCTGCCTGTCATTCAACAAACTGAACCTCTTTAAAGGGAGTGATTGCAGGAGTTCTAGTTCTCTGGGGATTACTGAAGGCCAGGATCATAGTTAAAAGCTTTCTGTCTCTACTTGTTTTAATGCCATTGACTCTTGCCCTAAGTATGGGCTCTAGAGTAAATTGGAAGAGGGAATTCCTTGTTTCTGGCCATGGAAACTCATGATAGTAGAAAATACTTGTAGCATTTCTGTAACCTCTTCTGTGACTCCCTCCTGAGCTTTGTGTGGTTGGACCTGTGAGGCAGGAAATGCAGCTGCTCAGTAAATCTCAACCATGACATGTCAAGTCAGACAGTTTATTAGGGGAAGTTTAACTGTAGAAGTGGCTGGTGTTTGTTTTAAGTAAAAGCCTGTGTATGGCAACTGACACAGCTTTGATTTAGTGTGCATCTCTGGCTTCACATGTGGGTGCTACAGATTGCCTGTAGACCAGGACAGACTCTGTGAAGGTAACTGTCTGAATGAAAATCAGCTGGTTGTTGTTTGCTTTCCATTCTTGTCTGGTTTTGTTTGTATTTATGTGTGTTTGCTGTAGGTTTTTAAGCGTTCTTCTGAGTGTTTTTTTCAGCTCCCTGCTCTTGGTGCAGGGAAGCTTGGAATAATGCCTCTGTGATTCATGTTTCTGTAGGTGTTACGGCAGAGCTTTAAAGCTGATGTTTCTGCCTAGCATATGGTGTGATCTTGGAATAAATTATTATCGACAAGCAGAGCACCTCACAGCAATGGGCACTGACATGAGTGAGATCAACGAGCTGCTGGAGAAGTCTTTACAGGTATTGCCTCTTTTTTTATCTTGTGACAGTCTTTAGGTTGGTGTTGGGGCTTGCTTGCATGCTGTCTCTGCACACAATAACACCTACATCTTTGAATAAGAAAGTGCATAAAGTTAACTTTTGCCACTCCAGTAATACCCACGTTTGATCTTTTTCCAGTGTCTCAAAAAAGCCGTAAGGCTTGACAGCAAAAATCACCTTTACTGGAACGCACTTGGTGTAGTTGCTTCCTGTAGTGGTAAGTCTTCAGCAAAAACCCCTAGCTCCATAATATCCTGAATTAAAAGGCAGCTTGACTAATGGTGTTTATGAAATTCAGTTAGATCTAGCTCTCATTTTTTATTTCTCTCCCCAGCTATTGGGAATTATGCTCTTGCTCAACATTCGTTCATCAAATCTGTTCAAGCTGAGCAAATGGTAAGGGCTGTAGGCAGCTGCCATCTGTTTCAAGTGGGCATTTTTTTCCCCCCCTGATGCAGTGTTATTTTTGAATGCAGCAATAATACATTGGTTTTAACTTCATTTGTTCTGTCTAGAATGTTGTTGCCTGGACCAACTTGGGGGTTTTGTATCTGATAACTGGAAACATTGAGGTAACTTACCTTCCCACCCTGAAATTTATTTTCCCTCTCCTTTCTTCTAATTTATGTTATTTTTAAGACAGTTTATGGGGGTGGGAGTGTGGGCAAACAGAGGAGAATGTGTCTCTCAGGTTCAGGAAATGTACTTCCTTTGAATGGAATGAAATTGACTCCTGTACTTTACTTGAGGTACACAAATCAATTAAGTATTTGTTCTGGAGGAGATAAGTGAACTTCTGAATTGGTGAGGCTGCTTTCTAAGCAACAGGGTGAAAAGAGAAGTATTTGGAAAGACTGAGGAGTAGTTCATCAAACCAACACACACCAAGTTTGACCAAGAGCTCTTAATTGTAAATCACCAACAGTTTTTGAGTATTCCATAGGTAGCTACTTGCTTCTCATGAGCACTTCATACAATCTACTGTAATTCTGTGTAACCTGCTGAGTTCAGCTTGAGAAAAAATAAAGTATACCTTAAGTGAAGCCCAGTGTTCTCATGCAGCTATTTCCTGCCCTATTTGCTGGCCAGAATTACAGAAATTTTGTGTGATGCTCGGAATTATTTTAAATAAAATTAATTTGGTATTGCAGACTGCTTATTGCTAAGACTAGTAATGCTGAGACTGTGTTTACCTTATGCCATATTGAGGGAGGAAATACAAACATAAGCAGTCCATAGGGAAAAGCTTATTTGTGGGTGGTAATCAGTTCTTAGCATTTTGAGAATGTCTTTTAACTGTTTGCATAAGGGAAAAGCAGATTTTGAAAACTGGATCCACCAAGAGTCAGGTTTTCAACAAGTAGTTGTTCCAAGAGTTAATCTAGCTGCTGAACTAGGGGGAGCTTTGATCTAATCAATTTTTTTTTTTCTCATTTAATTTTTTATAAGACTAAACTGGTTTCTTTCTCTGTACAATACATTGTTCTTATGGGACAGTAGATGTTTTAGTAGTGACCTAGTTCTGTCCATGAAATCTCTTCCCATACTACTGCATGTCAATACCTGTCTACTCAAAAGTGTCTACTCAAAAGTGCTCTGTTACCATGCCAGACAGTACAATAGCACTGTTTTTCTCTGGTCCTACAGCAAGCTCATGAAGCCTTCAAGATGGCCCAGTCTCTGGAGCCTTCTTACCTACTGTGTTGGATTGGGCAGGTAAGATGATCATAACACTGCATAGTACTGTGCAGAAAAAGCAGCTGTTAGTCAAAGAGAGGACTTGGACTCCGTGCTAATAATTGGTACTTAAGCATGTTCCTGAAAATGAAATGTTTCAAGTAAACAGAGCTGCCACTTCCCCTGAGGGAGGTACAAAGGAAGGTACAGGCCCTTATGTAATGGGTTTTTCTCTGACTGATGCTGTGTGTGTTCTGAAGCTTTTTATTGTGCATTGTCATATAATATAGCACCATCTTCCCACAGCACTAGTTATCTCAGCTGCAGCTGAGGTACGTCTACCTCACTGTATGGCACTGCTTAACCCCCTTCTCAGACCCCCTTCTGATGCCACTGTAAGTTCTCTGATGTAACTGGGACAAAAGCAGCTCTTACTTCCTAGGAGGTCCCTGCCTCCTGCTACCACTGAGGGTTAGGTGTGCTCCCACTGGTATCTGGGCCATCCATGAATAGAAATACTTGAGGCTAAAACCTTTATGATCCCAAAAGGTGCTCTTCATAGTCCCATATTGCTGACCTGGTAATGATACCTAATTGAAACTGGACTCTAGGGAAGGACTAGCACCATCACATATCAAAATTTAGCTCCTGTTAGATGATGTTACAGCTTGTGCTAATGTACACAGTCTTTGTCCTGAAGGTTGTGGAGTAAACCTTAAGTTTCAAGGACTGATGCAGTGGAAACTGCTTGTGCTCCCTTTAACTGTGTGAATTTTACTCCTGCAATGTATGTTCCTTAAAGAGTGTGAGGAAGAGAAAGTCTCTTCCTGTTAAATGCCTAAGATGTGCTTGAAGTGACATGTGCTCAGTTTCTTGTCGATGTCATTAATTTTTAAAGTACTCAACTGCAGCAACTCCTGTTTCTTTCTAGGCTCTTATTGCAGAGCAGGTAGAGAGCTATGATACTATGGATCTCTTCAGGCACACGACTGAACTCAGTATGCATGTAAGTATAACAGATGGATTGTCCTGAACTTTCTGCATATCTAATAGCTTTACTCTGATGTGATTTTTTTTTTTTTAAATTAATTTTTATTTTTTTAAGAAATAGGCAAGTCTTGAATGATGAAACAGTTAGTTGCCTGACTTCCCTGTTGTTCCTGGCCAGTGCTGGCACTAAACAGCAGGCAGTTATTTTATTAAATGTTTTGGTCTCAATGGTCCAAGAAATCAGCTCCCTAAGTCATAAAAAACCATTCTTGATGTTCCACAGAATTGGACATAGATCAAAGGCATAAATTCTAACTATTCCAGGAGAGAGCAAGGATACTGCCAGTACCCTGAGTTCTAAGAATGTGGAGAACTTCACGTTCTCTTACAGGTTTTTTTCAGCTGTCATCCCTTGAGTAGTGCAGCAAGTGATATTTTAATGTAAGAATTCTCTTTGCCCAAAGGACAAGTTAAAATTGCATGGAGTGGCTCAGTTTGTGTTTTCTTTTTCTCCTTAACAGATCCAGAGTTTTAGCCAGCACTCTGTGTTAAAACACGGAGTTGTTACTATAAATCTTTAATTATTATACTGTTGCTTGAGCAGATTTAATCACAGAATCATGGACTGGTCTGGGTTGGAAGGGACCCCAAGGGTCACAGAGCTCCAACCCCCTGACACAGGCAGGGACACCAACCTCCAGGCCTGGAGCTACACAAGGTTGCCCAGGGCCCCAGCCAACCTGGCCTTCAACACCCCCAGGCACGGGGCACCCACCCTCTCTCTGGGCAGCCCCTTCCAGCCCCTCACCACTCTCTCTAATGACTCCTATTTTCTTGTTTGTTTCTTTCTTGAGACTGAGGGAGCAAAAGGTTATGCCCACTGGGTATGCTCAACGCTGCAGGATAAAAGCAACAGAAACACTGAACTGTATCTGTACAACATTGTTCAGATGAATGCTATCCCAGCAGCCCAGGTGGTCCTGACCAAATATGTAGGTAAGTAATTCAGATGCCTCCCTAAGCTGTCAAGGTCATTGGTCCATTCCAAGCATTCAGAATTAATGGATACACCAGTGCTGGGTCTGGCAAAGGGTGGGTTGGGCAGGGGTTTTTGAACCTTGAAGTAAATGAGCAAAACAAGGTGAGTGTAGCCACTGATTCTTATTCATTATACAAAGATGAAATGTATGTGAGTTCTGTCTTCCTAATCGTTCCAACAGATTTTGTTTCAAAGTCTGATCAAAATAAGGAGCTGTCATCAGGAGTTGGGGATCAGACTTCCTTTGTGTGTGTCTGGAGGCATAGGTGCAGATAGGTGCTGGCTCCTCTGACAGTGTGCTGTGATGTTTGGCAGAAGCCTGTTCCTGGATGCTGTGTAACTCTCAATCTCAAGCATGTGATTCTGTTAACCTTCTGTAGGAGACAGGCCATATTTTTGGGCATGGTTCCAAGCCACTGTAGCCTCCCTGTTTGAGTAGGCTTCTGTATGTCAAGTGTGATTTTCATAGAATCATACAACAGTTTGGGTGGGAAGGGTCCTCAACAATCATGTAGTTCCACCCCCCTGTCACAGGCAGGGACACCTCTCACCAGACCAGGGTGCCCCAAGCCCCATCCAACCCGGCCTTGAGCCCTGCCAGGGATCCCAGGGCAGCCCCAGCTTCTCTGGGCACCCTGGGCCAGGGCCTCCCCCCTCCCCAGGAAGGATTTCTGCCTCCCAGCCCCTCTCCATCCCCCTCCTGCAGCTGAAGGCCCTTCCCCTGGGCCTGGCCCTCCATGACTTTTCAAATATTGTGGAGAGCGGCTTGGCCCCTCCGTCAGGACCCTGGGGTGCAGCTCATGGGGTCCCATAACTTTGTGTCCCTTCCGCTTCCTCAGGTGCCACCGTCCTGATCCTCCTTTCCCAGTGGCAGGACTTTGCTCCCCCAGTCCCTGCCTTGCTGTCCCTCCAGCCAAGAGCTGTGGGAAGTGAGGTGGCCAGTGAAGATGGAGGCAAAAAGCCTTCTCCCCCTCCACTGTTTGCCAGGAGCATGCGTCGGGAGCCGTCCCTGCCCTTGACCTTCCTTCTCTGGCTGAGGCCCCTGTAGAAGCCGCCGTCTTACTCTGGGTCCCTTGACAGGCTCGGCTCCAGCTCTGCTTCAGCCTCCCTGACCCGTCCCTCCAGAGCCAGGCAGCGTCCCTCTGGTGTCCCCAGGGTCCCTGTCCTGCTGCCACCACTCTGCCTTCTCACCCTTCGGTGTGCCCGGCAGGTCTCGGCTCCTCCACGCTGCCTCTGGCTTTCCTCTCCTCACCGCTTTCACCTGGGGATCCAGAGCTCAGCGAGCTGTGGGAAGTGTCCAGACAGACCCCAGCTCTGCTCTGCTCTGCTCCCCCCTGCCTGAGCACAGCATCCCAGGGAATCTTGCTAATTAACTCCTGTAAAGCTCTGTTGCTGATTTTTTGAGACCTACAAGGTAAGGTTCCAGCACTTAGAATGGGATAAATGTGAGACAGGATTTCTTTGTGAAATCCCTCTTTGTGAAATCCCTGTTCTTAAGCAGACTGCAGGAGGGGCCTGAGTGATCCTTCGTTGTCTGGGGAAAAAGGTTAGACGTCTGTGGTGAGATGACAGCTCACAAATCTCTGCTCTAGCCACTGACAAGTTTTTCAAAGTTGAAAGTTTTGCTATTTTGTAAACCTATTAAAAATAAACTGCAAGTTTCTACCCGTGTTTTACTGGAGTCAGTACAAGCTGAATAGTTTCCTACTTCATTACAAAAAAGCCCCAAGCCAATGTGGGCTGAAAAACTTAAAATATATTTAGTGCATTAATGGTGCATCATGAAACATTCTTGAGCTAACCTGGTGTCATGCAGTGGGTCTTCAGATCTGTTCTTTATTTGCCTGCAGCCTGTCAAAACGACTCCAGTGAGCAACTGGGGAAGCACTTGGCAAAGTGTTTTGTATATATGCACACACTGTACCATCAATGTAGCAGTGGGGTTTTTTTTAATGCTTTTTCACAGCTCTCTCTGATCACGTTCTCTCCTTTATTGTCAATTCTGGTTTTCCTAGAAAGAGATCCAGATGATCCATCTGTTTTCACAATGCTTGGTTATTTGAATGAGTACCTGCAGCTCAAAAGGCAGGCATCGGATGCCTATGAGAGGTAAGCTGTACACCCTGAGAAGTTTACCTTAACCTCTTTCTCCATGCAGAAGCTGAAAAACCCAAGGGTTTTTGTTTTTTTTTTCTTTTTCTTCAATAAATCTTACTTTCTCAATTCAGCAGCACATATCAACTAAGTTTATCAATTAACTACTTTAAGTGGAGGCATGGGGTGGTTTCTGTACAAACTTAACAATGCAGAACAGTGGACTGGAGAAGGAAAGGCATTCCAAGGCTTACCAGGGCATTAAGCTAATTTACTGTGTGAGATCTAAGTGATATTTTGGGGTTTGAATTTAGTTTTGTTCTCCACTGTGATTAATGGAGGTGGTTGGGCTTTGTTCTGGGTTTTCCTTTCTCTCTTTTCAAGTGGTAGAGTTGGTGGCAAAGGAAACCATGCCCAGTAAATGTGTTTGCTGATGCAGTAAAATAGGCTCTGTTTGTTCCTAACCAGCACAGAAAAGCTTCTGCATAAAACATTTCCCCATTCTGCTCCAAGAGCGATTGTCAAACTATGGGTGTTTGTAATCAGATGGTAATCAATCTTAATTGTGGTTATTTGCAGGGCAGCCTCATTGCTGAAAAACTCTGAGGATACTGAGAAATACAATATAGCCATGCTGAACTATGCCAGGTCACTGTGGTAAGTGTTCTTTGACATGTTTTCCCACACACTAACTTCAGCTTTGGATGTCAGGAATGCAGAGGCACGTTACTGAAAACAATTTATTGAACACCATTCTTCATTATAGGCAGGTTAGGCTGAATTTCAGGTGCACTCCAGGTCTACAACCAGTAGACTGCAAGGAATTGGTATATATCTTCACAGTTCAGAACACATCCATGATTCCCCTATGCTTTGCTTGATGCTGTAATGTCTTAGCTCAGGCTGCACAATGTAGATGTTTAATGGTCTCCAAAATAAATTGAGGGGGTTTTATGATCTCTTGAGATATGTAGCAGGCTTAATCTGAATAAAGCAGCTGCTTCAGGGTTTATGTGAAATCCTTTCTACCTGTCCTTTGAATTTGTGTTGACATGCATGACCTGAAGCATGTGGGGTTGGGGTGTTGTGTGCATAGAATCACAGGCTGGTTTAGGTGGAAAGGGATCTCAAAGCCATTCCAGTTTGGTCCAACAGCTCCATGCCCTCTTGTCCTGGGGGTCTCCAGGCTGGAGGCAGCACTGCAGGGGAGTCTGTGCAGAGCAGAGGGGCAGAATACCCCTTTTCCAGCCCTGCCAGTCCCACTGCCAGGGATACAGCCCCAGACACAGCTGGCTGGGCTGACAGCACACAGTGAGGGGTCACATGGAGCTTCTCATACCCCAGCACCCCCAAATCCTTCTCCTCAGAGCTGCTCTCAGTCACATACACATGTCTGTGATCCGTTTACTGATTGTCTTGTCTTCAATCCTCTTCACAATTCTACGTTCACTTCACTGCTCCCTTCTGGCTCTCAGAGAATGCAGGACACAAACCTTAACAGATGAAGACTTTTTAGCTTCTGTTTGAAACGAGATACCTCAGGTTCTGCTAATTAGGTATTTGTCAGCTATCTAAGGGAAAATTTCATAGATCCTTCAATTTCTGTACATGGCACTGGAACTTCTAGGCTGTGATAATGTGATAATTCATATTTTAACTTCAGGGGAGGTTTTACAAGCAACTCTTCAGTTTCCTGCAGTCTCACTTGTAAGCTTTCTGCATGGTGATTCCTGTTTGCAGCTTCCAATAGAGAAAAAATTCCAGTAACTAATAACTATAGGCCTGACAAACACTGTCCTGTATAACTCCTTCCATAGTGGTCTTGGAGCAAGGCTGCTCTTTCTCTGTCTGTGCACTTGTCTGTGTGCATGCATACTTTGATTTGCTTATTTTGTGTTTCTTCTTTGCTGTTTTCTCCAACTCCATTGTGTTGACCATCAAGTGACACCCTTACAACAAGCTGACATACAGATGGGGAGGATTTCTTCATATGAATTATTCCTCATGCAGCAGGTAGTTGAAGAGAGTAACTGCTATCACAGAAAGAGGGCAGGGGGTATTGCACATTCTTGCCCTGATCTTCCTCATTTCTAGGTGTCTGCTTACAACTGTTGTGGAAAAGAGGACACTGGTTTGCTGTGGCATCTTGTATGAGTCATGGCAGCTGTTGCCATGTCCCTCATGGCAGTGACTGCTTTTCTTTTCACAGTGCCCTTGGTCAGTGTGATAAGGCCATTGAGGTTTACTCTTCAATACCCCTGACTAATTTTGATGGCGTGGTGGGGATAGCATTAGCCTACTTCAAGAAAGGACTCTTTCAAGAAAGCATCAAAGGTAAGCATCTGCCTAATTCAGAGCATTATGGGATGCTCCTTTTGAGTCATTGTAACGTTTGTTTCTTTGACCAATCTAACTGCACTTCAGTTTATTTCAGTCCTAAAACATAAGTGTGTATTCCACAACTATCTTTATCATTGGGCTGTCCAGCAAATGTGCTGGAAATTTACTGAGGAAGCCTCATTTCTTCAAGTGTTTAATAAGCTGCTGTGCTGTTAGATTGGCTTGTTCTCACATGAAGCAGCTTTCTTGGAAAAATCAGATCTGGACAGGAGCTTACTATGTTTTTCAGAGCACTTGGGTGATAAAGAGAAGTGCTCCATTGTGTCTTGCAGTGCTCAGATGTGAGGCTTCACAAAAACACACACTGAATTGTCAGTGTAGAAGTGTAAGGAGCAAAGGAACATCCAGCTCAGTTTTAAATGACTCATAGTCTTTAGTTGGAGTGATAGTGTGCCCATCTGAAGAACTATTCCATAAACAATCACAAGGGGGTATTTATACTGTGTTCTTTCAGGCTCTTTCTGGATATCCCAATACTGCTTTTCAGTTCTGTTTTCACTTGCTATGTATTAAACAATTCCAGGCTCTGAAGAGCCCTGTAAATCTGGCTGTTCCTAACACACAGGTACTTCCCAAGTCTTAAAGACTTTTCTCTTTTGTCTTCTGCCTGTTATTTGAGGTGTTCTAATGGGCCTTTCTAGAAGCTTTATATACATGTTATTTTTCTCCTGCTTCAATCCTGAGTCTTGAATTTTTACCAGCCTATGAAAAAGCCTTGTCTCTTGCTGAGTCTGAACAAGATAAAGCACATATCCTGACTGCCTTGGCAATCATAGAGTACAAGCAGAACAAAGTGGATGCTGCAAAGACACTGCTGTTTAAGTGGTAAGTGGAGGGAATAACAATCAGTGTATGATGTTCTGTCATACTGCAGAATCCTCAGATTTACTTTTTAGGGACTTTTACATTAATGTTTTCCTTTTGTGTTGCAGAGTAAAAGTTGGGAGTGGATACAGTGCTGTTTTGAGTTTATTCCTGTGAAATATCTGTTTTGCTTTATGATTTATGTCTTCTGTACTCTGAAAGCAGTATGCAGTGGAAGGGGTATTGGGCTGGGCAGTTTGGATGTCTAATATCTTTGGATGGTAATATTTATAGGTTTATATTTTAAGATAGTGATGATCTGTAGTAGTCTTGAGCAACAGGAAATATTTTTGCTCTTCAGCTGTAAGAAATCTAGATGACTAAGGAAAACAATTTCCATTTTAATGGTCAGAAATCTCCAGATTTCCAAGCCTCATAGACAGGGACAATGTTGTAGCTTCCCATGAAACACAGATCTGTGGCAGTTGTTTGCTGAAGTCATGAATGTCTCTTTTTCAGAGCTGTGGAGAGTAAAAGCCTGTGAATCGTTGTTAATCTCCTGGTGTGTATCATTGTTAGTCTCCTGTGGATTAAGAGCTAACATCTCAGCCTTTCAGCATCCACATGCTATCAGTAGAGAGCTCCAGTAGTGGCTCTTTAGCCAGCAGACTCCTGAAGTTACTGGAGCAGTGAAGGTCCATGAGGTAGTAAATCCTGGTGGTTAGCTAGGAACCTGGTATTTCCTACATCCTGTTAATCACTGCAGATTTGTATTTTTGTCATAAATACCAGCAGTGAGAGTTTCCTAGATGTCATTAGCTGTTTCTGTTAAAAGAAAAACAACCAGTAGTAAATGGTTAAAAAAGGTGAGGGTACAGTGAGTGTATCTAGATCTGAGCTGGAAGCACAGTGCTGCAAAAGGATATAGTGGATTTTAGTAGTGAGATCAAAAATGGAGCATTCCAGTCCAAGACAGATGACTTTATTGACTGGAATTCCCAATAAATTACTTAAAGGGCCTAAGTAGGACCTTGAACAAGAAGCTACCTGCTACCTTTTCTTATGGCCAGCTTGACACAGATGTTTTTGGAGTGAGTAGGTCTTTATCATTAATACTGTAAAATCTTACTTACTTACTGGCACCAGGTACTGTAGTGCTGGATATTCAACTCTCTTTAACAGCTCTCAGAAATTTTTCTTGCTAGGGGCTGAAAACCAAATGCAAAATGGGAGATTTACATTCTTGTCTTTTTCTGAAGGCAAAAATAATCATTACAACCTTGATTAGGAGCCTGCAGTCACCTGATAGGGGGGAAAAAAAGCAACACTTCATTCTCTAGCTGTGTTGAGGACATGAGGGTGGCTGCAGGAACTCCCAGTTATTGATGCTGTGTGCTGTTGTGTTACTTGCCTCCATTCACTTTGTGTTGCAGCCTATTGAATTGCTGTTCTTGTAAGAACTAGTACATCCGTTCAGGTCCTTGATTTTGGCTCGTTGTACTCAGCTCACTGTTCTGACAATAGTTGAAGATCAGGCAGTTGATTTAAGAGTTTTCCACCTATACTAGAAAAAACCTGCTGGAAAAAGTCAGTAACTGTTTCTAGAAGGTTGCCAATAAAGCCTGGAACACTATTGATAGGAGGTTAAACTGCTTCTTGTTCATGGGAGTGAGTGGAATGGTGCAATCCCCAGCCATCAGGAGCTGGAAGGGACCTCAGAAGCTCGTCTAGTCCCTGCCAGAGCAGGATCACCCAGACTAAACCCCACAGGAACACATCCAGGCAGGTTTGGATGTCTCCAGAGAAGGAGACTCCCCAACCTCTCTGGGCAGCCTGTCCCAGGGCTCCATCACTCACAGTGACAAAGTTCCTCCTGACATTCCCATGGAACTCCCTCTGTTCCAGCTGCACCCACTGCCCCTCGTCCTGTCACTGCCATCCCTGAGCAGAGCCTGGCTCTGGCCTCCTGACTCTCACCCTTTACACATTTATAGACATTAACAAGGTCACTAAACATTAATAAGATCACAATAAGGGTACCAAAACTAGTAGGTGGTGGGAAGTATGTTGAGACTGCCTTACACTGGAACAAATACTCCTGTAAAGATGGCATCATACCTCAGAGCATCCCTCTTCTCAGGAGGAGCAGTTCTATGCAGCAGGCTCATTTCTGTAAATGGGCTCACTGCAACTCAGGTTTGACACTAGTCAGAAGTTTGGGTGCCTTTCAGCAATGGAAATAGTAATACACATCTCTTACTGTTCAGTTTATGGCTGCTGGTGAAGGACAGTGTGTAAGGGCTGTGGGGGGACCTCACTGCAGCCTGCCAGTCCCTGAAGGGAGCAGAGGAACAGGAGGGGAATGGGCTTGTGAAAGGGCAGAGCCTGGCAGGACAAGGGGGCTGGAGTGAAGCTGGAGGAGGGAAGGGGGAGAGGAGAGATTGGGGGGCAGTTCTTTGCAGAGAGAGTGGTGAGGGGCTGGCAGGGGCTGCCCAGAGAGGGGGTGGGTGCCCCGTGCCTGGGGGTGTTGAAGGCCAGGTTGGCTGGGGCCCTGGGCAACCTTGTGTAGCTCCAGGCCAGGAGGTTGGTGTCCCTGCCTGTGTCAGGGGGTTGGAGCTCTGTGACCCTTGGGGTCCCTTCCAACCCAGACCATTCTATGAAGGGTCTTGCAAAATAGTTGCACAAAGTAGTTACAAGCTTGGGAGCTGAAATGTCACATCAGAGCTGTGGTTTTGTGTGTCCTGAGACCTCATGGGTACTAACCCTGCTTGATCCACCACCCCACAGTTAGTGGCTGTTAATTCTGTATGCCATACGTGATGCATAGGAGCAAGAGGGCTCAGAAGTAACAACTACTGTAATGTTAACAGTAAGTTTAATTAATGCTCCAAACTAGTGCTTCCTTCTCTCCCTCTGATTCAACAGCTCGTTAAAGGAACCTAACACAGAGAGTCTGAAGGCTTTGTGCACGCTGGGACTGGTACAGCAGGATGCTACACTTGCAACAGCTGCCTTAAAAGAGTTACTGAAACATGAAAAAGGGGATGACACAATGTATGAGAGGTGCCTTATTGCCTCTGCTGTTTATGCACTGCAAGGGAGGAATGACGGGGTCCAGAGAGAAATCTCCAAAGCAGTACACAGGTATGTGTTTTGTCTTTCACTGCATTGCCTTGTGAAGGTACAGCTTTGATTACACTGAATCATTGAAGCAGCCCTCTGTGTAAATTATTTAAAAAAAAAAATAAAAATTTAGAAATAAGTAATTTTTTCAGAGTCATCACCTAAGGTTGTCACATCAGCCAACAGAAGCTTGCCTTCTGATTTATGGGAGCACATGGCAGAAGCTCCATGGCTTATGTGGGGTTTTCTGGGTTTGTTTTGGTGGTTTCTTTGGTAGCTGCATCAGTTCATTGTTCTGTGAAAGCATTTTTTCATCCTATGCAGCAGAACCTTCAACCCAGAAAATTCTCCAGGGCTTTTCTTGAATATTTAACAGTCTCTGAAGCTGCTCGTTCCAGCACCTAAATGCCTGTGTTTAAATGTGGTTTGATTAGCCTTGGTGTTTTCTAGGAAGAGGGAGCTTTAAACAGTGCCTTTAAGCAAGACACACTTCATAGTCTCTCCAGGTGTTTTTGGGAACTGTTCTTTAGGCCAATTGTTTTTCTCCAGCTGCAATTTAAAGTCTTTGTTCTTTACACTGTGAGGGCAAGACCTGTAGTCCTGAAGTGTGTTTCCTTCCCCTGAGCATTGATATGCATATGGTACATTTTCTGTCTTTAGGAAGCACTGTAACTTCAGTATTACAGTGGTTGCTGTAAATTACTGTCTGGTGGTTGAGTCCCCATCCCTGGATGTGTTTAAAAAAAGGGGAGATGAGGTGCTCAGGGACATGGTTTAGCACAGGGCAGGGATGGTTGGACTCCATGGGCTTAGAGGGCTTTTCCAACCTTGGGATTCTGTGTCTATTTTCAACCATACTGAGTTGTTCTAATAAGAAAAGATACACCTGGGATTTATAGAAACTGCCTACCCTATGGAAAAACAGCTTCATCTCTAAACCAGAAAGTCTAATATCCTTGTTCTTTCCCTAGGAACCCTGATAATCCTGCCCTCTGGTCTCTTCTGTCTCGAGTAGTTCCACTGTATGCAGTGCAAAAGACAAAAGTAAGTGTGTTCCTGCAGTGTATGTGTGCTCTTTGCACCCTGAGTGGCCTGTGTTGTTTCTTAACTAAAAAATCTCCACCTTTCAGTATGTGGACATTCACTAATTAATATGATAAAATAAGGCTTATGTACATATCCAACAACTTGTGCCTTTTATCAGGAAGCAGTTCTTCTCAAAATAAACTCCTGGGAAAAATCTGATAGAATTACTCCAACAAGAAAAGCCTGCACTATGTGTTGGGTTGGTTTTCTTTAATTCTGTGCATATGTATTTGTTTATATAAACATATATTGGTATTTGCATGTGTTGAATTTGTTGAGTCTAATCAGTTTCACTTTTTGCATTCACCAGTGTTTCTTTGTTGACTTTATGCTAATAGTAAGCATAGCTTATCCAAGTAAATACTCTTTGTCTTTACAATGAGTGTATTCTCTTTGTTAAACTCAGGCCAATTATATAAACAGAAATAGCACCTGAAAACAAACACTTTTCTATATGGGGCCGAAATTAGAAGCAGAACATACAGACAAACTCTAATCCTCTCTTCCTCAGTCTTTATTAAGAGGTTGTGATGCAGGCAAAGAAAAGATTCCATTGTGAAAACCTTTTATTTCTGATCAACAAAGATAAAAAGATCTTTGCTTTACATCTTGTATTAAATCTCCTGCTCAGTCACATAACTAAACCAGGTTTGTTTTGTTTTGTTTAATATTGCAGGGGGGAGCTGTGGCAGGAAACACTGCATATGCACTTGATGTGAACCATGGAAAGGTTTGGCTTTCTTAACATGCAGACCCCCTGATTTCATAAACAGCCCTAAAATTGACTCCATCTCATTGCTTATGATGTAGTGTTAAGTCACTTTTATCTTCTGTTTTATAGGAAGCACTGCTGAACGCTGCAGTTAATCAGTTGGCAGCAGGATGCCACATGCTAGAAGATGAGAAAAACAACCCTCTGAAGAATATTCAGAAGGCAATCCACATCTATCCAGGTTACTCTTGTTGTCAAAGACAGTAGTGATTTCCCTACCCCCCCCTTTTTATAACCCATCAGGAACAAAATCATTGTGCTAACGGGCCCCCTCATGGGTTCTTCTGGGGAGAGTACTTGGAGTTTAAATGTTAACTGTCATTCCAAGTTTAGACATGAAAAAGTTAAACCAAGTAGAAGAAGAAGATCTCAGAGTTTTAAGGCTTGCTGTGAAAACTTGGGCAATTTGTTAATGCCTCAGTGGGAGAAGAGATCAGTATCATTTTGTATATTAGATAAAAAAGAAAACATATTCTCTCAGAGTCAGATTGCTACATCAGGCAGAAGAGATTTATTCATCTAGCTTGACAGTCTGGATTTTCTGTTACAATACAACGGTTTTGAACTGTAGGCAACTGTTCACCTCTCACTAAATGGTGATCTAAGTGCAAATCAAGTGTGCTTTTCAAGTGCTAAGTTGCACATGGTAATGAAACACCAAAATATTGTTTCTTCTGCAGTAATTTTTCTCTGTTTAGTGTGGCTTCAAGTTGCAAATTTAAATTACTTCCCTGCAGGTACACACAAGACTATGACTGCTGTTCAAAAGCAGTGTACTTTAAATTTTACTTTGTTAGATCTTCAACATTCCTTTCATTTTGATGAGAAAATTCATTGCCTGTGTGATAAAAATTTACATAGGTGATATCTTTAACTGAGCTCTGTCCAGTTCAGGACAAAGGCCACCCTTGCAAGTGACAGTTGCTCTTCAGGGTAGGTCAGCTTAAAGGTGACACTGGAATTAGCTGCCTACTTCTAGGGTGAGCTGTTGCTGTTAACTGCCATGCAGGTGAGCAGAGAAGTGAGTCTGTGTGACTGAAAGCTGTGATGGTGTCTTGCAATTTTTGCTGACACTGTCACCTTTATCTTTTAATTTGAAGAATTTTACTTTGTTGGTGGCAAATAGTAACCAGCCAGTTACCAGATCACAGGAGGGGATCCTCCCCCTCTGCTCTGCCCAGGCCCCACCTGGAGTGTTGTGTCCAGTGCTGGGCTCCCTGGGATCACACAGCCAGGGATCTCCTGGAGAGAGTCCAGAGGAGGCTGCCAAGGGGATGAAGGGCCTGGAGCATCTCCCCTGTGAGGAAAGGCTGAGGGAGCTGGGGCTGTTCAGCCTGGAGAGAAGCAGCCTGAGAGGGGATCTGATCCCTGGGGATCAAGAGCTGAAGGGTGGGACACAGGGGGACATGGGCAGCCTCTTCTCAGGGTCTGTGGGGACAGGACAAGGGGCGCCGGGCTCAAGTTGGAGCCCAGGGAGTTCCCCCCCAATGTGGGGAAGAACTTCTTCCCGGTGAGGGTGAGGGAGCCCTGGGCCAGGCTGCCCAGGGGGTGTGGAGTCTCCTTCTCTGGAGAGATTCCAGCCCCGTGTGGACAGCGCCCTGTGTGCCCTGTCCTAGGGACCCTGCTTTGGCAGGGGGTTGGACCCCATGGGCTCTGGAGGCACCTTCCAACCCCTGTGGTTCTGTGAGTCTGGGATCTTGGGCTGAGCTGATGTAAAAGTCTGATTGAACCACTTGCACTGTTCTTGCTGTCTCTTATGTACAGCGTGGCTCTGCTCACAGCTGTGCTTGTACGCCTCAGTTGGTAAAGACCATTCTAAATCAACTACCATGACTTACCTTTAGCCATTCTTTCCTAGATAATCCTGCTGCCTGGGCAGTGCTCATGGCAGCCTGTCATGCTGAAAACACTGTTGCCTGTCTAAACAACACCCAGCCAAAGCGAACAGACCTGGAGATGACGCTTCTATCAACGGTTTCAGCCAAAAGTAAGCTATACACGTTTTCTGCTTTTAAGAAACAAAATTGGATTGTTCCAAGCTTGCAATACTCTCCTGAGTTTCAGTAACTTGCAAATAATCTGAGAATTGCTCAGTAGTGATTTGAGCTGTAACTGTATTTTATCACATATAAAAATTCGACATCTGAATGTACAGTTAAGGTTAATTACTTAATTGCAGCTCTGTTTCCTCTCCAAAGCCCCAAATGCTTTTTTAAAGTAGTACTTCTGAACTCTGATGCCTAAATGGGTGAATGCTTACATCACAGGAGCAGTGCTCACAAGGAAAGGCTGAAAGTACTCCTGAATTTGTCAGTTTTCCAGTAGCAGGATAACCTCAGCCTCAGTCTTGCTAGATGTCCATAGTGTTTTGAAAACTGGAATTCAAATCCCATGTTTGGTTGATGGTACCATTAACTCAAATGGCATCTTCTTCCCCCCACTCACACTTCTTGCTTTTAATTTGAGAATCTCTTAATGTTCCTACTAATGAAGGAAGCAATGTCAGGGTGATACTCCTAAAAGCTCACCCATACCAGCTCTAGAGCTGGTGACATCATATGGTGTGACAGAATGAATGGGGGTCTGGCTAAGTGTGTTGTCTGTTTTTGCAGCTGGAGAAAATAACCTTCCACGTAGCTATATCCAGACCCTGGAGGACTGGAGTCTGTGTCAGACTATCACCAGTCTGGAGGAGGCTGGTAAAGTCTCAGAAGCTGAAGCTCTTTGTAGCAAGGTATGGTGGCATCACAGTTAGCAGACTGTGGTAGAACTGTACAGGAATCATGAGTTGTGTGCATGTTACAGCAGGTTAATCTTTGAATCATGAACTGTACATTCTGTCAGAGACACAGAATGCAATAGTTATCTCCCTGCCCTTCCCACCCTAACATACCTGCTCTGTTTGCAACACCAAAGTTCTGTTAATAGCCAAAGCAAGCAGGGTATGGTATGACAAAGCTAAGTCTGCCCTTCCTGCCTTGATTCATTAACCTAGGATTAAGCTAAACAGTACAGAAATTCAAGGCAAGAACTCCAGGTAGGAGACTTAGAGAGGCCTTCTGCCTTGTTGTGTTGGGTCTTCATCTCAGAGCCACCAGCGGATTCTACAAGGACCAGAGCTTTCTAGACATACAGGGTGATAGCTGGGGGTGGGTGAAGGTAATGCTGGTTTTGTTTGGGCTTTGTTAGTTAAATGGCTTGGGGAGAGGACATTCAGTGCCTGCAGCTTGTGAAGAAACAAGAGAAACTCTCCGATACCAAACCTTCATGAAGAGTTTTGGACCCCCGGGGTTCTCAGCAGGGAGTACAAGTGGGGATGATGACTCAGGCACTGCGGTTGTTCAGTTGGAGACAGTCAACGTGACTCCACGCTTGTTAAAGGGGTAAATTGCAGCAGGTGCTAACAGCTTCTATTGTGTTTCAGCAGCTCAGCAGGTACATCATGCTTCGCAAAGCAGCAGCTTGTTAAGGTCTCACAGACAACACATTGTGTTTTTAAAAAAAAAAAAAATGGGTGAAAAGTACCCGAGTTGTTTCTTAGAACTGATCTGGTTT
The DNA here is from genome assembly GCA_022605955.1 of Rallus limicola. Taxonomy (NCBI): domain Eukaryota; kingdom Metazoa; phylum Chordata; class Aves; order Gruiformes; family Rallidae; genus Rallus; species Rallus limicola. Next base: position 1,026,037 of record JAKCOZ010000068.1, on the reverse strand, counting down.
GAGTAATTCTTTGAAGTATTGTGATTGGAGCAGGTAGAATAATACATATTGTGACTTGCAGAAGCTTCACGTGCTGAACCTGTGGTTAAAGCAACAGATGGCCAGTTTTCTTTCTTGGCATGAGTTTGTTTTGCAGAATACTCTATAGGTATTTGCTGTTCCTGAACCAGAAGTGTTTACTAAAGCACTTCTCCTCCAGTGAGAGTGCAGTACCTCAGCTGGAAGTTCTGAAGCTGCCTGCAATGCACTCAAGGTTACATTTAGCCATAGGGCAGGTTTTTCCTCTGTTAGCCCACAACTTGGAATGAGTATGAAGCCAAAGGAGAACTAGAGGTCTTCCATTTATCACTTTCTTAAGGGTGGGACAGGCACAAAATTTAGGATGACCTCAGGTGCATTTTGAGGACATAAAGAATGTTACCAATTTTCACGGGTCAGCTCCTCTCAATTCCACTCCTTTGTGCAGAGTAGGAAGGGAAAGTCACATTGCAAACATCCTGAGAATCTTTCAGTGCTTTTCCTGTAGAGACTGAAAAGGGAAAGTCAGAGCCTCTCCTGATGTTTAGAAATGATAAATCTGATCACTTTGAGCCTTGTTTTGTTCTTAGGGTTTGAAGAGCTGCCCTGAGAACCCTGCTCTGTTTTTGCTGTTGAGGCAAGTTCAGTGCAAACAGCTGTTGCAGTCTCACAAGGAGCTTCCAGACAGCGTCGTGGAGGAGCTTCACAAGACCGTCATGACCAGCTCAGCTTCAGTTGCAGCCTGGCAGGTCAGTGTGGATCCTCTCCCTGACTCTGGTGTGCTGCTCATGGCAGATGATGCTCTCCAGATGCATGAGAGTTTGTTTTACTGTTTGCTCTTACTCGCCTCCTGATGGCCCATGACAGAAAAAACAGCTTATATTCAGTTCTTTATAAAGTTCTATAGGCATTAATTTTCTTTAATAGTTGAAACATTAGAGACTATTATTAAGAGCAAGCAGATGTGGGGATGGGGAATTCAAAACTTGAGGTAAACGCCATGTGCCTGTGTCTTTAGGGACCCTTGGGAGCAGAAACCAGTGAAATATTCCATAACCCATAAGAATCAGTGGAAATAGGGAATTTCCTAATGTAGTAAAAGTACTACAGATAAATACACTGATGTAATTCCTCATTTAGGATATGAAAGCCTGAGTAGCTTCTTTCTCCTGATGTGAGATGTCACCTTTCTTTTGAGTGAGTCTGCAGGGAAGAGAAATCACTTCCAGAAGCAGTGTTCACTCCCTTCCATGCCATCACTGCATCATTTTTAGCTAATAGGAAGGTGCTGTAACTCTTCATCTGCTGCTTCTGTGAGACAGTCTGAGAAGCCTGTCTCACACATGCCAAGAGATCTTTCTGGTGGTGAGGGGTAGTTACTTAATCGTTTCCTCACAGTTGCTGGTGGTTACAGTCACTGTCTGCATGTTTAGAAAAATTCTGAGTGGTTCTATGAGGCTGCAGGTTTAGGCTGCTCCCTCTGCCTGTCAAACCATTTGTGGTAAGATTCCCTGAGGTGGGTTTCAGTCTTAGAAAGATGAATGCAAGGGTGATACAGCAATTGCTGTCTCACTTGTTCCAAGGTAGATCCTCTTCCCTTCTGGAACATCCAAGTATCATTTGAGGAACAGTTCTTTTTTTTGTCACATTTTTCTTGGCTTTGTTCATCTTTCTGCACTGCAGAGCTCGTTCAGATGGGATTTGCAGGATATGGGGGCAAGCAAGACATGACTGTACCCTCTGTTTTAGCAATTTATTCTGAAATGCATGACTTGTACACCTTCTTCAGGCACCTGCTGCATAGCCAAGCACCATCTTGCTTACAGGCAAGGAGAAGTGAACTGAAAGTGTATGTGGCTTCTAGGGGGAGTGGTGTTTTGCTTTGCTTTTTCTAATCCAAGCCAAAGATAAGATAACTCTTGTGGAAGATTTTTTTTTTCCAGCCTTCAATTAAGGAAGATACTCCTCAGGGTGTGGATAGCACTCTGAAAAAGCCTGGCTGCTGCATCTGTTCCTAATGGATAGATCTGTGCTTTTATGTTTCCTGGCTCTAGTCTTCCTAGGAGTGTGATAAATGTTTTGTCTTGCTCAGAAGCATCCATCACAGTGTGTTAGTCACTAAGTTACAGGTGCCATTAGCTTTGCTTTTTGCTTAAGTTTCTGGGTTTTGCCTAAACGATTGTTTTGCAGGATTTAGGAGTGCTGCTGAAGCACTGATCTGATGGCTGCTCTGCTGTGGCTTACCCAAGAAAACAGAGAAAAACTGACCTGGCAAAGCTGCCCTTGTGCCTTTGCATGAGGGTTCTCTTCTCATCCTGAGTGCTGAGTTCTGTTGTGCTGATAAGCACTGAATGGTGTTTCTCTTTTAATAGCTTCTCTGCATCTGAAAAAGTCAAGAATTTTCCCCTTTCTAACACCAGGCAGTCTTGGACTAGCAAAAATCTAAGGTTCTTTGCTTAAAAGCAAGGGAATTGTGGGGTTTTTTTCAATAAGCTGCTTTCTTTGCAAAGCTGCAGCACAGCAAAGAGTATTCCTGAATGTGGCTGTTGCATCTGGATGCACATCATGGGCATGTCAGGGATCTGCAAACTTGTGGCTGCTTTAAAAAAATGTGACATGACTGCAGAATTAAAGAAGGGAGGGATTAGAATCCTTTTCCTTCTTCCCATGAGGAAACCCAGGACATCTTGTGCTGGCAGAGCAGGCAGCAGGAGCATCAAACTGCTGCACAGATCCCAGACTCTGCTTCCTTAGCATGTAGCTCCTCCAGCATGACCCCCCTGGGTGAGAACCTGTGGTCTGACCCATCACCTGACTTCAGCCTTACACTGTAATGCCTTTCCTCTTCCTGGCATCACTCAGATGGGCTGGAAAACCCTTTCCTCCAGAGTAAAAGTTACCTTTTCCTCTCTAGAGAACTTCTAGAGCCAAAAGAGGCAGCACACAGTGGTCTTGGAGTCTGGCTTTGTGAAAGTTATGCTTCAGACATGTTACCTGTTCACCAGCAAGGAGTCTCCAGATGAAGACAAATTTTGGGTGGTCAGGGAAACTCTGAAACAAGTTGATGTGCTGCCAGCTCTGCAGCAGGCTGCATTTCCCTCTGGGGTGGTTGTTGGAGAGAGGGCTGGGCAGGTGGTGGTGCTTTAGCTAACAGTGTGCTGTGGTGCTCTCTCCTAAATGGAACTACATGGTATTACATCATGGGTGTGTGTGTCTTGGTGGCTCTGTAACTGATTCTGTGCTCAATGTTTGTTTTCAGTGGCTGGCAAAAGTCTACCAGTCTCAAAGGATGATGGTTGGAGCAGAGATGTGCTACAGGAAGAGTCTGCAGTTGGCGTCACAGCAGGGCAGCTGGAGTGGGAAGCTCTCCAGCCTGCTGGGGTTAGCGATGCTGGCACTGGAAGTCTGCAGGGTAGGGTAATCAAAATCACATAACTACATGATCTAATGGGAATTCAGAGGATGCAGGGCTTCTGCAGCTTTTAAATGAAGCCCTTGTTTAAGTGACTTTGCATTTTATGAGTGACAACTAGGGGATGAAACGGGGCTGCACAGAGCAGTGGATGTTTTTAGGATGCCTCCTGTTAGAGAGGTGGCCATGAAACAGTCACATCAGAACCACTGTGTACAGAGGGGAGGATACCTTGTTCAGTAAAGCCCATTTCTCTGATAACAGCTTCAGCTTGATCACCCAAATTGGTGTACCCTTCAAGCCTGAGTCCTCTTGTTCAGAGAGCTGCCTTAATAAACTATTCCTGGAGATGTCAGTTAAGTTTGCAGTGACCTTATGGTGTGCAGTGATGTCTAGATACAGTGCCATGCCTTAAGCATAAAGACAATCTACAGGAACTGTACCTTGTGGTGTAAAGAAATCACTCCTTGTGCTGAGAGGTCATGTGAACATAGCAAATCCTTGGTGAGGCCCTGTTACCTCCAGGCATTCATAGAATCCCAGCCTGGTCTGGGTTGGAAGGGACCCCAAGGGTCACAGAGCTCCAACCCCCTGACACAGGCAGGGACACCAACCTCCAGGCCTGGAGCTACACAAGGTTGCCCAGGGCCCCAGCCAACCTGGCCTTCAACACCCCCAGGCACGGGGCACCCACCCCCTCTCTGGGCAGCCCCTGCCAGCCCCTCACCACTCTCTCTGCAAACAACTGCCCCCCAATCTCTCCTCTCCCCCTTCCCTCCTCCAGCTTCACTCCAGCCCCCTTGTCCTGCCAGGCTCTGCCCTTTCACAAGCCCATTCCCCTCCTGTTCCTCTGCTCCCTTCAGGGACTGGCAGGCTGCAATGAGGTCCCCCCAGAAGCAGCCTTCTCTTCTCCAGGCTGAGCCAGCCCAGCTCCCTCAGCCTCTCTGTGTAGGGGAGCTGCTCCAGCCCTCTGAGCATCTCCGTGGCACTGGCACACTACAAGCTTGAAGTGCACTACCAGACTTCTTTTAAGCCTGGTGTAACTGCTCTTTTAGCAGATGATTAAGCTAACAGCCCTAAACCAGGCAAAGGAAATCTCATGTATCCTGAGTCCTTGTATAAGAAAAGGCAGTCAGTTCTACTGAGCTGCAAAGCTGTTAGTCCTGGTGGGAAAGGAGAATCCTTCTCAGTGTAGACAAGTTTCTTTCTCACAAGCTTCCAAAGGCATAACTTGTCAAGTGGTGGGATTTTCCCTCCTGTGATTCTCCTGCCTGTTTTACAGGGGTCTGCTCCCTGTTCCCTGTAGCTCCTAAATGCCACCACAGGTCTCAAGGTTAATTAATACAGCTTCTTCAGAGGCTGGCCTGAATTGCCTGGGAATGTGTGAGACTTTGTTTAAAAGATGTAATTAGCACAGATTTGATTGTCTCATCTCTACTTCTCACATGGGCATAGCAGCTGATCAGTGGATTTCTGTTCAGCCTTTCTAATCTGCACTGGTTAATGAAATGTGCAAAACCCTGATGAAAACCTTACCCAGATCCAAGGAAGCTTTGTGTTTGAGAATGGCTTGTCTCCCAATTATCTGTCCAAATGAAAGTTTGGCACGCCTTCAAGTACAGTAATTGGAATCCTATCCAGACACACAATGGGGATAATAGACTTTTCTTAAACCAGAAGATACAGGGTCTTGCTCAAAGGTTAGGCAAGTTGCTCTGTTAGGCTATTACCACCTTGGGGTTGGGTTTGTTTTGTTGGGTTTTTGGGGTTTTTTTTGTACTTCTGGTGAAAGATGATGTCACTTCTGGGAGTTAGTTCTACTTTCTAGAATAGTCTTGTGCACAGGGTGGAAATTTACAAGGGGAAGAGCAACAACAAGGGCTTGTGATTAAAACAAGCACTACTAAAACAGGTATGGAAAAGAATAAAAGGGATTCTTTGCATAAATGAGCAAGTGGGATGCTGGCAAGGCTGGTACTAGAAGATTTAACATGACCTTTCCAGGCTCTTCTAGACACTGTTTTTGAAGAAATCTCTTTCTAACCTGCCAAATGCTTTATATAATTAAACCTGCACTGTGGAGAGCTGCAAGCAGAAATCAATTTACACTAGAGGAAATGGGAAAAAAAAGGATTTACACTAGAGATAATAGAGTTGTCTTGTTGTTGAGGGGTTTTGTTGTGGTTTTTCCTTTTCCTTTTATTGTAGGCTAATGTCTCAAACGAGCACTGGCCATCCTTGGTTCAGGAGGCAACAACTGAGGCTCTGAAGCTTTCTCCTTGTCCCCTGGCAGCTCTCCTGCAAGCACTGCTACAGTACAATCGCAAGATGGGAGCGAGGTATGCCTGCCCTGTTAAATCCAGATGGAACTCACCATCTAAAAGCACAAGCAGTCATTATTCCCAAGAACTAAAAGAACTTTGAAAGCAGGATTTAATTCTTGAAGTAGTATGGCAGTTAAAGGTGGGAGGGAGCTGTATCTTTCTCCTTTTCTCATACAGAACATGTCTGATCTTTGTACCAAGGGAAAACAGCTGTAAGACAACTTCTATTTCAACAGCTTGTTACCTAAATAAACTAATCTGGAAGACTCTATGTTCTCAAAGCTCTTGTTAAAGAGCACAGTGGAAACAGATACCACTACCCTATCTGCTGCTGGGAGTCTTTTTGATCCCAAACTGGGCTCACAGCCAAAGTTCTCCTTCACTCCCAAACAACTGGATGCTCATTGTAGTCTTTTGAGGAAGGGGAGGAAGATTTGGGGGAGAGGGGCTTAGAAGCCTCCTGCTTGGTGAGTTTTGTTACTGAAGCTCATTTGTCTTTTACAGTATTTTTGCTTTAGCTATGTAAAATTGGAATACTCTTGATGCTTGGTCTTTCCATCTGGTTCTGTAGATAATTCTAACAAGCTGGCTTCCTTTCTCTGCAGGCTTTTAAGAAGGTGACTAGTGTGATTTGTGATTGATTATAACAAAATCAGTCTTCCTGCAATTTCAGGTACTAGCTTGTGTGAACTGTGAGGTGTACCACAAGATCTCATCCATCTGCTGAGGTGTTTCAAAATCCTGGCAAACCCCACCCAGGTGTAACTGTTCAGCAGCCTGTTAAATCACAGTGTTTAAATCACTTTGGGTATGCAGGGCAGGATTCTTGAAACATGAACCTAAGCTGGTGGAACACCAGTGAAAGAATGTGACATCCCTAAAGTTAATTGCCAGTTTTTGCCACATTTCTGATGATACAGGGAGTTTGAAAATGCCTTGGTGAGGAGGAAGCTGGCTGTGTTGGAAGGTTGTGTCAGCCAAAGAGAATATTAGATTCTTTGCAGTACTTCATTCCAGTTTCCTTTCCTTAACACATCTGTGTTCACAGGGACTGTGATACCTTTCCTGAGTGCCTGGATTACATATGTTTGTGTAGAGTATTAAATTCTGTATGGATTGTTTGCTGTAGTACCTGCTTCTCTCAGCTGCGCTGTCTTCCAAAATACTTGTGCCCTGTCTCTTCAACTGGAGAATACCTGCTGTCCGTGCTCAGCAGATCACAGCCTGAAATCAGAGACCATGCTGAGCTCACAGACAGCATGATGTTTATCATGTTACTGCAGCAGTCATGGCATCTTCTGTGTCAGTGCAATTTGGGTCCCTTGCTAGTTAAAGTGCTAATTTGAGTGCAGTATATTTAAGCATAACGATGGTGGCAGTACCCTTAGTGCTGCAACTGCATTGGAAGGAAAACTCTCTCCTGGGCTTTCTGGGGTGGTCTGGAAATAAGGACCATCCCTTTCCTTGCTCCTGGTGATTGCTGCTGGCTGTGGATACTCCCCTGTGGCCTGGCCATTTGCATGTGATTTGCATTCTGTTCTGGTTATCCCTCCAGGGAGACTCGTCGGATGCTGGAGAGGCTGGTGTACCAGCCAGGGAACCCAGAGTCCATCGTGTCTGTGGCACGCTGGTACCTCCTGCAGCATCTCTATGCCAAAGATGATTATGAGCTAATAGATGTAAGACAATCCATTTTATACAGAAATTTGATTTATTTATGTGGGATATTGTGCTTGCAACTTGGAATTGGGACAGAGGGAGGCAAGGGAGGAGCTGGCTCACCTGCTCCAGAGGTTGTGATGCTTAAGGATTCTGTGCTGACACAGTGTGCCTTGGTTTTTGATGTGGCACACAGTTTGTTTGAAAGCCTTTCTTGTCTCCATGCAATAACAACAAAAAACAAACAGTAAAATCTGCCTGTAATCACTCTGCCAGCCACTGTTCAGTACAGGAGGGCTGTTTTGCCAGAATGGTTAATTCCCTCCAGCCTGGCTGGAACAGTGTGGCATCCTTGACCCAAAAGATCTGAACAGGCAACTGCTGTACTCTCTGTACCTGTGACTTGTATTGTTTCTGCAGTGGTACATGATTTTCAGCACACTAGTAGAGGGTACATTGGTCTCTGCTGATGGTACTTCACTCAGACTTCGAGTGTGCTCCCCTAATAGTCTCCCCACTGTGGCCACTGGCAGGAGGAGTTTTTATTGCCCAGATTAACGGCTGTTCCCTGGTGAAACCCAATCCCTAACGAGGTACATGTGGAGGTACACACATCAAGCAGGCTCAGTGCTGACAAAAATCCACGTGCAGGCACACAGGTTCATAAAAAAGCTAGAATTGATGAGTTTGCAGGAGCCTGGTTATGATCTCCTTGCACTTGCTTCTGCACGTTCATCTGTAGTCGCTGGCAGTGGGTGTAGTAACAGTGATGGCTGAAGATTTGCTCAGTGGTGATGAGATTACAGGAGAAGTGCTGGAAGCTTGTGAACATTAACTGGTCATGGGACCTTTTTTATTGGGGTAGGAGGAGTGTAAAAACCAGTCAAGGGTAAATGTGAATGGGGGGCACAACTGCACACCTCAGCAGTTTAAAGTTGCTGCAGAGGATGCTCCTGCTTGGCAAATTTGGATTTATACATATGTGCTAGTGGGAGGCAAGTGTGTGTCAGGGAGATGGGTCTCACCCAAGTCTGCTTGCCTCACTGCCAGCCTGCAGTGGTCTCAGCCTTGAGTAAATGATGCCATTGCAGAGCATGGCAAGTGACTGCAGGCTTATCAAGTCAGTAAAAGCTGGGGGGGAGGTTTAAGCACCTGATGTTTTAAGCAAGCTGATGTGTGATGCTGAGTATTTACCATCTGGGCTTATGGGTTACTTAATCTTTTAGGGAAGCTGTGGAGCAGAAATTAAAAGGCTTTTGAGATTGCCAGTGAAGTGCTAACAGTAAACCATGAAATTCTCAGCTTTTCATTGCTTTTCTCTGCAGGTGCTTATAGAAAATGCCAAAGCTCATGGAGATGTGAGGCTTCTGGAACTGAATGAGAAATTGTCAGCAAGTGCCTAGTATGGACTGTCTCAAGTGAAAAGTCTTCTGTTCATGCAACTTAATCAGTCCATGTTCCAGGAGCCTATGTGGTTTGGGGTTTCTTACCTGTTTCTGTCTGAGTTTTTTTGTTTTGTTTCTTTTGTATTTTGTTGCATCAACTCCAACTTCATATTTAGTTTTACTTTTTCTTGAACAAAAGTAGGCTGTACTCATGTTGACACAGGTTCCATCATAAAAATACACTTTACTTGAAAGGAAGCCCTGAATTTTGCTTTTATTTTCTTCCTCCCTGAAACTTCAGGGCTGTTTGTAATGGAGAGCACTTGTCTGTGTTTCCCTCTTGTCCACAGACACAAGTACACCACTAACTGCCCTGCCAGTGATGCGAGGTCTCCCAGATATAAATTCTTACATCTCAGTTGCAGCAAACTTCTCTCCCAGGTACTGTAAAACATCCAGAGATTTAAAATGCCTGTATTCCTTTGATACACTCTTTGAGACCCAAGCCCACTTGAAACTCGGTGTGGTGTCAATTCATACATTTTAATTACTTTTTTTTTAATGTAATGTTAATTACAGCACTGTATCCTCTTGGCTGCAGGCTTCAGTAAACATTCCCATCAAGAAAAGCTTGTGATTGTCAGGGACAGTGTCATATTTATAAATGTCTATAGCAGGCTCTATTTATGTCTTGGTTATTCTGCTGCTGAGTGTTTAATGGGATGAATCATGACGGTGGTTCTTCAGACGTGATGTTATTTTGCCTTTATATACATGAAAATAAAGAGATAAAGCAATTATTCTGAGCTGTTAGTGTTGCCATTAGGATTTTCACGCTGCTGCTGAGAGTCAAAATCGCTGCCCTTCACCTGGTTTGAAGCTTCTTCGAACTGGGCTGGGCTTGGCTGGTGCAACCCCACGTTTCAGAGGAGCAGGGGCACTTCCCGGGGTGCAGTGGGATCTCAAAACCCCTCGTTCCCATCGGGCTTAAAGAAAGCAGGATGCTGGGCTGGGTGTGTGGGATGCTCAGCTTCACGACCAGCCACGCACAGCGATCCCTGCCCAGCAGGAGAGAGCCACGAGCGTGCCACTGGCATTTTAAAGAGGAGCACTAGGTTTGGTAGGATGGGGTTCCTCCTCTCCGGAGGTGAGTAGGAACTCCTCTGAATGGCAAGAATCCCTCCTTGTCTCCCACACTTTCGTTCTCCCACCCACCTCAATGCAAAACACCTTCCTTTAAAAGACTTCTTTTCCAGTAAATTTAGATTGATTGTGGTTCCCCTCCCAGCCTGCTGTCACATACTCCTGAACTCCCTGTAACTGCAGACACTGGAAGGCAATGTCGCAGAAGCCAGGCTCGTGACTCTCAAGACAAGCTGTAACTTTTTTTAGCTTGCTGCTATTAAAAGCCTGCAGAAGTTCCCCCAGCCTATGGTTTGCATCCTTGGCTTGATGCTTGTGCCTCCTACTCCAGTGGTGGGAGAGCGTCACCGCCAGCCTGACGAGAGCGCGGTGAGGGGCTGCCTGCCCCTGCTAACGCACCAGAGGCAGAGGTGCTGCTACTGAGCATCAGCTTAAAACTCAGCTCTAAACCTTAAATACTTTATAACACCCAGGAGAACAGACAAATAACAGGAGGCTGGAGGAACCAGCCAAGTGGCTGTCAACTGTGACTATTCTGGGGAAAAAAAATAATTCAGTGTTTTTTCTGTCACTGTGAATCCTAGACTCCCCTGAGCTGGCAGGGACCCACAAGGCCCATGGAGCCCAACTCCTGGCTCCTCACAGGCCCAGCCCAGTCAGAGCTGGCACTGAGGGCATCGTCCAGACACTTCTTGCCCTCAGCCCAGCTCGGGGCTGGGACCCCTTCCCTGGGGAGCCTGTGACAGTGCTCGACCCCCCTCTCAGCACAGAACCTCTTCCTGACACCCAGCCTAAACCTCTCCTGGCCCAGCTTCACACCGTTCCCTGGGGTTCTGTACCTGGTCCCCAAAGAGAAGAGATCAGCACTGCCCCTTCTCTCCCCTCGGCAGGCAGCCATGAAGTTACTTTTACAGTGATCAGTGATGAACTCCTTGAACAAGATAATTACACAGCCCCAGGTCGTGCCCAGGAAAAAAACACTGGTGTCTCTGCCACCTGCCTGGTGAAGAGTGCTGAAGGCACCCAATTTTATACGGGTCTGTGAAACCCAGCAATATGAGGCAAAAATCCCTCCTCGTTTTTAACAACGTGCAGCCTCTACAGCATCAGCGCTCATAGAAACATCTCAGACACTAAGGAAAAACTCATAAATTCATGTGGCTAAAGCAGCCCTGTGTTTTATGCTGCTGCAGCTTTAGCAGTGCTGTGCACTGGCATGTGAGCATCACCGTGTTGGGGAGCAGAGAATTGTTACATGGATTTCACAGCCTGGGAACTCCTGTGTTCAGCTGCTCTTGCTGCAGAGGGAAAAACACTCCCCAGCTGTGGTGTGTTCTCTTTTCTTGGCCTGTGCTGAAGGTGGGATGGAACGAGGTCTAATGAATTTCAAGGTAAAACTTCTCACTGCTTCAGACATGAAGGGTTTTTTATGCTGCTTACATTTCGTTTTATACAATGTAAGTCAGTGCCTTATTTCTGAGAATTTTATTTGTTTGGCCTTTGCTCATTCATCTCCTTTGTGTTTCTCAAAAAATTTCTGGATTGGATTTCTATTCAACTTTTGAGCTCTTAAAGCAATACCATGAAGTTCAGTACACAATTGCATTAATTTGGGCAGTCTTCCTCCTAACTGTAGAGTTTAACAAAACACAGATGTGTAATTCTCCCTCCCCAATACTTCGGTGACTTTTATATTAAAAAAATTAATTAATTGCTATAAAAGCCTTGAAAAATGTTCTAAAGACACCCAGGGGCAAGGACTCAGCCCCCTCCCTGGGCAGCCTGGGCCAGGCCCTGACAGCTCTGCCAGGGAAGAACTTTGCCCTCCCAGCTGAGCTGACCCTGCCCTGGCGCAGCTTGAGCCCATTGCCCCTCGTCCCATCTCCTGTCCCCTGGCTGAAGAGACCAGCGCCCACCTCTCTGCACCCTCCTGGCAGGGCAGGGGAGGTGGGGAGAAGGTCTCCCCTCAGCCTCCTCTTCTCCAGGCTGAACCCCCCAGCTCCCTCAGCCGCTCCTCAGAGGATTTGCCCTCCAGTCCCTTCCCCAGCCTGGTTGCCCTTCTCTGGACACGCTCCAGGCCCTCCCTGTCCTTCTGGTAGTGAGGGGCCCAGAACTGGGCCCAGCACTCCAGGTGCGGCCTCCCCAGTGCCCAGTGCAGGGGCACAATCCCCTCCCCAGACCTGCTGGCCACGCTGGCTCTGGCACAAGCCAGGATGCCCTTGGCCTTCCTGGCCAGCCAGGCACACTGCTGGCTCGTGGTCAGTTGGCACAGGGTTAGACTCTGACAATTTTCCTGGATTATTTCTTTTACTGGACACCACCTGCCTGTCAAAACACATTGGTCAGTACCCTTGTGCTTCTCCGTTTTGCTGTTCCTTGGTGTTCTGGGGCCCACAGCACCCTGAGATGTCAGAGTAGAGGCAGCCACACCAAGCTGTACCCACCGCTGCTTCTCCAGCAGCCAGGAGCATGGGCAAAAAATGGCAAAAGTGCCTAGGAGAAGCTGGAGAAAGGCAGTTCGAGGGGCTGCTCTCAGCCCACAATGTCTTGCTATGACTCTGCTAATGGTGTACAGTGAAGGCAGAGCCCTCCTTAATGGATGGGATGTGCAGTGAGACCAGAATCACAGAATTGTCAGGGTCAGAAGGTGCCTCCAGAGCCCATGAGGTCCAACCCCCTGCCAAAGCAGGGTCCCTAGGACAGGGCACACAGGGCGCTGTCCAGAGGGGCTGGAATCTCTCCAGAGAAGGAGACTCCACACCCCCTGGGCAGCCTGGCCCAGGGCTCCCTCACCCTCACCGGGAAGAAGTTCTTCCCCACATTGGGGGGAACTCCCTGGGCTCCAACTTGAGCCCAGCGCCCCTTGTCCTGTCCCCACAGACCCTGAGAAGAGGCTGCCCATGTCCCCTGTGTCCCACCCTTCAGCTCTTGATCCCCAGTGATCAGATCCCCTCTCAGTCTGCTTCTCTCCAGGCTGAACAGCCCCAGCTCCCTCAGCCTTTCCTCACAGGGGAGATGCTCCAGGCCCTTCATCCCCTTGGGAGCCTCCTCTGGACTCTCTCCAGGAGATCCCTGGCTGTTTGATCCCAGGGAGCCCAGCACTGGACACAACACTCCAGGTGGGGCCTGAGCAGGCAGAGTAGAGAGGGAAGGCTCATCGAGTCCAACTCCCCAGTGCAGGTTTGGGGCCCTCAGCAACAGTCGCTCATTCCTGTGGTTTCAGTGTTGCAGAGTTCCTGCTGCTGGCAGGAAACACAACAGACATGGGCCCAGCCTGGAAGCCTGAGAACCTTCCATGTGGTGTGTGGCTCCTGAGGGCCTGGCCACAAACAGGCAGCAGAAAGGTCGCCTGCCACTTTGTTGTCTGTTCTTTGTCTTCTACAAGATTTGAGTGATGTCTGGGACTCGTTCCTGCCTGGAGAAAGTTGAAGCACACACACAAGCTCCTGCCCGTGGGAGCAATGGGATCGATGGCCGGAGCGGCGCTCCCGACCGACTGCATCAATTCCGTTTCAGCCCTTGTGCTGTGCAGCTCCAGCTTCTCAGAGGAGCCACCAGAAACCAGCAGCTTTGGGAAACCTGCTCTTCAGTAGGGCAAGAAGCACTACAAACCTGTGGTATGGATTAGAGGAGGATGATTATCTGAACCCTTTTGAATTGTCTCCTCCGGGCAAGGGATGCTGTTGGGCTTCTTGGGAACCAACGTGCTGGTTTCTATAGCAGTTGCTCTGTGACCTCCTCTTTTGGTCTCCCTGCTAAGGAATTCACACTAGCTTCTGAGTGGAAGTTAGGTGTTTCTTTAGCCCTACTCCCAGAGATATTTTTTTTCTCCTTATTTCCCATTTGTTTCTCTTCTTCTATGAAGCAAAACAAACCCCATGAAGCCAATTACAGTTCTGAGATTCCTATTGCAAGCCACCACTAACTTTTATTCAGATAGAGAAAATGAGAAATAAACCTTCCTAATAATGCCTCTGCTAATAATTAATGTTCATTTTGTCACCTTTACCCAATATATTGGCTACTTTCAATGATCCACTAACTGTAATATGTCTGAACCACACCTGGGTGCCTGTTCAGGTACCAGTTTCCATGATGCTGCTCCGGCATCTGTGCAGCTGGAGGGATCACCCAGACCTGGTTTTGGTGGTTACAGCCACCTGAAACCCATGGAGCTTATGGCAGGGCCGGGCTGACCTCACTTAATTGTCTGAGGTCTTGTTTTATGAAAGTCTTTTAAATGCCATAAGTGGTTTTGTCTGAAATCTGCTTGTGGAATATTAAATCTACCATCCAAGTTTAGCTTCTCCCCTACACTGAAGCACTCTGTTGTAAAATTGGTGTGAACACGACTTGGTTTTACAGAGTTTCTCTTATTTTTGTGCCTGCACAGTATCCTAACCAGCAATGACATCCTGTGGGGATGTGGGAGAGCAAAGTCAAGTGTGTCTAAAGGCTGCTGCTTCCTCTTAACTGGGCATGCTTCTCACTGCAGAGAGCCCCTGCGAGGCAGAGAAGCCTTCCTCTTGGTGCTCAGTCTTCCTGGAGGTCACTCCTGCTGTATCTTTTCACATCCTTCTTGGTTTTCCTTTTCTCCAGTTTCAGCTTTGTGCTCTGGATCTGTCTGAGCAGCTCCAGCGACTCGTGAATGGACTGAAATCCTGGTGGAAGAATGGGAACAATTAATTAAATAGCAGTTGCTCTCAGTGCATTAAAAGATCAATCTCTTTCTCTTCGCGAGGGCTCCTGACCCACAGAGCACACCAAAGCCAGCCCATTTTATCATGTTATCGAGGCCCATGGACAGGCATCAGCAGCTCCTGGCTGTAGGAATCACATCTTCCAGGGCAGCAGAAAACACCAAGCATGAGCACACACCTCCATGAACTGAAACACCGAGATTGGTGCCACAGGGTAGAGACAATGCTGCATCAAGGGTGTTGTTAGCCTTAAAGCCTGCTGCCCTTTCATCGAGGAGCCTGTGCTCTTGCTTGGTTTGGGCAAATCTCTCACCCCTGGAGTCCTGGGTCCAGCTCTGGGGTCCCCAGTATAAGAAGGACATGGAGCTGTTGGAGCAGCTCAGAGAAGGGCATGAAGATGATCAGAGGGCTGGAGCACCTCTCCTGTGAAGCCAGGCTGGGAGAGTTGGGCTGGTTCAGCCTGGAGAAGGGAAGGCTCCAGGAGATCTTACAGCACCTCCCAGTCCCTGAAGGGGCTACAAGAAGCTGGGGAGGGACTTTTTAGAAGGGCAGGGAGTGATAGGACAAGGGGGGATGGGTTTAAATTGGAAAGGGGGAGATTTAGATTGGATATGAGGAAGAAATTCTTCACTCTGAGGGTGGTGAGGCCCTGGCACAGGGTGCCCAGAGAGGCTGTGGGAGCCCCTGGATCCCTGGAGGGGTTCAAGGCCGGGTTGGATGGGGCTTTGGGCAGCCTGGTCTGGTGAGGGTGTCCCTGCCCATGGCAGGAGGTGGGGACTAGGTGATCTTTGAGGTCCCTTCCAGCCCCAACCATTCCATGATCCTATGATTTTAGGTGTGTAAAAAGAGAGGTGGGAGTGTGCAGACAATTTTTTTTTCCCAAAAGAGAGCTACAGAGCAGCTGGAGCACAGGATTTTAGACCACTCTGCAGTCCATAAAGGCTGGAAAAGTAAAGTTAAGAGCTGCTGTCTCCTTGCTGTTTCCAGATTCCAGTAACTTTCAGGTTACAGTGTGGTAGTTCTTTGCATTTGCCTGGTCTGTGACATGGGTGTTAACTTAGAAATTTACTCTCTTCCTTATTTTTTTATTCTTTTTTTTGTTTTTTTTTTGTCCTTGAAGTGCACACTGTAACACAGCAGCTGATGATGATGTTTTTCCTTTTGGAATGGTTGTTTTAATAGGGATTGATTTAGTCAGTGCTGCAGCCTTCACAGAGTTCAACTGGATCACTGCAGAGTGCACAGAGTGTTTTAGCTCCAGACACATCTGGTTTCCAAGACACCAGTCAGTGCTGCCACACAGACCTGTGTCCTCAGTGCAGCTCCACACCTCTCCACAGGCCTCTTCTCCCACTTTTGGGGGGTCAGCCCTTGGCAGAGGACTGCCATGGGAAAGAGCATCCCTTGGACATGAGTTTGAGCACAAGGATGGCCAAAGTTCTGCATAAACAGATCTCTTCTGTGGGTCGTTTCTGCAGGCAGGAATCTGGAGTTAAGAACTCTTTCCTTTTATCTTTTATTCTGAAATTCCTCAGGCACAGCTTCCTTTGGGATGCTGCCTTGAGCTCACTCGCACGGTCTCGGGCGCAGGGAAGCCTTCCCCACTCAGGAGTCACACAGGATTCAGCTAACTTAGAGCTTGGCTTGCTGCAGCCCTGGAGCAGGGCTGGCAGGTGGGCTGAGTGTAGTGAAGGAGCTGTAGCTGAAGGAAAGAGCCTGGGTCCTCAGTCACAGACAGCCTTGAAAATGAGAACCATACGCTTGAGTTTCAAGTGAGAAGGTGGAAGATGTGAGGCCCTTGTGCGATGATTTTCAGCCATCTGTTCCCTCAGAGGGAAGGATGAGTGACATTTTTATACCCTGATGTGTCTGCTGCGTTACCCTGATCAGCTGCAAGGGGAGGAGGTTACCACAGATGAGGTTTGAGCGGCACAGGATCGTTGAATCCCAGGCTGCTTTGGGTGGAAGGGGCCTGCAAAGGCTGTCTGGTCCACCCCCCTGCAATGAGCAGGGACATCTCTAACTAGATCAGGTCACTCAGAGCTTCATCCATCCTGACCTTTAATGTCTCCAGGGATGGGGCCTCCACCACCTCTCTGTATAACCTGTACCAGTGTCTCACCACCCTCAGAGGGAAGAACTTCTTCCCAAGGTCTCATCTAACCCTGCCCTGCTCTAGTTTCAACCCATTTCCCCTTGTCCTGTCATGCCATGCCCTTACAAACAGCCCTGCCCAGCTTTCCTGTATGTCCCTCTGGGGACTGGAAGGGGCTCAGAGCTCTTCCCAGAAGCACCATACCCTTCCCTTCCCTTCCCTTCCCTTCCCTTCCCTTCCCTTCCCTTCCCTTCCCTTCCCTTCCCTTCCCCTTCCCCTTCCCCTTCCCCTTCCCCTTCCCCTTCCCCTTCCCCTTCCCCTCCCCTCCCCTCCCCTCCCCTCCCCTCCATCAAAACCATCAAACAGCAGCTCAGCAGTGGGGTCTGAGCTAAGGGGAATGGCTTATACCTCCCAAAGGAAGTTAGTGCCCTTGCTAACAGGAGAAAAGCTTTAAAGAATCTGGAAAACGGGTGGTGAAATTGCCTTTCAAATGATCTGACTTTGAGGCTCCCAGGAGGAGAAAGCGGTCTGAGTGCAAATGTCATGCTGGCTGTTGGCAAAGACATGTAAACAGGGCTTGGGAGACAGGAACAGTCATTTTAACGTCTCCCTGGTTTTACTGGGGAGTGTTTTCTGGTGCGGCAAGTTTCTATACAAACTTAGTTTGAAAACAAATGGCATGAAAGCCCATCCTCACCTGATCTGTACTCATCCTGGATTTCCTCAAGCTCCTTCCAGACCTGTCTTTCAAACCTGGCAACTCTGGCGTGCAGGTTTTTACCATCTGCTTTCACCTGGCCCAGCTCCTGTTTGTACCTCCCCGGATTATCCACTTGCTCGAGCTTCAGTGACAGAAGCAGGAGCTTTTCTTCCACTCTTTGTTCTGCTCTTTCCTTTAAATACACAACACAGGCAAGACACTATAAATAAGCCCATGTTAACCCGCCTCCCGCCAGCCAGCGTTGATGAGCATTGCTTCCTCATCCCCGGTGTGACAGCATAGGATAAATGCCCTGAATAAACCGTGCAAGGGGGGGGCTGGGACTTTACAAACTGACCTTTAAAATTATTTTTGCCTTTATTTATAGGTTTTTAATCCAGTGATTTGCTGCCACGCTTCACAACAGCACACTGGGAAGCCGGTTTGGGTTGTCTGCATGTGCCCATCCCAAGGCCAGGCCTCCAACCGAAAGGCTGCAAGGCTGTGATGTAGGCCTGACTCAGCTGCACGGCTCACTAAGGAGGCTGAGCCCCTTAAGAGCTGCCTGAGGGATGGCAAACCCACCTCTTCTCCTCCTGAGCCCAGCACAGCTCTTGGAGGTAATTCCCCCTTCTCAGAGGGGTGCTAAAATTGAGTGTGCAGCTGCCCACACCACCCTTGGTCTTCCAGTTGCACAGAGTCTTCTGGTGCACTCCAAACCTGGATCCTCTGGCCTCCTTTTGCCAGCCCAAAGGAGTCCTGTGGACGCAAGGGAGCAGCTCTGCGTCCCAGGGAAGGGGTCTGCAAACCTAGCAGAGCTGCCTGAACCTGAACAGGTTTTAGCAAGGTGGTGGAACATGCTAGGGCAGCTGGTGGAGTGAGTAAGCTCTAAGAATCACAGAGTTGCTCCTCTGCACTCCCAAAAATGGCTCCATCACCACACGTAGCCTGCCAGGTCTAGTGACCCTCTGGTCCGTGCAGCCCCGTGACACACAAGGAAGCTGCATGGAAGGACGGGAAGAGGGTGGCTGTCACAGGGCCACTGCTGAGCAGGGACAAGTGCCCTTGGGGATCTCATCTCCCGCTCCTCAGGTTGCCTTCGGCTCCTGGGACTAAGCTGTGCTTCCACAGAGGTGACATCCAGAGGGCCACCAGCTGCTCCAAGCTCTGCGTGTGCCTGGCCATGTACATAAAAACCCAAATGTGCCCCTTACTCCACCTTTGACAGCTCTTACTCCTGCCAAGGCCACGTGGTTTGGCATGGTGGCCTCCTTAGGGGAGAGCTGCCATGTGCATCAGTGTGCTTTCTGCTAAACCATCCCAAAAAACATCAGCAGAAGAGTGGGAATTCAAGCAGCAGCAGCTCTGAGAGAGCAGAATTGTGGCAGAATTGCTTCTAGTGTCTTCCTGGCTGCACTGAGCCTTGGTCACACAGGGTGCAAGAAGTCACCATCAGGAAACACAAATGGAGTGGAGAGTTCAGACGCATTTTAGTCCCCAGCAGCCTCTGATTCTGGCCTTTAACCAGCATCCTTCTCACTGTGCTGAGACACAGTAAGTGTGTGTTGGACACTTTTGGACACCGAAGCGGAGCTGTGAAGGAGGGAAAGCTTTTAAAGCTGTGAAGGAATTGATTAAAAGGCGTTGGTCCCGTGCCAAGCACTAACTGCCTGTTCTGGAACCTAAACATGATGTGTTTCAGTGTACCAACTGCAGGATGGTGAGGGTTGGGCTCTATTTAAAACCAGGCAGGATCTGCACAGGCAGTCCCTTCCTTTCCCAAGCTTGTTGATGAACAGAATGGGGTGGTGGTCAGTGGAGGCACTGATTCTCACCTTGTGACAGGAAGGTGCTGGTTTTGGGTCATTTGGGGCTGTACAGATCTGAAGTGGTGTTGTAATTGGGTAAGACTACTTCCAGGGATGCCCAGAGCATTCTGGTATCTGCATCCACAGAGGTATTTAAGAAGGACCAGGGTGAAAACCAAGCCCTGGGTTGAACCTTACAACTTCCACATATCCCTTGCAAAATATGATGACATGGTTTCTTTCCTGGCTTGCTCCTCTGCCTGGGAGGGCTAGAGACCACCCCAAAACCACACCTGGGAGAGGGCTGGAGACCACCCCAAAACCACACCTGGGAGAGGGCTGGAGACCACCCCAAAAACACGCCTGGGAGGGCTGCAGACTACCCCAAAACCACACCTGGGAGAGGCCACACCTTTGAGGGCCAGAGACCAGCCCCGGCTGCTGTCCTCAAAACTCTTACCAGTTTCTCCTTCACCATGTTTAGCAGCTGATGCCTGTGCTGGGCTTGATCTTCTACAGTTCGTGTCAATTGCGCCTCTGTCCACTTCTGATGAGTCTGTACCTGATCCCTGAAGTCACTTAGAATGCTTGTCAACCTAAAATTATGGTTATTTTTTTTTAGTAGCAGTGCTGAGGCTTAGTCAGTGTTATGGAGGAGTCTTGAGTCACTTGGGTAAATTGTTTAAATGACTCTAAATCTCCTCAATAGCTTCCTAACAAGCCCTGAGCTCAATTATTTTATTAATCCTTACCTTGAAGGTTGTACCTACATGGCAAAATGTGATTTCTGTAGTGTGGTCTGCTCCAGGAAAATATCTGAGGGCTTGAAAAACGTTAATTTCCCATCTGATTTAATGCCATTCACAGCAGGTGAAGAAACTACAACTACCCCAGTGAACATCATCTGTGCTGCTGGGCATTGAGGAGAGCAGGAAAAATCACTTTGGGTCTGGCAGTGAAGTTCATAGAGGTAAAAAAGATGTTTACACAGCAGCAAGGAAAAGAGAAGGCATGGTTGCGCTCCTCACCATGGAAGGCCTGGAGCGTGTCCAGAGAAGGGCAACCAGGCTGGGGAAGGGGCTGGAGGGCAAATCCTCTGAGGAGCGGCTGAGGGAGCTGGGGGGGTTCAGCCTGGAGAAGAGGAGGCTGAGGGGAGACCTTCTCCCCACCTCCCCTGCCCTGCCAGGAGGGTGCAGAGAGGTGGGCGCTGGTCTCTTCAGCCAGGGGACAGGAGATGGGACGAGGGGCAATGGGCTCAAGCTGCGCCAGGGCAGGGTCAGCTCAGCTGGGAGGGCAAAGTTCTTCCCTGGCAGAGCTGTCAGGGCCTGGCCCAGGCTGCCCAGGGAGGGGGCTGAGTCCCTGCCCCTGGGTGTGTTTAACAGGGGGGAGATGAGGTGCTCAGGGAGATGGTTTAGCACAGGACAGGGATGGTTGGACTCTGTGAGCTTCAAGGTCTTTTCCAGCCCAGTGATGCTGTGACTCTGTGTTTCTGTTGTGTTTGGGGCAGAAGCTGGGTACAAGTGGATATCCCACCCAAAGGGAACTAACAGAGCAGGCACTGCTCACAGGGAGATGCAGGCACAAGTGGGAAGCAAAAGCAAAGAATTTGAATATAATTCCATTAATTTTGAGTGCATCCTCACAGGCAAAGAGGTGATTGCTCGAGATTTGGGCCTAGGTTGGGGTACAACCCAACAGGTAGGGAGTGGGGTTTTTATAACTAGAATTGATGCCTATGGCACTTCTAATATTTAATATCACTTTTCTAAAGGGTGTTTAAGTGGTTTTTGTGCCGAGTGATTGATAACAGCTCTGTATCATTTTAATGAAGTGATAATTACCGTCAGCAGTCACTGTAAATGTGGCAAAAAAAAAGTAATTAATGATAGCAAAAATCTCTCTAAAAGTGACACGTTATTGCAGTTTTCTAGACAGTGTCTTTTCTGATCTACCACATAAGCAGCCTGTTAGGTCAGTGTGGTAGTTCCAAGGTTTGATTTCTCAAGCATAAAAACTTGTAGTGCTGAGATTTTAAATCCACTGGGCATAAACCAAAGGTCTCACAGCGTTGTCTGTGTTAAGACTGCTGAATATGGAATAAATTTGCAGAATAACATTTAATGGGTGAGATTTAACAATGCCAAGTGTAGAGTGCTGTACATGGGACACAACAACCCCACACAGCACTACAGGCTGGGGAAGACTGTCTGGAGAGCTGTCAGGCAGAGAAGGACTTGGGGGTGCTGGGTGTCTGCAGACTGACCACGAGCCAGCAGTGTGCCCGGCTGGCCAGGAAGGCCAAGGGCATCCTGGCTTGTGCCAGACCCAGCGTGGCCAGCAGGTCTGGGGAGGGGATTGTGCCCCTGCAATGGGCACTGGGGAGGCCGCACCTGGAGTGCTGGGCCCAGTTCTGGGCCCCTCACTACCAGAAGGACAGGGAGGGCCTGGAGCGTGTCCAGAGAAGGGCAACCAGGCTGGGGAAGGGGCTGGAGGGCAAATCCTCTGAGGAGCGGCTGAGGGAGCTGGGGGGGTTCAGCCTGGAGAAGAGGAGGCTGAGGGGAGACCTTCTCCCCGCCTCCCCTGCCCTGCCAGGAGGGTGCAGAGAGGTGGGCGCTGGTCTCTTCAGCCAGGGGACAGGAGATGGGACGAGGGGCAATGGGCTCAAGCTGTGCCAGGGCAGGGTCAGCTCAGCTGGGAGGGCAAAGTTCTTCCCTGGCAGAGTTGTCAGGGCCTGGCCCAGGCTGCCCAGGGAGGGGGCTGAGTCCCTGCCCCTGGGTGTGTTTAGCAGGGGGGAGATGAGGTGCTCAGGGAGATGGTTTAGCACAGGACAGGGACGGTTGGACTCCATGGGCTTAAAGGGCTTTTCCAACCCTGTGATTCTGTGATTTTCTGAATGTTATTTATCTGACGCTGTGTTTTAGGCACCTTAGAGAAGATTTGGCAAGATTTGCCTTGGAAAGCAGTGGGAGAACTACAGAAATAACTGGCTTTAGGAAAAGTGGCTTAACAATCACTGAAAACGATGGCCACAAAGCACACCTGTGGTTATCTGATGTTGCACAGCCTGTGTGGTCCAGACTGAGCACTTACTGCAGTTGGTCTTTTTAGGAGGCAAATCCTGTGAACCGTGGTGCAAGTGCGGCTCTGCTGAGGGGCGTTAAGGCAGCTGGGGCCCCTCTCAAGGAACATGATGATTAATAATGCAGCTATTAATGCTAACACTTCATATGAGAACAGTAATTTTTCCTTATTAGTAACAAAATAGTACCATGTTCTGGTTTATTTGAACTTCTCTGCAACTAGCATCCCCCCTGCATGGCACTTATCAAAGCATTCCCAGCTGGAGTGATGCTCTGGAGGCAGGTGCTTGTGTGGCAGAGCCCTAAAATGCCCATGATGGGATACCTGTGGGTGTTTAGTCAGAGTATGCTCCACAGTAACTTTTCACACAGGAAAAGTGGTGCCTTGGCAGTAGAACTGACCCTCTGCAGCTGAATCACAGAATCACAGAATTGTAGGGGTTGGAAGGACCTTCCAGAGCCCATGAGGTCCAACCCCCTGCCAAAGCAGGGTCCCTAGGACAGGGCACACAGGGCGCTGTCCAGACGGGGCTGGAATCTCTCCAGAGAAGGAGACTCCACACCCCCTGGGCAGCCTGGCCCAGGGCTCCCTCACCCTCACCGGGAAGAAGTTCTTCCCCACATTGGGGGGAACTCCCTGGGCTCCAACTTGAGCCCAGCGCCCCTTGTCCTGTCCCCACAGACACTGAGCAGAG
Organism: Rallus limicola; assembly: GCA_022605955.1. Lineage (NCBI taxonomy): Eukaryota > Metazoa > Chordata > Aves > Gruiformes > Rallidae > Rallus > Rallus limicola. The sequence goes on along the minus strand of JAKCOZ010000068.1, from coordinate 1,003,018 downwards.
GCTGCCCATGTCCCCTGTGTCCCACCCTTCAGCTCTTGATCCCCATTGCTCAGATCCCCTCTCAGGCTGCTTCTCTCCAGGCTGAACAGCCCCAGCTCCCTCAGCCTTTCCTCACAGGGGAGATGCTCCAGGCCCTTCATCCCCTTGGGAGCCTCCTCTGGACTCTCTCCAGGAGATCCCTGGCTGTTTGATCCCAGGGAGCCCAGCACTGGACATAACACTCCAGGTGGGGCCTGAGCAGGGCAGAGCAGAGGGGGAGGATCCCCTCCTGTCACCTGCTGCCCACACTCCTCCTGATGCCCCCAGGATCCCATTGTCTCTCTCAGCCCCAGGACACACTGCTGGCTCATGGACACCCTGTCACCCACCAGCACCCCCAGGTCCTTCTCCACAGAGCTGCTCTCCAGCAGGTCACTCCAGCCTGTACTGATATAAGTGGTTATTCCTTCCCAGGGACAAGACTCTACACTTGTTTTTAGTAAACCTCATTTGGTTTCTTAAATGCAGTCCTTCCCATCTGACTGACCCCATGAGATAAGCTTCTCTGCGAAGCGCCACACTTCTGAGTGAGGCACGGCTCCTGTGATATACATCTAAAAGCCACCCATGACATCCTGAAATCTGTCTAAAAGCCACCCGTTTTTCAGTGACAATATCAGCCTGTGCTTTTACAATACCGCTGCCAGCCCGCAGCCAAAGACGACTGGATCCCAGACAGCTGCACATCAACTAAAGAGGTAACACTGAGCTTTAAAGCTTGATTTAAACATGCCAAGTTTTACAGGGACGCTTCAGTCTGTTCCAGAAGTTAAATTTTTTTTCAGCTCTATAAAAAGAATACATAAATCTGGCAGGCTTTTAAAGGAGCAATAAAAAAAGCAGACAGACATCCCCCAAAGGGCATGTTATTTTAATTAAATTTTACATTAACGGGAATAAAATCTCAGCATTTAGTAAATAAGTATTTTGTATTTTATGCTGAATACACAATGCCAGCACACGTTGGTGTCTCGAAAGCCACCTCTTTTTCAGCTCCCTACATCTGATGACAGTTTCAGTTGGAGCTTTGTTAGCTTTCAGGAAACTCAGCATTTACCTAAATTGGGTTTTCCAATCTCTTTCTTTCCTGGCTTTGTTCTGTTTTTCCTTCCCTCTTACTTCGGTTGTGTTCCTTGTCTCCTCCATGTTATACTGATCTCCATCACTCACTGATCTCTGTCTTCCTGTTCCTCCTTCCCTTTCCCCAGCTTATTGCTTGTTATTTCCCAGTTCATCCCAATTCCTTTTCCTCTCCTTGGTAAGAACTTTCCTCCATTTGAACTTCTAGCCTATTTTTACTTCTGAACACAACTCAGATAAAAATTTTAATTAAAAGGAATCTTTATTCATATACTTCCCCAGTTTAAGGCACTGGGTGATTATTGCCTTTGAAATATTGTTATTGCGGGATTATTATAATTAGATTTTGAATTACTTGCACTGGCTCTGCTATTCCACATAGGGCTGTTTTGCACTGTTTGGGTGCCAAACACTTCTGCTCACTCCATTCTTGCCTGCAACTCCCTCCTCCCAAAAACTCAGGATTAAAACAGCACTGTAAAAGAACAGGAAAACCATACAGCACCCTTAAAACACACACATCTGAGCTGACCCTGCCCTGGCGCAGCTTGAGCCCATTGCCCCTCGTCCCATCTCCTGTCCCCTGGCTGAAGAGACCAGCGCCCACCTCTCTGCACCCTCCTGGCAGGGCAGGGGAGGTGGGGAGAAGGTCTCCCCTCAGCCTCCTCTTCTCCAGGCTGAACCTCCCCAGCTCCCTCAGCTGCTCCTCAGAGGATTTGCCCTCCAGCCCCTTCCCCAGCCTGGTTGCCCCTCTCTGGACACGCTCCAGGCCCTCCCTGTCCTTCTGGTAGTGAGGGGCCCAGAACTGGGCCCAGCACTCCAGGTGCGGCCTCCCCAGTGCCCATTGCAGGGGCACAATCCCCTCCCCAGACCTGCTGGTCACACTATTTTTGATACAATCCCCTCACTCCATAAATAGTGAGCAGCTCAAGAGCCCTTTGACATCCCCTGAGATGACAGTGGGCTTGCTCATCAGATTCCCTCCTGGAACACCTCTCAAGTTTACTCCTCGAGGTCGAGAGAACCCTTGCTGCAACAGAACTGGGAATAAGTGCACTGAACTTTGTGATCTCTGCGAAGGTGTATAAAGGGTTGATTGTCCATATATAATCCTTTAGACATCGTTGATCAAGTCTGAGACTAAGACTGGGTCCAGCTGCACCTAGTCTCCTCTCTGAGAAGGGGCTTAGAAAGCAAGGGGGTCCTTTCCGAACCTCTCTCTATGCACTATATACTCACAATTGCCTTACCATAGAACCTTAATCACTTGTGTTTATTACCAATCACGTTTACACCCTTTGTTTCATATCAATAAACATATTGCTGCCTCTCTCTTAAGAGTGAAGTTCATCCTTCTTACCTCTCCATCTCAGCCCCAGTTACAATAGTAAGTAGTGTCTTTCTTTGTACTTGGTGCCATAAGTTAATTGGTTTCATGCCTTTCTTCTAGCAGGGTGGCATTTAGCACCTTGTTTTAACAATTAGCACACAAAGCAATAGACTTTCATTAGGTATTTTCATTATTTTACAGCATAGATCTTCATTAACCTTCTCCTAGTGTTCTGAGTGGATGTTAATTAACGGGTTTGTTTTGCTGTTTCATGGCAACCTGCTCATCACACCAAAGCACTCAGGGTGAATTATCCTAATGAAAAATCCTCCATCACCTACTTGAAATCCAGAAGTTGCAATTCGTGATGTTGATCTCCCTGGACTGTCTTTAAATTGGAGCTTTGATCGGAGTTGGAAGTCTCTATCTTGCCCAGTAGCTGCATTACCTAATGAGAACACAACAGAGAATACCTTTATGAACCAGACTGTGAGCACTTACATTTAAATACACAGTATGATTGCAAGCATGGACAAAAACAGCTGGCACCACAGTACAGCCACATGAACCTGAACTTTTCTCACAGTTTCATTCAGCAAAGACTGGAGGTTGAGCTCAGAGTCACCAAAGCTGTAAGAGTGGCTGAGGTCCAAGTCTGAGTGGATGCAGGCTTTGCTAATACATGTGGGCATACACAAGGTTCTTTGGGTCTGAACAACCCATTGGGCACCACTCTAACCTCCCCAGCAGTGACAGGAGCCATGGGGTTGAATCCCAGGCTGTGTTGGGTTGGAAGACACATTCAAAGTTCCATCTGGTCCAGGCCCCTGCAGTGAGCAGGGACATCTTCACTAGATAGGTTGCTCAGAGCTTCATCCACCCTGACCTTGAATGTCCCCAGGGATGGGGCCTCCACCACTTCTCTGGGCAACCTGTGCTAGTGATCTACCACCCTTGGGAACTGCTTCCCAAGGTCTCATCTAAACCTGCACTGCTTGAGTTTAAAACCTTTTCCCCTCACACTTTCTCTCCATGCCCTTACAAACAGCCCTGCCCAGCTTCTCTATAGGCCCCTTGAGGGACAGGAAGGGGCTCGGAGCTCTCCCTACGAGCAGCCTTCTCTTCCCTTCTTCAGGCTGAGCCAGCCCAGCTCTCCCAGACTGGCTCCAGAGCAGAGGAGGTCCAGCCTTCAGATCATCTCCATGGCTTCCTCTGGACCTGCTCCAAGAGGTCCATGTTCTTCTGCTGAGGGCTCCAGAGCTGGACACAGCACTGCAGAGGGGTCTCACCAGAGCAGAGCAGAGGGGCAGAATCCCCTCTCCCCATCTGCTGGCCACACTCCTTGGGATGCAGCCCAGGATGGAGAGGGCCTTGGGTGGGCAAGTGTCCTGGTTTTGGCTTGGATAGAATTAATTTTCCTCATAGCAGAGGGTATAGTGGTGTGTTTTGGATTTGGGATGAGAATAATGTTGATAAGACACAGATGTTTTAGTTGTTGCTAAGTAATACTTAGCTAAGAATTTTCACCTTCCTATGCCTTGCCAGTGGGGAGGTACATGACAAGCTGAGAGGGGACACAGCCAGGAGAGCTGACCTGAATTGGGAAAAGGGATATTCCATACTTTACAGTGTCATGATCCATGTATAACTTGAACATGATCCCTAGCTGTGCACTGGTTGTCTGCAGGTGGTGAGTGGTTGAGCTCTACACTGCTTGGTTTGTACTTTCTGCCATTCGTACTCAGGTTTGTATTTGCATTCTTATCAGTACCCCCTGTCTGCTCTGTCATATCAAACTGCCTTTATCTCAACCCTTACTTTTTTACCTTTCTTTGTTGGGTTCTCTCACCCATCCCACTGTTAGGAGCTGTCCAGGTTAAACTATGACAAGAAGGTAGGTGGTGGTTGGCACCGTGCCTGGTGTGGTGGAGTTACAGTCCCAGTATGGTGAAGGGGTTATAATCAATACCAGAGCGCACAGGGAATGGTAATGGGTTGTTTATCAGCTGAGGATCCCCAAATCCTAGAGTATTTTTATTATCTGTAATTACTTTTCATCTATAAATGCCACTGCCATTCCACACTATCATGGAAATTATACTTTTTACTAAAAATCCTGACATTGTTCATTATTGTTCATTAATACTGGTGAGCAATTTGGAGAGGAAGATACCCCCCAACCCTCCCCACATACATATAAATGCATAGGCACCACTCACCAGGCATTCCTCTGTCAGCTTGGTACTCACCTTCTTCTCGAAGTCAGAAACACAATTCTTGAGGGCAGCATGGAGGCCATAGATCTCCTTATCAGTCTTCTGGGCCGCATGCTGGAGGATGCTGATGTCTCCTGACAGCTTGGCGATGCTTGCCTCACATCTGCAGTGGAAGTGGGGATGAGACCCTCTGCAGCAGGGCGCTGGAGGGGGGCTGAGGGCAGATGCTGGTCTCCAGGCACTGCCACCGGATCGAATCCAGCTCCCCGGGATCACTCCAGCACATTGGCAGAGACACCCTGCTGCAGCACATTCAATCTGCTTTCAGACAGTAAAAGAGCTGGTGGAGGTGATGGAGGAGAAGTGGGGGCAGCCAGAGGCAATGCCCTTGGCTGCAGCAGCACAGCCTGTGGGCTCCTCATACCACAAACCTCCCTGTGATGCCCACAGGCTCCTCACACCACAAACCTTGCAATGCCCACAGGCTCCTTATGATTCCCACAGGCTCCTCACACCACAAACCTCCCCGTGATTCCCACAGGCTCCTCACACCACAAACCTTGTGCTCCCTGTGGGCTCCTTGTACCACAAACCTCCCCATGATGCCCACAAGCTCCTCACACCGTAAACTTCACGGTGCCCGTGGGCAACTTGTACCACAAACCTCCTCATGATGCTGCAGGAGCTGCCCACAGCTCACCCTGCCCAACCAAGTCCCCCCTGATTTCCCACTTTCTGATCTCAATAAATTAAATTAAATCTGAATTGTAAATCAAGAGGCTAACCTGCACCCCAAGTGCACCCAGCTTTTGGATGCCTACCCAGAGGTGCAGTACACTGCTGCTTCAACCAGCCCATCCCACAGCCTCCACTGGTTGAACAGTGAGAATGAGGAAGACCATTTTTAGAGCAAAAAACCCTTTGGTGTTTTGCAAGGAGCACTTGTCCTTTGCTATCTAAACTCCTTCAGCTGCACTCACCGAAAGACCTCATTGCATTTCCAACAGGCAAATGAGGGAGGTGAGAATTGAGTAGCCCAGGGATGGGCTAGAATGGGACCAGACTTCCTTTCCAGGAAGGGTGAAGGTCTCTTTCAGCCTGTCTTTACTGTATACATACATACATATATATATATATATACATATATATATATATATATACATATATATATATACACACATACACACACACACATGCATACATACATTATGCATGTACAGTGTGTGTATATACATATAAATATATATATAAATACATGATATTATACTTAAAAATACTTTTTATATATGCTATGCTGTTATGTATTAAGTATTTATATATTTATAAATGTTTTCTAAATACTTTATATATAATATATTCTATGTTATGTTATGTATTTTATATACTTTATATAATATTCTATATTATGTTATGTATTAAGTATTTATATTTATAATAAAATATAAAATAATAATATATATAAGAATCCTTTTTTTAACATGAACAAGAAGACTTTGCTTAGTGCATTATGCACACAACACCATACATATATCTCCCCTTCTGCACCCCTTCCTGCACCTCATCCCACCAGGAGGGTCAGCCTGCCCCAGAGCAGGTAGTACTTAAAGCCAGAGCGTGGAAAAACATACCTTAATGCCACAGAGCAGCATGCACAATTCAATATAAATGGTGGAACAGAAGTTGTGAGAGGAAAACAGCTAAGTTTTAAAATGCCAGAGAAATTATCCTCCAAAGCACTGCCACCAAATAAAGCCGGTGCTGTTGACAGATAAAGGATCTACAGAAAATTTGACAGTTTAAATAGACCAACTTTTTGTCATCTCCTGACGACGCTCAGATATTGTGATACACCTACAGAGCACGTAGATCAAGGAAATAATAATAATAATGGGGAAGAAAGGTAGTGCAGATAATAGAGGCTTTGTACAAAGGCCAGAACCTTGATCAAAAGAAACCATTGACTTGGAAAACAACTACAGATTAGCTGAGAAGGTGAACATGGGCCTGGAAGGGAGGGGGCTGTTCCAGAGCTGGCTGCTGTCACAGCTTCTCTAGCTGCATCCCAGAAAACAGTCCAGGAGTCAGGGAGCAGAGGGTGCAGGGAGACCACAGTCCACAGGGATGGAAGGTTACAGGGTGCATCAAGCAGGGGTTCAGGGGCTCCTCATTCCTGCTGGGCTGCATAGAAATACAGGAATGGGATGAGGATGCAGCTGGGGTGCAAGGTTGATGATTGACTGGACTCACACCTACACCAGCTTTCCAGCAGAGATGGGAGGGTGAGGGTTCACCACTCCTTAGGAAAATCCCACCAGAAAGCAACGATGACAGAGCTTTGCCAGAGAAAGCAGAGCCTTAGTGGATCTGGATGATACAACCTCAGTTACAGGAGAGAGAAACCTGAATATTCCATACAGAGAATACTGAAAAATGGAGATTTGATGACAGGAGCTGCAAAGCCTGAGCAGTAAGGCTTCCAGTGTGGAGTCAACTTAACTAGGGCTGTGTTGCTGTGTAGCCTGACAGGTCAGAGCTGTGTCTGGGGACCTGCAGCCACGGCGAGTTTGCACTCTGATGTGCCTTGAATCTGCAGTCCTGCTCAGGTCTCAGTTTCCCTGTGCATAAAGTCATTATGTGCAAAGTGGTCAAATGCATTATTGCTGTTCATTGGATTAAGGCCTGAAGAGGATGGGGATACTTGGGACTTGCTTACATCTTGCTCTAGTTTGGTATTTCATGTATAAGACATCCAGCAGTTTATGGAGAGGTCATGGTTTTCCAGTCACAGAAAGCAGGGTCTGGATGGAGAGTGTACCAGCAGCAGCCCAGGAGGACTGGGGCTGTAACACCCAGATTTGCAAATGCATTAAAAAAAAATAAAGAAATAAAAGCCTCCAATGGTTGTATCAAAGAACTCAGTTAGAGACAGGAACATAGCTTCCTGCTCTATGTTCAAGGAGCTCTTGTGAGGCCCCACCTGGAGTAGTGTGTTCAGTTCTGGAGTCCCCAACATAAGGATGACATGGAACTGTTGGAGCAGGTTTCAGAGGAGGCCACAAAGATGATCAGAGGGCTGGAGCACCTCTCCTGTGAAGCCAGGCTGGGAGAGTTGGGCTGGTTCAGCCTGGAGAAGAGAAGGCTCTGGGGAGATCTTATAGCAGCCTCCCAGTCCCTGAAGGGGCTACAAGAAGCTGGGGAGGGACTTTTTAGAAGGGAGTGATAGGACAAGGGGGAAATGGGTTTAAATTGGAAGGGAGAAGATTTAGATTGGATATTAGGAAGAAATTCTTCATTCTGAGGGTGGTGAGGCCCTGGCACAGGGTGCCCAGAGAGGCTGTGGGAGCCCCTGGATCCCTGGAGGGGTTCAAGGCCGGGTTGGATGGTGCCTTGAGCAGCCTGGTCTGGTGAGGGTGTCCCTGCCCATGGCAGGGGGTTGGGACTTCATGATCTTTGAGGTCTCTTCCAGCCCAAACCATTCTGTGATACTGTGATTCTAAGATTATCCTCCAAAGTCGGGGAAGAAACAGTATATATTGGACTGCTGCACTTGGGCAAGTACTCCACATGTTCTGAAGGGTCGTTGGAGAGCCTGAAGAGAATTAATTCATATTTATCAGAAGTGTGTCTTTTTTTACAGCTGATTCCCTAATTCTTATGACTGTAATACACATTCTCATGCCCAAAGGAATTCTTATTAAAGGTTAAAATACAAATAAAATACATAGCTAATTCAATGGGAATGCTGCTATAGCTGAGATGCCTGAGGCTGGGGTTTTTGTTTTTTTTTTTAAAAGATCACTGATATCTGACACATCAAAGTTTACATGGTGTGGAAACATAGCTTGAAGGTCCAAGACTTAATGGACATCCACCTCAGTTGGCAAGAGGTGCCCATCTATTTTTCAGAGAAAGATAAGAGTGAAGGAACAGACACAATTTGAATTACAAGAGCTAATCTACATGAATCCTTTGCACATGGCAGAATACAGGAGGATGAATCATCTGCTGTGAGAAAGAGCAGTAGCTCCATTTAAGGTTCATTTCATCCCAGATAGATAGTCTCGGATTAAGGTTAGGCTACAAATCAAGAGGAAAACTGTCATTGCCTGTTTGCCTTTGGAAGACTTCTACTAATTCAATAAATTTAAGTTAAAATGAACACGTGCCTTTGTCTCCAGCCACTTCAGGCTCTCTTTAATCTATGCTGAAACTTCAAACCCTGAAACCTCAAGATCAGAGAAACAGGGAAGTATTAATGGTGGCCATGCTGCAGTCCTCTGTCACTTCTGGCTCCCTCCTCAACCACTGGGCCGGGGGCAGGTACCCAGTTAAGGCTTGGCATTTCCAGAGGGGAGTTCAGCGGCAAGAAAAACCAGAAAGTGCTCATGAGTCATGAATCACATAAAACTATACTGTGCTTCAGCTTAGCGGCAATCCTTTGCCTAAAAGCACTTTATAGTCTTGCTGTTGTGATGCCTCTAAAATACCAGCTCTGGTTCAGCAGTACCAGTGTTTGGGTGAAGCTGGAAGACCTGCTGCTTTCATTTTTTCTCTCCTTAAAAATAAGTGGGGACTAAGGGCTTGGTTTCCAGCATCCTAAAATGGCTTTGGTTCTCTCAGAAGTAAACTGGTCCCTTTTTTTCCCCCACAATTACCCTGCTTCCCCCAAGTGATTCTGCTTTGCTTTGCTGCTGGCCAGTGCAAAAAGATGGGAGCCAGTGCAGCTGAGGAAGGGAAGCATTGCAGCTGGGAAAACGCTGGGAAAAGAGGAGCAAGACTCCTTGAATGCTACAGCTGAAAGTATGTCACCTGGACTCTGCTGACCCGAATTGGAAGACATCAGGAGGCTCTGCGGGATCACCTCCTACTCAGCCACGAGGTTGAAAAATCCAATGTTTCCCTGGCAGCTTTGAGAGTGTTGGCTTCAGCCTCTTGCTTCACATTCCTGCAGCAGTCTGGAGTCCTTCAGTAACCTAGGATTTATTTTTTTTTTCCTTTTCTCTCCTGGTAGTTATACATGGAAGTGAAGACATCTCTGGATTTATTTTTTTCTATAATCTATACATAGATGTGTGCTTCTCTCAGACAGAAATTTTCCTCATCCCACCATCACATCACAGGCTCTTTTCTACACAATATCAAGTTTTTAATTTCAGAAAGGGGGCTCTGCTCAGTACAGTATTCTGCTACCAGTCTCTGTGCCATACATAGAGCTAAAATAAGCCCCCTTCTTTACTGGTCCTCAGGTCCTTTTGTCTAAAGTGATACTCCTAGCATTTGTGACGCCACATCATCATGAGAGCTCACAGCAAGCTCACATGCTGTACTTCCCAAACTTCTCAGGGGGCACTCAGTAGTGGAACTGTCTCTCTTTTGGGTTTATAAAACATGTCTTTTTCTCAATCAGCCCAGATATTACCAATATTCCTGATTATCCTCAGTGACCACCTTGCCCCCAATTTTTGTGCTACCCACAAATGCCCACAGCAGTGTTTCAGATGTAAAGCGTGTGCCTGGGCTTCTGGAGGAAATAAAACCCCACATCCCACATAAAAAAACATGCCATGGATTCAATGAAATGTAATCATGCTGAATAGATTGATGTAGATGTATCTTAAGAAACAATTAATATAACTTTAATATGAGAATTTCCATGTTTGAAGGATAGATTAGTTGTGGGTTTTAGCAGAATATGGCTGTAACTGTGGGAGCTGCTTCATGAGAGCAGCTCCAAACCTGAGCCAGAACAGGGCAACAGCCTTGGAGATAAAGAAGTGAAGATGGGGAGTCATCAACAATGAGAGCAACGACCAATTAAAAGACAGAGCTGATCTTGTTTTCAGCTCAAAGGGGTTCCTAACTGCTCTGTGCAGGAATGTGTTTTTGAGGTCAGGCAACTCTGGAGAAGAAACGTCAAGAGCATGTGCTGAGGGAGAGGAAGACGTCCAGCCTTCATCCCTGGAGAGCACCAGAGACCCCTGAGTGTCCCTGAGCATGCTCTATCTGGGAGGAGTTAATGGAAATGGCTTCCTGGAGATCACTTGCCTAACCCTGGCTGTTCTTAGAGATGCCAATGAAGATGTAGAGTGACTCTGTGTCCATAGGAGAGATTTGGCTTTAATGGGGGCACACACTGGGAGGAGCGATCGATGCCCTGTGGGCCCAGCGCTGCCATAAAGGATCCTGCTTCACAAGCACCAAGGATAGGGAGTTTCTGTTCCACCTTTCTGAGGCATCACTGGCTCGAGGTGCTTGCTTCCTAATTATTACTTTCCCCAATCTATTAGTTCTTAATCCATCTTCTCTCTTGATAGCACAGTTCCACAGTTTCTATTTCTTTCTGTTCTAATATTTTGCATTACTAAGCTCCCCGCAGAAGTCCCTCTACGTTGGGCACATGCAATTACCTGTACCAATGAAAATTTATAATCTCACCAAAAGAAGAAATCCAGCTGGCTCCACAGGACCAGATTTCCAAGAGAGGAAGTGAAGATTTTATTGAAACAACAGGACAGTCTAAGTATGAGGAAAGAACCGCTTCGGCTGAAATCTAGCCGGGGTGGAGAAGAAATATCCTCTAGAAATTTACGTGTGTGATGAAGAATGAGACAGGAAAATACAGTTATTTTTTCCAGGCTTGATAATTTTTTCTAACATGGGGAGTGTGAAGCACAGATCTGGCACCAAAATGGAGATATAAAATGAGTGCAGAGTACATTCATGCCCACTCGGAATCTGCTCTGCACACATCGCCTTGCGGAGAGGAAAGAGGAGGCTGCTAGGCATTCCTTACCTTGCCACTCTTCCACGCAGGTCTCCAAGAACATGGATGTATTTATGGTCCAGACTTTGAACAGCAAAATTAGTTTCTACTGCAACACCATCCCTGGCTCTTAATTGCCTCTCCAAAACCTGCAAATTCAAGATGATTAATGGTTTGGGCTTTCTGCTTCGGTTTTTTGTTTTTTTGTTTGTTTGTTCTTTCTTCTTCCTTTTTTTTTTGGGTTTTTTTTTTTTTTTTTGCATTCTTTGTTAATTTCAAAATAAGATTCAAAGCACCATTTATGGCAGCAGGTCTAAAAGCCTGCTTTTCTTTCCTGGATGAAGTTACATATTTTCCTTACAAAATCACTATCTACATAAATAATATATCAATTTTTCCCACAAAAAAAAAAAAAAAAAAGAAAAGAAAAAAAAAGTTCTTCCTGATGAAAAGCCTAGTACAGAAAAAATTACAAAATGCAAAAATTGGGGAATTAATTTTATCATTCTCCTCCAGGACCCACGGAACAGGGCAGCCCACAGTAAATAACAGACAGGGGTTTTTTGTTCATTCCAGCAAGGGAAGCCTGGTGTTTCTGGGAGGTGGGCAGCTGCACAGCTGATTTTTGCAGCAGCCCAGAGGCATTGCAGGGACACTTCCCAGCCTGGACAAGACAGGGCAGAGGTGGGTGCAGGATTTCTGCTCCAAGCCTGGTCTGCCCACGCTGACAGTTGGGAATGCTATGTCCAAGGTAATGCACCGCCCTGAGTGTGTATGAAAAAGATGCCCTCAATCCACACAGTCCTGTGAGGGGGCAGGTTTGGGCTGTGGTGAATCCTTTAACCAAAGTATCATAGAATGCTTCGGGTTGGAAGGGACCTCAAAGATCATCTAATTCAACCCCCTGCCATGGGCAGGGACACCCTCACCAGACCAGGCTGCCCAAAGCCCCATCCAACCCGTCCTTGAACCCCTCCAGGGATCCAGGGGCTCCCACAGCCTCTCTGGGCACCCTGTGCCAGGGCCTCACTCCCCTCAGAGTACAGAATTCCTCCTAATGTCTCACCTACCCCTGCCCTCTGTCAGCTTGAAGCCATCGCCCCGTGTCCTGTCCCTGCACTCCCTGGTGACCAGCCCCTCTCCATGTTCCTGCAGGACCCTGTAAGTGTTGGTAGGCCGCAATTAGCTCTCCCTGGAGCCTTCTCTTCCCCAGGCTGAACCAGCCCAGCTCTCCCAGTCTGGCTTCATAGGAGAGGTGCTCCAGCCCCTGGTCATTTCCATGGCCTCCTCTGGACTTGCTCTGACAGCTCCACGTTTTTCCTGTATCGGGGACCTGAGCTGGATGCAGCACTGCAGAGGGGGGTCACCAGAGTGCAGCAGAGGGGCAGAATCATAGAAACATAGAATCCCAGCCTGGTCTGTGTTGGAAGGGACCCCAAGGGTCCCAGAGCTCCAACCCCCTGACACAGGCAGGGACACCAACCTCCAGGCCTGGAGCTACACAAGGTTGCCCAGGGCCCCAGCCAACCTGGCCTTCAACACCCCCAGGCATGGGGCACCCACCCCCTCTCTGGGCAGCCCCTGCCAGCCCCTCATCACTCTCTCTGCAAAGAACTGCCCCTCAGTCTCTCCTCTCCCCCTTCCCTCCTCCAGCTTCACTCCAGCCCCCTTGTCCTGCCAGGCTCTGCCCTTTAATAAAGCTGATTTTCCTCCTGTTTATATTTTCCCTTCAGGGACGGGAAGGCTACAAGAAGAAGAATCTGGAAGAATCCCCTCCAAAGCAGCAGAATCACCTCCAGAGAAGTTAAAGTGCATTACAGATATTTCTACCCAGCCCCGAACATGGATGTGGGTCAGTATAAGCAGCAATAAATTGTCTTGTTTCACCCTTACGGTTCAGTGTGTGGCCTGAATTCTGGTTTATGCACAGAAATAAAAGTCTTATGTAAAGATGGAAGGAGTAACCACCCCACAGGCTTGTCCTGATAGCATCTGAATGTGTCACAAGGATTAATTTTAGGAAGCCCTTGTGCAGCTACCGTGACCTTTTACAGATACAGAGCGGAGGTGGGAAACAATTTTATAAAATCTCTTGATTTTACTTCTCAGGTTGAAAGGAGATGCCTGGGGCCGATATTTCAGTATAATCCAGCACTACATGGCAGCTCACCTGGCCACAGAACAGCTCCTACGCTTTCTGCTATACAAATATCCTATTTGTGCAAAAATAGAGTGGCTTTTGCTGGCCTTTTGTTTGAAACGGTGAATTAGGAAAAGAAAATAAAATGGAAAGGACAAATATAAAGGAAAATTTAATCTGCAAATGCTTAAAGTTCAGCAAAGTTGTTGCAGATGGGTTTGCCCATCCTGTGGGTCATGCAGGCTCGTCCCAACTCCCAGGGTGCAGGATGGCACAGGGACAGTCCAGATGGATTTCAGCAGGGTTGTGCCAGAGCTCAGAGCTCATCTGGCTGGGCGCAACATCAGAACCTCTTCCCTCAAAGCCATGCCTCTGCAAACAGGGTTGGGACAAACATTTTCCCCCTCTATTCTGCCCTGGTCAGGCCCCACCTGGAGTGTTGTGTCCAGTGCTGGGCTCCCTGGGATCACACAGCCAGGGATCTCCTGGAGAGAGTCCGGAGGAGGCTGCGAAGGGGATGAAGGGCCTGGAGCATCTCCCCTGTGAGGAAAGGCTGAGGGAGCTGGGGCTGTTCAGCCTGGAGAGAAGCAGCCTGAGAGGGAATCTGATCACTGGGGATCAAGAGCTGAAGGGTGGGACACAGGGGACATGGGCAGCCCCTTTTCAGTGTCTGTGGGTACAGGACAAGGGGCGCTGGGCTCAAGTTGGAGCCCAGGGAGTTCCCCCCCAATGTGGGGAAGAACTTCTTCCCGGTGAGGGTGAGGGAGCCCTGGGCCAGGCTGCCCAGGGGGTGTGGAGTCTCCTTCTCTGGAGAGATTCCAGCCCTGTCTGGACAGCGCCCTGTGTGCCCTGTCCCAGGGACCCTGCTTTGGCAGGGGGTTGGACCCCATGGGCTCTGGATGCACATTCCAGCCCCAACAGCTCTGTGATTCTGTGATTTCCTGCTTAGTAGGAAGCAGGGAAGGCGCAGTGGCACCTGCATGTATCCCCTAGCACCAAGACCCTGTGTGGTACCACTGTCCCATTTCTCAAGCAAAAGGAGATGCTTCAGCATCCATCACAACTGTGGTGAGTGGAGAAAGTGAACAGAAATTTTTGCAGAGAAAAATTACATTTACCAGAGTAAAATGCAATTAGAATCTGATGTCCCTGAATAATCCAATACCACACAGAGTGTTGGTAACTGAAATGCCAGACATACCAGCTCTTCCTATTTCTGCATCAGAAAATGATATTCTGTATGAGAAATCTGTATTCTCAGAGGGTTGAACGTGCCGCACAGCTCAGGTGTGTTCTTTGCCCATGCAGCTGGCACTGCGAGTCAGATGCCAGAACTCTGGAAAGACAAGCACAGAACCAGACCTCCACTCCCTCACTGGCACAAGCAGCATGAGACGCCTGCTTGTTAGGGTGGAAAAGAGCAGCCTCCTGTTTATTGAGGGAAATCACCATTCCCCATCTCCAGCCAGATCCCTGGGCTCCTGGCAACACTCCTGTCCTAGAGTTTACCACCCCTGTGCAAGAGAGAGACACGTGCACACATCTGCATGCATAAGTTTACATGTAGAACATCTGCACTGGGAAAACAAAGGGGGAAACCCAAACTTGAGTCTTGCTGCCATATGCCTGATGAAAATATTTCCTTTAATTCAAACTCCTGCAAGCAAACAGAATCTGAACCCTTAGATTAATATGAAAAATTTCCCCTGAGCCAGCAGTGGCTCTGGCAGCTGGGAAGGGTGATGGGATCCTGGGCTCCATCAGCAGAGGGGTGGCAGCAGGGACAGGGAGGGGATTGTCCCTCTCTGCTCTGCCCTAGGGAGGCCCCGGCTGGAGTCCTGTGTCCTGAGCTGGGGCCCCAGGACAAGAGAGATGTGGGGCTGGTGGAGAGGGGTCAGAGGAGCCACGGAGATGCTCAGAGGGCTGGAGCAGCTCCCCTACGCAGAGAGGCTGAGGGAGCTGGGCTGGCTCAGCCTGGAGAAGAGAAGGCTGCTTCTGGGGGGACCTCACTGCAGCCTGCCAGTCCCTGAAGGGAGCAGAGGAACAGGAGGGGAATGGGCTTGTGAAAGGGCAGAGCCTGGCAGGACAAGGGGGCTGGAGTGAAGCTGGAGGAGGGAAGGGGGAGAGGAGAGATTGGGGGGCAGTTCTTTGCAGAGAGAGTGGTGAGGGGCTGGCAGGGGCTGCCCAGAGAGGGGGTGGGTGCCCCGTGCCTGGGGGTGTTGAAGGCCAGGTTGGCTGGGGCCCTGGGCAACCTTGTGTAGCTCCAGGCCTGGAGGTTGGTGTCCCTGCCTGTGTCAGGGGGTTGGAGCTCTGTGACCCTTGGGGTCCGTTCTGACCCAGACCACTCCATGATTCTACGATTAAAACACAACTAAAACTCACTACATTGTTTTTTAATTAATTTTACTTTCCCCTTTTACTTTTTTTTTAACTTCACTTTCTGTAATCTTCTCCCTTCTGTTCTCACAAGTACCTGGAAGAGCCGCTACACAAGATAATTCAGTGTTTGACTTAAACTAAGCAGTTGTGCTGAGTACTTTTCTGTTCCTGAAGCCAATATTAGTGCTGAATGGACTATGTGCTACGGCAGGAAAATGCTTCCCAGCATGTATTACCTCAATGTCCTGGCTGAGCTTTTTAACGACGCTCGTAATGGTCTGGATGTGGATTTCCAGCAGCTTTTGGGCAGAGGTGTCCCTGCGGGGAGAAGCTTTGCTGGTCTGGAGGAAGGAGATGATGTCATCTTTGTTTCGGAAAGCCTGATGGAGGAGGAAAGCCGTGGTCCTCTCCTGGCTGGACAACCGCTCTTCCAGCTGGCGAGCCCTGTCTCCAGAGCGAGGAGGAGGGGATGGGTCTCTCCTGTGAACACCAAAAATCCCTGGTGTCATGTTAGTCACAGCAGGCAAGCCAAGTGACAGGAGTGATGGTGGTCTCCTGTGTACAGGGGGACCAGTCTCAGCCCCAGCTGCTTAGGTTGGCTGCTGTACCTGGGGCTTTGATGTTCTCATGCATTGCTCATGCATCCCTGCGACACCACTAGTAATAACCTCTCCACTCACGTTTGGCATTGCCCCTTTGATGGCCTTGGAGATATAAATGATATTTTTGCAGCTATCAGGCATAACCCGAATGGCTTAAGGATCTGGGCAACCTTGTGTAGCTCCAGGCCTGGAGGTTGGTGTCCCTGCCTGTGTCAGGTGGTTGGAGCTCTGTGATCCCTGGGGTCCCTTCCAACCCAGACCAGGCTGGGATTCTATGACTCAGAGGCTTCGAGCCACTTCTGCAATAGATCATCGTTGCAATCCTCATTTTAGGCTCTTCCTATTTAATTTTAAATAAAGACAAATCCAAACACACGCAGTGACCACTGCTGGAGACACCCAAACAGATAGGGTGATGCTTGTGCAGAGCATCCCCCAGATCATGCACCAGCAGAGAGTAGGCCGAAGGAGAGAGAAATCATGCCTTATATGGAAACCCTTGCATCTGGTTTTCCTTTGCATTACTTACACCTGCCTGCTGAAAAGAGGTCTGGGGTCCTAACTGGTTCCTTACAGCTACAGCCTCCCCATCCACCTGCTGAAGCCCAGGGGAAGGAGCCCACATACTCCCCATGAAGTTCTGTGTAAATAGAGAAGAGAGGAAGGGTGTCACAAGGGTCTGAAACTGGCAGGTAGAGATTGAAGCTCAATTTAGATAGGCACAGACTGGGCTCTGAGGGAAATGAAAGTCACCATTTACTCTTTTGTAAGAAGCCAGAGACAGAATTAATTATTGCAGAAATTTAGGCTTGCACGTCATGCAAAGAGTAATTTTGGTTTATGCCTTAGTTAAACCTGAATGGCATATTTTTACTGCTCTCAGAGCTATATGAAACACCCTTTCATCATGCAGCTTAGCTAAACCCTGTAGCTTAATGGCAAGGACAAACTATACACAGTCATTTGGGAAAGAAGTCGTTAGCTTTTTCCTCTTGATCTCCACTTTTAGACAGCTACAAATATGATTTCTGATGTAAAAATAATTTTGGAAAAATGAAAGAAGAAGAGGGTTCAGCTACCTGCTGGGTTGATACACAAAATCCAGAGGTGACAGTTTAATGTGTGCCCAGGGATGCTCTGCAGCAGATCCTACAGCTACATGGGCTGCAATGGTGTTCTGCAGCTGGCTCATGTCTGTGTACCAGGAGCCGCTTTGCATCTGTCTGTGCAATTAAGGTTTGAAAATAAACATTACCTTTGGCAGCCGTGGAGTGTCTACAAGAACTGAACATTTGATTTCAATCTTCCCCTGGTAAAAACTCTAAATGACCAGCTGAGGCTGTGTGAGCTCTCATCTATGCAGAATCACAGCATCACTGGGTTGGAAAAGCCCTTTAAGCCCATGGAGTCCAACCATCCCTGTCCTGTGCTAAACCATCTCCCTGAGCACCTCATCTCCCCCCCTGTTAAACACAGCCAGGGGCAGGGACTCAGCCCCCTCCCTGGGCAGCCTGGGCCAGGCCCTGACAACTCTGCCAGGGAAGAACTTTGCCCTCCCAGCTGAGCTGACCCTGCCCTGGCGCAGCTTGAGCCCATTGCCCCTCGTCCCATCTCCTGTCCCCTGGCTGAAGAGACCAGCGCCCACCTCTCTGCACCCTCCTGGCAGGGCAGGAGGCAGCCTGGCCCAGGGCTCCCTCACTGGGAAGAAGTTCTTCCCCACATTGGGGGGGAACTCCCTGTGCTCCAACTTGAGCCCATCGCCCCTTGTCCTGTCCCCACAGACCACAGTAAACCACTGCCCTGCATGCTGCTGTCCCTGTACGCCACAAACACCAAAGCCCAAAGTCCTGCACTGACCGACGGGGCAGGGCTGGGGAAGCAGAGGCTGAAAGATGCCTCCTGTCCCACCTGCGCTGTTGCACAGCCAGGCTAACTCATATATGGCATAAATCCATTATTTTTGGTTGGATTTTGGAAATCAACATCCAAGGAGGTATTTTTATAACCTCAGTGATGGGCAGTTTGCCAGTGGCCACACATCCTGAGAAGCATCACCTGCTGTAGAGCAGTTCTCACGCCCGATGTAGGTCACCCTGCCCCTCCTGCAGCATCACAGTCACCCATCCCGCCCCGCTGTAACCCACTTGCAGGTTTTTCCCACCTCCTCAGAGAACCAGGGGCCATACCTGCTGTGCAGAAGCACTGTCAAAAAAATGCCAAGACCTGTTTTAAGAACCGTCTGCGGCGCAGAGTAAATTCTGGCTGCACAGAACGGTTTCACTGGAGCTATTTCAACACAGATCTTGAAAAAGCCTTCTAAAACCTCATGGAAATCTCCTGAACATCAGTATAAACTACGTGCAGCTGCTGTTGCTGTACAGCCATCACTATTTACCTCCTAGCTCAGTTACCATAAACATCTCACATACTTCAGCATGGGAGAAAAAAATGTCTATACAGAAAAGCTCAAAGTTGGTCCTGTATCATCTCATGTCTGTTCTTCCCCACTCACAGCAACTGCCCAAAGCAAGACACAGCCCAGAGGGAAGGAGCCCCATGAGCTGTGAGACTCGACTGCTCCCAGGCAGTGACCTTGAAGAGCCATTGAAGGTAACAGCCTACAAGGTCACGCTTGGGCCCACGAAATAGACAAACAAAACTGTCAACGTTTTAGGAAGAGTTGTTCTTGCCTTATTCTGCTGGCTAGTGCAACCAGCAGGTCAAATGTCTGAGACACAGGCTTGGGACGGTGTAATTTCCTAAGCAGAAGCTGCATGGATGCCAAGCAAAGCATGGACATGTGAGCCTGTGACTTCACGTGCCGAGGCAGTGGGGGGACCTGTGCCTCAGAAGCAGTTCCCAACATCGCCGTAGGTCAGGAGCTCTAGCAGTGCCCAGCAAGGGCACCCGCTGCCCCTCCGCAGGACACAGGCTGGACTCATGCTTGTGCTCACTTCAATATAAAATCAGTGCCGTGATTTCACCTTCCTCCATCATTACGATGCTGCTGGAGGAAGTGCAAGCTCAGCATCCCTGGCACAAGTGTGTAAGTGTGGACACAAGTGGCCAGTGAGGAGGGGGATGGAAAGGCAAAGAGCGATGTCCAAGGCTGTTTGGACAGCTCCAGCATCCCTAGCAGGAGTATTGTTGCAGTTTTGAGTGGCTGGGTTCTGGTGGGGGGATGTGTGGAAGAGATGGCTTCTGCAAGAAGCAGCCAGAAGCTCTCTGCAGGCTCCACAGAGTAAACATGGGCTGATTCAAGGCCAGCCCTGCCGCTGACCAAGGCTGAGCCCATCAGTAGTGGTCACAGTGCTTCTGGGAATCACAGTGAGGAGAAGAAAATGCCACAAGCAGCTGAATTATTCCCCCAGAGAAGGGAGTGGGAAGATGTGAGAGACTGTGCAGGCACCAAGGCCAGGGAAGAAGGAGAGTGGGGGGAATGAGGCACTCCGAGTGCCGGAGAGGGAGATGCCCCTGCAGCCCCTGGAGAAACCCATGGTGGAGCAGGTGTCCCCCCGCAGCCCATGGATAAGGACAGGGAGCAGAGATCCCATCTACAGTCTGTGGAGAGACTGACCCACGCCACAGCAGGTTTGCTGGGGGACTTGTGACTGTGTGGGGGACCAGGCCAGAGCAGTCTGGACCTGAAGGTCAGCACCCCATGGAAGGGAGCTCTGCTGAGAGAGTTGGTGAGGAGATGAAGCCCCCTGGGAAAGGACTCGTGTTGAAGAAGTTCATGGAGGGCTGTCTGCCATGGGTAGGATCCCACAGTGCAGCAGGGGAAGGGATGAGGAATGGCCCCCCTGGCTAAGGAGAACATCTCATGAGGAACTGACCCAAACCCCCATTCCCCCAGTCCCTGCCCCTCCCTGTGCCACAATGGGGGGAAGAAGGGAGCGAAATCCTGAGAAAAGATCAGTCTGCTGAGAAGGGAGGGGTGGGGGGAGCTGCTTTAAGATCTGGTCCCACTTCTCATCACCCAACTGGTGTCACTGGGGGTGCAGGGCAGGGCCATCAGTTAGAGAGTTTTCTGTCCTTTATTCTGTGCTGAATCTGTTCTGCCCATGACACTGATTGTGGAATGATTTCTCCCTGTCCTTATCTCCACTCCTGAGCCTCTCAGTATCTATTTTCTCCCCTGCCCAGCAGAGAAGGGCGGTGACAGAGCGGCTTTGGTGGGTGTCTGGCCTCCAGCCAGGGCCAAACCACTGTGAGTATCGAAAGGGCTGTGAAGACACAAGCCTATCTGGGAGCTCACTGTTCAGAAAGTCTGTGACACTCATTGATTGTATGTGAAATGCTCCTGGTCTACTGGTAGGTGGCTAATGACCAGCGTGAGGAGAAGACGGGGGGCTTCACCCTTACTGCAGCACCCAGAGCAGCATGGGAAGCTAATCCTTGCCCCAGGGTGCAGGTCATGGGAATGACAGCAGTCATATTTTGGAAAAATACCGCTTGTCAGTTCCTGCAGAGCGTGGAGTGGAGCTCAGGGGAGGCCAGGCTGGGAGGTCTGGAAAGGGCCGTCCAGGCATGGGGACTGAGAACAGTTTTATGGGGTGAGGGTCCCACAACATAGCAGGACTGCTGCTGCCATGTCAGCCACCACCTGGAGCTCCAGGACAGCTTCCGAGGTCCAGAGGAATCATGGAATCATAGAACCCCAGCCTGGTCTGGGTTGGAAGGTTGTGACCCCCAAGGGTCACAGAGCTCCAACCCCCTGACACAGGCAGGGACACCAACCTCCAGGCCTGGAGCTACACAAGGGTGCCCAGGGCCCCAGCCAACCTGGCCTTCAACACCCCCAGGCACGGGGCACCCACCCCCTCTCTGGGCAGCCCCTGCCAGCCCCTCACCACTCTCTCTGCAAAGAACTGCCCCCCAATCTCTCCTCTCCCCCTTCCCTCCTTGAGCTTTAGTTACCAGGCTGCAAGGGCTCACAAGACTCCAGCAAGAATCACCCAGCTCTTACCAACAGCCTCATCCCTTCTGCAGAGAGGATGCCAGAGAAACCAGGTCACTGACACAGGCACCCTACACAGAGCAGCACATGCCACAGCCCTGGTGTGATCATCCAGGACCGTAGCTTGGGAGCCAGTGAATGCTCTCCAATGGTGAGATGAATTTATCTGCATTGTTCCCTAGTAACCTGCTGAATAAAGCGATCAGTGACGTGACTCATCGCTGGGTATCGAGATAAATACAGATGTAAATAGTGATTTATGATTGAGAATATGGAACTTGGGGGTCCCTCTTCTAAAATCATTATCCCTCATGGCTATGAACAAGCCAAGGAAAAATTCATCAAGTAGTTTATTTGTCATTCAATATAATTAATATATAAAATATAAATCAGTATAAAAATTATATATAAACTGTCATATATAAAAGTCATTGTATTTATTTATTAATATATAAATATAGCTATTTTTTTATATATATCCTATGAATTATTAGCTGCTTTTTTTTTTTTTTTTTGGCATTACAGAGCACTGCTAATCAAATAAATCATCACAGAGGCTTCTTCAAGTTGCACAGGCACCCCCTGAAACCACCAGCACGCAGCAGACGTGCACACAGCTCCTCACAGAATAGGAAGCACAGCCAAGTCATGTGAAAGGCAGCAGGGTAAGTGATGCACGGCGCAGCTACGATTTCGGCAGCGCTGTACTGATGTCACTTTATCTCCTGGGGCTGTAATGCAGATAGATGGGAAAGGTCTGAGCGCCTCCCACCCATCCCCAGTACCACAGCACTCCTGGGAGTTTCTGACCATCCCCAAGTAACCAGGGTGGGCACTTTGGGGTGGTTCAGCCCCTTCTCCACATTGTTTCTCCAGAAGCAGTTGAGCACAGCCTGGGATGCAGGAGGGAGGGCTTGAGGGCCATGGGTGGGCAACCTGGAGTGCAGGTGAGCTGGAAGTATTTGAGGAGTTTAAACCCAGGCATGTTCCTTGCTAAAACCAATAAGAAATGTTGTGCAGCATACCTGCAATAGTGATTTGTCAGTGCTGCCTAATTGCTTCTGTCATGAATTAAATAAGCCTGGTGTTCTCCTTAGCAATTCCTTGATAAGATCTGTTGAACAGGAGGTTTCTAAGCAATGGTAAGGAGCTAAGGAGTTCAAGCAAACAGCTCCTTCAGTCTGTCCCTGTGCTCAGGTCTGTCGCCTGAATTCTTACTTAAACCAGGCTGAAACATGAGCTGTCTCTTCCCAAAACCAAACAAAACCCAGATGAGCTGAGATGCCTTGCAGAGCTGGGTTAAGAGCTGTTGAGCATACTGAGTACAGTGAGTACTCAAGTAGTTTAACAGCATGAAAAAAACAGCATCAGGGAGAATTTTGTGGGGAAACTGGGAAAGCCAGCAGCAATCTTTGCCACTAAGCTGAAAGCTGTGCTCCAGGGAAAGTGGGTAATGAAGCCCTTCCCATGTGGTTACCTCCACAGCACTGCAACTAGGCAAACAGAGAAGAGCCTGTGGGGTTTGGGGATTAGAGAATCACAGAATCTTTAAGGTTGGGAAAGACCTCTAAGGTCATCAAGTCCAACACCACCACATCAATCAAACCATGCCCTGGAGTGCCATGTCTACATGTGTTTTGAACCCCTCCAGGGATGGTGACTCCAGCACTGCTCTGGTCCAATGCCTGACCACTCTTTCAGTGAAGAATTTTTCCTAATCTCCAACTTAAACCTTTCCTGATGCAACTTGAGACCATTTTCTCTTCATCTATTGCTACTTGCATGGGAGAAGAGACCAACCCCCACCTCACTACAACCTCCTTTGAGATGGTTGTAGAGAGCCATCAGGTCTCCCCTCAGCCTCCTCCAGGATGAACAGCCCCAGTACCCTCAGTCATTCCTCATCACACTTGTGCTCCAAACCCTTCACCATGTTCATAGAATCATAGAACCATAGCATGTGTTGGGTTGGAAGGGATCTTTAGGGGTTATCTAGTCCAGCTCCCCGCAGTGAGCAGGGCCATCTTCACTAGATCAGGTCGCTCAGAGCCCCATCAAGGCTGAGCTTGGATGTCTCCAGGGATGGGGCCTCCACCACCTCTCTGGAAAACCTATGCCAGTGTCTCACCACCCTCATATTGAAGACTCTTTTCCTAATATCCAACCCAATTCTCCCCGTTTCGAGTTTAAACCATCACCCCTCATCCTATCTTTCCATACCCTTGTGAGCAGAAGCCCTTCAGTAGGATGCCCTTGCATGGCTTCAGTGCCGCACAGCGCAGGCAGCACAGACAGCGTGGCTGCTGTTTGAGCACAGGCTCCAGGACAGACAAGTTCACTTTGTCTTTCTTGGCACCACTCTTGAATTATCCCTTGGCTTGCTGACTTCAGCATTTCTAGGCTGCCAGACCCCTGAGGGCTGCTGGGATCATCTGGCTGGACTTCCATGTAGCACGCTTCATCAGGCGATGCTGAGGTGGCTCAAGATAGGACACAACCTTGGTCTTGATTCACTGAAATGTAATCATGCTGAATAGATTGATGTAGGTGTAGCTTAAGAGACAATTAATATAACTTTAATATGAGAATTTCCATGTTTGAAGGATAGATTAGTTGTGGGTTTTAGCAGAGTATGGCTGTAACTGTGGGAGCTGCTTTGTGAGAGCAGCTCCAGACCTGAGCCAGAACAGGGCAACAGCCTTGGAGATAAAGAAGTGAAGATGGGGAGTCATCAACAATGAGAGCAACGACCAATGAAGAGACAGAGCTGATCTTGTTTTCAGCTCAAAGGGGTTCCTAACTGCTCTGTGCAGGAATGTGTTTTTGAGGTCAGGCAACTCTGGAGAAGAAACGTCAAGAGCATGTGCTGAGGGAGAGGAAGACGTCCAGCCTTCATCCCTGGAGAGCACCAGAGACCCCTGAGTGTCCCTGAGCATGCTCCATCTGGGAGGAGTTAATGGAAATGGCTTCCTGGAGATCACTTGCCTGACCCTGGCTGTTCTTAGAGATGCCAATGAAGATGTAGAGTGACTCTGTGTCCATAGGAGAGATTTGGCTTTAATGGGGGCACACACTGGGAGGAGCGATCGATGCCCTGTGTGCCCAGCGCTGCCACAAAGGATCCTGCTTCACAGGCACCAAGGCCAGGGAGTTTTGATCCTGGCTTCCCAAGACATGATTCTTGACCTGTGTTTTGCCACAGGATCAAAGCTCCAAAACTGGAGCCAAACCCTGGCATTTTTTCCCCTGTCCACCACACACAAAATTTTGACATTATATGTCAAAAATAATTAAAAATGTAATTAATTATGAAATTGATTAATACAAATTCCCCTCATGTTTTTATCCCTGCAGTAAATCAGTGGCACATATGCCTGTAGTTGTCTAAAAGCAAAGACACCAAATGCATGCTGAACACTTTAAAATAGAAACAAGCCTGGAGTGCTGTGCAGAGCATGGATTCCACTGGACCAAAATCCCATGAATGCAGGTATTTACCCCTTTTCCTTGACCAGTTTTGGCTCCTATTGACAAAGGTGGAGGTAGAAAAAGGTTTAATACTTGGCAAGCAGTTTCAGAAGCTGCTCTGTCAGTCTGTGGCTGCACACCTCTGCCTGAACTTGAGGAGGATGCTGGCTGTGAATCACCTGTCCTAAGAAATCCAGCTGCAAGGCAGTTAATCCCATTTACAAAACATCACCCCATCACCTGCCTGTGACAGTTCTGGTGCTGAGCAAAAAACATATGGAAGAAGGTCTGTTTTCATCCCTCCACCCTGGCAGCTCCCAGGGCTTTCCTCTCTTCTTTTTTTTGAGGAGCTTCCCTTGAGCTGCTCTGGAGACAGAGTCCTCCTTATTTGGGCTGTGGGAACGCTCAGAAGATGAAGGTGTCCTCAGAGGACTCATCAGACCTCTGAAAAGCTTCTCAAGAAGAGACTGGAGTTAAGGATTAACCACAAGGCTCTGCAAAGGGAAGCCTCAGAGGACTTCTGTGGTTTTGTGCATCTAGTGTCCAGCTGTTAGAGTTGTCAGGGTCTGGCACAGGCTGCCTAGGGAGGTGGTTGAGTCACCATCCCTGGATGTGTTCTAAAGAAGAGTAGATGAGGTGCTCAGGGAGATGGTTTAGCACAGGGCAGGGACAGTTGGACTCCATGAGCTTAAAGGCCTTTTCCAACCCAGTGATGCTGTGACTCTGTGGTTTTGTGTGTGCAGAGCTCCAGGAGATGTTCCTGCCATGGACATGGGGTAACACCCCCTCTGTATCTGTGCCCACCGATAACCCAAACACAAGGCTCATCCTTAGCCCCATACTGCAGAACACGGGGATTCAAGTGATGGGTTCAACGGCTTGAAGGTGACTTTCAGCACACTCACAAGATGTTTTGGATATTTCTGGGAGCAGAACAACATCTGTATCAACATGGGATTTCTCTCCTACACCTCCACAAGTACCACCAGGCCCATCAGGCTGGGAAAGGTCTGATTTCAGATCCAGGATGAACGACCTTTGCATTTGCCCAGATGAATCCTTCCCACATGGAGCATGCTGATGGGGATGGCCAGGTGGTGAGGAAGAGGTGCAGCTTTAGACCTGTGCCTGTCATGCAGTGAGGGTCCCTGTTCTCCAGGTGCCAACCCCTCAGAAATGCTCGTTTTGAAAGAGAAGCAGCAAAAGGATTTATTAGAAAGCACAGACATGGCACAACGTGTTGGCTGGCATCAGACAGTGAGTATTCCCCTCTCTGCTCTGCCCTGCTCAGGCCCCACCTGGAGTGTTGTGTCCAGTGCTGGGCTCCCTGGGATCAAACAGCCAGGGATCTCCTGGACAGAGTCCAGAGAGGCTCCCAAGGGGATGAAGGGCCTGGAGCATCTCCCCTGTGAGGAAAGGCTGAGGGAGCTGGGGCTGTTCAGCCTGGAGAGAAGAGGACTAAGGAGGAACCTTAATAATGTTTATAAATATCTCAAGTGTGTGATGCAGGGGGAAATGGCCAGCCCCTTTTCGGTGTCTGTGGGGACAGGACAAGGTGCAATGGCTGCAGGTTGGAGCATAGGAAGTTCTGCACCACATGCAGAAGAACTTTCAGACAGTGAGGGTGAGGGAGCCCTGGGACAGGCTGCCCAGGGGGGTGTGTAGTCTCTTTCTCTAGAGAGATCCCAGCCCCTGTCCTAGGGACCCTGCTTTGTCAGGGGGTTGGACCCCATGGGCTCTGGAGGGCCCTTCCAACTCCTATGATTCTGTGTGATTCTGTGATCAAAGAGGAGAATATCCAGACTGGTGCAGCTGGTGAGTAATCATCATTTAAAATCACATACAGCAATGAGTTCTGTTTTCAGTGATTCTGAAAGAACTTTCTCAGAAACGGTACATTTTTTGCATCAGTGCTGCCAAAACCAACACTTTTGGCCCAAGTATGTCTGCAGTGACCTCAGTTCTGTAAAAACTTCCATAGATGTTCAGCAAGAGTTAGACCAAATAATGAACATTGTCCTAACCTTGCTGATGAGAAGCCTGAGTAAATAGCCACACCGTGCTGCTGCCTGCAAGTGCAGCATTGCTCGCACAGACTAAGGGTGGAAGCACACAGGGTTGTGACTCTGTGAGGACAGCAGTGGTGAAAGGTTCCTGGGATTCAAATATCTGAGCTGGTGATGGATGTGTAATACTTGCTTATATGAGCTTCCTAGTTTAAACACAACAAAACAAACCGAAAAGCTTTTAAAAGAGAATAAAATAGAGAATAACAGAGCTGTAACCCAGGGCTTGTCATGTAAATACCAGCACGGAATCGTCCCCCTCACCAGGAGCAAACAAAAGACACGGCAAACCCACTCGCTGTTTGCTTTTCCCTGTTTTCCTCTCCCTTCCTCTTTTGAAACATCCACTAATCCTCATCCCGGGCAGCAGCCCCAGAAGCAGCTGCCAAGGAAACCGGTCCTGCCCGAGGGGTCCAGCCTCTGCTCCCCCTGCAACCAGCACCCACTGTGAAGGTCTGCTGGGCACAGCAGAGAAAGGGTGAGCAGGCCACGGGTGTGCATGCCCCTAACCTCCCCAAAACCCCCTCCCCTGAGAGTGGGCAGAGCCCGTTAGGTCACAGTGAGATCCGAAAGGTGCACGAAACTTGCCTCCTTAGCATGTCGCAGCAGCAAGAGCTGGGCTGAAGGGCCACGGTGTCCCTGGTCGATGGGGACTGCTGCTGCAAGGAGGCTTGTGTTTGCCTGTGTCTCCAGGAAACCCTGGTGCCTGCTCAGAGGGAGGAGGAAGTGTGCTGAGGATTAGTGGCTGCATTTCTCTTGCTTGTCCCACCTAAATAGCTGTGCTGAAATCATGGTCTCTTGTCCTCATGTAGGGATGGGTGGTGGGGCTGAAGAGCTGCTGGCTGGAGAGGAGCTGTATGTGGGTACTGGGGGTGATGAACCCTTCCCAGCAGCACAGCTCCGGCTGCTTCACGGAGTGAGCTTTGCCTCACCTCTGGAACTGAGGGGTGTCCCTCTGCCTCCAGCTGAGAAGATCCTTCAGATCCACATTCTGCATCTACTAGGAAAACTGGCATAGCAGGTTGCCCTCCTATTGAAATGTATGATAGGTGAATAAATTAAAAGCAATTAATGGAGCATGTGGGCAGTTTGCAGATAACTCCCACAAGTCAAGTTGCACAACACCTGGCAGGAACCTCTTCTGGAGGCTGTTGTCATTCAGGGACTGTTCAGCCTGGAGAAGAGGAGACTGAGGGGGATCTGCTCAGTGCTGAGCAACCCCTGAGGGGTGGGCTCAGGAGGAGGGCTCAGGCTGTGTTCAGGGGGGTCCAGGGATGGGACAAGGGGCCGTGGGCACAAACTGGAACAGAGGAAGTTCCTTCTAGCCATGAGGAAGAACTTCTGTGCTGGGAGGGTGGCAGAGCCCTGGGCCAGGCTGCCCAGAGAGCCTGGGGAGTCTCCCTCCATCTCTGGAGACGTCCCCACCCCATGATCCTGGGCACTGTCCTGTGCAGCCTGCTCGAGGGGACCCTGCTCTGGGGGGTGGGACTGGGGGATCTCCTGACAACCCTGTTCAGTCTGTAGGTCTGTGATTCTGTTCACTTGGTACTCATGGTGTTACAGTGGTGCCTGAGGGCTTGAGATGTAATTTGGCAGCAACACCCAACATCATTCTTCATTTCACAGAATCCCAGAGCCTCCTGAGCTGGCAGGGACCTGTAAGGCCCATGGAGCCCAACTCCTGGCTCCTCACAGGCCCAGCCCAGGCAGAGCTGGCACTGAGGGCATCGTCCAGACACCTCCTGCCCTCAGCCCAGCTCCGGGCTGGGACCCCTTCCCTGGGGAGCCTGTGACAGTGCTCGACCCCCCTCTCAGCACAGAACCTCTTCCTGACACCCAGCCTAAACCTCCCCTGGCCCAGCTTCACACCGTTCCCTGGGGTTCTGTCCCTGGTCCCCAAAGAGAGGGGAGAGATCAGCACTGCCCCCTCGTTCCCCTCGGCAGGCAGCCACAGACCCCATGAGGTCTCCCCTCAGCCTCCTCCAGGCTGAACCAACCCAGGACCTTCAGCCTCTCCTGGGGAGCCTTCCCCTCCAGACCCTTCCCCATGCTCGCTGCCTCCTCTGGGCACTCTGTGATAGTTTTGTGTCCCTCTTGTCCTGTGGCACCCAAACCTGCCCCAGGACTGGAGGTGAGGCCGCCCCAGCGCAGGGCAGAGCAGGACAATCCCTCCCTGGACCGGCCGTGCCGTGCTGGATGCACCCCAGGATGAGGTTGGCCTCCTGGCTGCCTGGGCACGCTGCTGGCTCATGGGTAACCCCTGTGGACCCCCAAATCCCTCTCACACGGCTGGTCTCCAGCGCCTGACCCCCAGGCTGGGTGTGCAGCCAGGGTCACCCTTCCCAGGGGCAGGATCCGGCACTCGCCCTTGTTAAACTTCACGCTGTCGGTGCTCACCCAGCTCTCTGACCTGTCCAGGTCTCTGCCAGGCTTCTCCACCCCCAGTGCAGCCAGCAGCTCCTCCCAGTTTGGTGTCATCTCAAACTCACCTCAGACACCCTCTAGCCCTGTGTCCAGGCCCTTCATGGAATCGTTACAAAGAGCTGGGCCTAAAACGGAGCCCTGGGAGCCCCACTAGTGCCTGGCACCAGCCAGATGGAACCCCACTCACCGTCTCCCTCTGGGCCCGGCCTTCATCACATTTCTAGGTGGTCCAGGGAAATGTGAAGCCATGGTCAGCTTAAATGAGATGCGTGCCCAAGAAATGGGCAGTGGTGCTATTTCCATGCCAGGCCTTGCCTGGCCACCGATGGTAAGACATAAGGACAGGGCTGTATGTATGTGGTCACTGATGGTAAGACATAAGGACAGGGCTGTATGTATGTGGTGCATTTCATCATCTGGAGGTACAGAGGGGCACCAGGCCCGAATGGATCACAGCCTAAATGATCATAGAATCTTATTTGACAGCCCTCTCCACATCAGTGAAACCTTCAAGTGTTTTGCTCGTGTTATGCAGTGTGGCAGTGCCAGGGACAACACAGAGCTGATCATGTCAAGATGCAAAACACAAAATGACAGTCCCCTTTTCTTTGCTGGTGCTTTTGCAAGTCAAAAGTGACTGTGGTTTTCTACAAACATATGTCTAAAGCAAGAGCTGAGTACTTTAGAAGAGTAAAAGGCCCTTAAGGAAGTACTGCTGAACATGGGTGACATTTTAGTGTGAGAAAATGGCCTACAAATCACTTTAAATCCTTCCATTGCTCTGCAGAGATGAAGTGTTATACAGAGACAGCTGGATGGGCCCACTACAACAGCCAAAACAGCCCTGATCCAAATATCTGGGCACCTCTTCCCAGCCCACCTCCGCTGAAAATGACTTGTGAATCCATCCTAAGATGGGGTTTGGAGGTTCAGCAGGGATGAATCCTGGGAGAGTCCTGTCCCGTAGCACGTTTTGGGGAAGATAGTGTGAAAATCATCATCCTGGCTGACATAAATCTGCTCTGTGTCTCTTCCAAGGGTGACATGACCCCAGGCAGTATCACAGAAGTTGTTTCATCTCACACAACATTAGCTTGGATTCAGGGGAACCGAAATGCTTTGCAAATGACTGCTTCACATTTATCTCTGTGCCCTATCTGATCCCTACGGATCACTTTTCCTCCCTGCACAGTGTAACCTTCTAGGGTGAGCAGAAGAACTCCGTAGCTCCATATACACTTTATTGGGTACTGATGGAAAGGAACATCCTAGAAATAGGGATTTTGTCTAATTTGCCAACTGAACTAAAGATTGGCTGTTACTGAAAACTCAGATCCAATGAGTACCATAAGCCTGCAAGGAAGGTTTGTGAATATAAATTATTATAATGAATATATGCTAAAAGAAAATATGGTTGTCAGGAAGAGGTTCTGTGCTGAGAGGGGGGTTGGGCGCTGACACAAGCTCCCCAGGGAACGGGTCACTGCCCCAAGCTGGGCTGAGGGCTCCATGGGCCTTACAGGTCCCTGCCACCTCAGGAGGTTCTGGGATTCTAGGATATAAAAAGCAAATTAATAATTAATAGTAAAAAAAAAAAGTAAAAGTCATGTTTTAAATAAGATAAAATCATTTATGTGCATTTTCCAAGACTCTCTGTGCACCTCTGTGGCTAACAGATTTAACCTGCCTCTCAGAGAGAAGGTATATATATCTGTGTGTGTATATATATATGCTCCTTACATATATAAGTATTCCTTTATCTTCCATATGCATTTTTTCTTTCACAGTAACAATGCCCTGTGAGGGGGGAGAACAAGTCCTGGTCAGTAGTGGGATGATAAGACTGAGGCAGTGAATCTTCAGGGAAAATCTTAAAAATCAAGAGTCAGAGAAGGATTTTCTCATGGAGGCATCAGATGCTCACAATTTCTTTCTTGGAGTTTTGGAAAAAGGAGAAAGTGGGTTTTGGGGTTTTTTTTCCTATTCTTGTTTCTCTGCCCATGGAGTAAATCTAAGCTGGGTGGCAAAGAAAAGCCAGTAAAAAGTGCTGAGTAGAGAACCCAAAATCTAGCCAAAAGTCAATATTTTGCTTGTTGAGCAGAATCCATAAAAAAGGCAGAGTAACTGGAAGATTGTGTCCAGCTATGGGCCCCTCAGCTCAAGAAGGACATGGAACTCCTTGGAAGAGCCCAGCACAGGGACACCAAGATGAAGGGAGTGAAACACCTTCCTTATGAGGAGAGGCTGAGGGAGCTGGGCCTCTTTAGCATGGAGGAGACTGAGGGGTGACTTTATTGTTTATATATATGTGAAAGGTGAGAGTCAGGAGGATGAAGCCAGGCCTTCTCAATGATGGCAGTGACAGGACAAGGGGCAGCAGGTGCAAGCTGGAGCAGAGGGAGTTCCATGTGATTATAAGGAGGAACTTTGTCACTGTGAGGGTGGCAGAGCCCTGGGTCAGGCTGCCCAGAGAGGTTCTGTGGAGTCTCCTTCTCTGGAGACATTCAAAACCCATCTAGATGTGTTCCTGTGGGATTTAGTCTGGATGATCCTCCTCTGGCAGGGGTGGGACTTGATGAACTTTCAAGGTCCCTTCCGACCTCTGATGTCCCAGGATTGTGTGATGGAAATGTGGCAATAGCTATTGTATTCCAAATTTTTATCAGGTAAAGATGTTGAAAAGTGCTAGGTGAACAACTCACATCTGAGCTTCCTGGAATATGTCCTCAACTTGTTGGTCTCTTAATGGATCCCACTGGCATTGGACAACATTTGCAGCAAGACAGAAGTGGTGACTGGGAAAAGCTGACTGCCTGAGCATAAAAAAAGCTGAAAGTAGATAATTACAATTGTATTTTTTCCTTATATAGAGGGCTGATCCCTCTACCATGACAAAGATTTTTTGGTTCTTGAATTTGATGGTAGAAATTATTTTCCCAAACAGAAGAATTAAGGGGAAAAAAAATCACAATTAGATATTAAACTGGAAAGGCTTATGTTACATTGGAAAATCTGTGTTTTCAAATCTGAAGGATTAGCTCTCTTGAATTATTTCTAAGGAGCTCTACTAACAGTTTAAAAGATATAATTTGTAGTACTTATTAAAATTAATTTTTATTTATATAACATGCTGTATGAAATGAGGAGCATTCCAGACAGCAGACCTTCAGAAGATGTAATCACAGAATCACAGCCTCCCAAAGTTGAAAAAGACTTTTAAGAGTCCAACCGTCCCTGTCCTGTGCTAAACCATCTCCCTGAGCACCTCATCTCCCCCCTGTTAAACACACCCAGGAGCAGGGACTCAGCCCCCTCCCTGGGCAGCCTGGGCCAGGCCCTGACAACTCTGCCAGGGAAGAACTTTGCCCTCTCAGCTGAGCTGACCCTGCCCTGGCGCAGCTTGAGCCCATTGCCCCTCGTCCCATCTCCTGTCTCCTGGCTGAAGAGACCAGCGCCCACCTCTCTGCACCCTCCTGGCAGGGCAGGGGAGGTGGGGAGAAGGTCTCCCCTCAGCCTCCTCTTCTCCAGGCTGAACCCCCCCAGCTCCTTCAGCCGCTCCTCAGAGGATTTGCCCTCCAGCCCCTTCCCCAGCCTGGTTGCCCTTCTCTGGACACGCTCCAGGCCCTCCCTGTCCTTCTGGTAGTGAGGGGCCCAGAACTGGGCCCAGCTCTCCAGGTGCAGCCTCCCCAGTGCCCAGTGCAGGGGCACAATCCCCTCCCCAGACCTGCTGGCCACACTGGGTCTGGCACAAGCCAGGGTGCCCTTGGCCTTCCTGGCCAGCGGGGCACACTGCTGGCTTGTGGTCAGTCGGCAGTCACCCAGCACCCCCAGGTCCTTCTCTGCCTGACAGCTCTCCAGTCTCCCTCAGCCTGTAGTGCTGTGTGGGGTCGTTATGTCCCATGTGCAGGACTCTGCCCTTGGTGTTGTTAAATCTCACCCCCTTGGTCTCAGCCCATCAGTCCAGTCTGAGGAGAGATCTCTCTTTGCCCAGCAAGGGCTAGCACCTCTGAGGCTGCTGCAGTAACGCATTTTGAGTTGCAGGTCCTCCCCTGTTACTTTCATAGTCTCCTGTATGTCTTGCCTCAACCCTTTGTTGCATCAGGAGGCATTCCTGCTCACATTTTTTTGGTCAGTAGGTAGGAGAAGGGCAGATAGAACCGTGCTGCTACTACTTTCAGCAGTGTTACATGACTCTGAAGCCAGAAGAATGGTTGATAAGGGTCTGGTGTGGGTTTGGGTGTTGCCCCAGGGAGGGCAGAAGTGATGGGCTCGTGGCACCCAGCGCTGGACCCTCTGCTGCCTCTTCCCCAAATGACAGTAAGGTGAAGACTGGTGTTGGTGGTGCCTGTGAACAAGTTGCATTTTCAGGCAGATGGGCTCTCACGTATCTCATACCTCAGAAAACTCTCTGGGGACCTGGCAGAGCTGCCAGATCACCATGTGTTTCTGAAGGCAGCCCCTGCACGGCAGGCTCTGGCGCTATGTTTAGCATGGGGATGAACAGATGGGCTGTTCGCACGGCGCTCGTGCAGGCTGGATTCCCTTGGTGTGAGAATAATGCATGTCTCATCTAGACAGGGTTTAAATGGAGATGAGGAGGATTCGCGTGGAAGAGGTGCTTGGCTTTTCCCATTTTGGGATTTCATTCTAACCTGCTCCAAAATCAGGTTTCTTGGAAGTTTTCCATTTCCTGCAGTTTTTTCCTCTGTTCTGCACAGACAGTACCATCTACTCCTGCGTGTGGAGTCCTCAACTTGTTCCTTTGCTTCTTCTCTCTCTGGATTTTGGGAGTCATTTTGGTATTTTGGTAATTATTAACACAGGTTAGTGCAGTTCTTTCCCTGTAGGTAGAGGATCTGTGTTGTGAACTCAGACTTGGTTGGTCTTTTTCTCACTCTGAATGCAAATATAATTATTGCTGTTTTTATATGAATGTAAAATCTGGCAATCCTTGTTTCTGTGAGCAAGCATCATTACATTCTCTTAGAGCTGAACATGCCAAGCCGAAATTATATATATATATGTATGAAATGCAGAAATGGAGAGCACCAGAGCAAAAATGGTGTGTCAGCAGGCTGCATGTGTGTGTACGGACATGAAAATGGTGTGAAAAGCTAAATTTTTGAGCATTAAGCACTTGACAATCCAGGTCACTTCATGTTAAAACATCTGTAAGGCAAAGGTAGCACAATCCAACCAAAATTTCCATCCATTGGGCTACCAGGTCTAGTGTGGTTTGTCAGTTTATGGGGTTTTATTTTCTGAATGACTGCACAGCTGTTCCCATGAGATTTCATGGCTTCCTGTCTAAAAGGTTTTAGCTCCAGATAAGCAGGAAATGTTGTTTCAATTATCTTAGCTGGACGTATGGTCATAACACTGTTCAATGATGGGCGCTAATGAACTATTTCCTAAATTCAGTGAATCAAATCAAATACACCAGCAGTGTGCTAATGCACACGTTAACAAAATAAATGCCACTAGAAAAGAATCTTGCAAGAATAAAAACATTTTATCCCAGGATTAAATTAAACAGACTTATACTGCACATCAAACATAGTAAAGACCAAGTTTAACTATACATGGGATACGGCAAGGAGCCATAAAAATGTTGGGTTTTAAATTTTATTGATTTATTTTGGTAGGAAAAAGATGTGCTTTGTAAAGAAATTAAAGAACTTGACTTCATAATTTCTTTTTATTAGCAACTGACTCTTCTGAAGCACCTGATTCCTTGCTTGAGTCACAGAATCATGGAGTTTTAGGGGTTGGAAGGGCCCTCCAGAGCCCATGGGGTCCAACCCCCTGCCAAAGCAGGGTCCCTAGGACAGGGCACACAGGGCGCTGTCCAGACGGGGCTGGAATCTCCAGAGAAGGAGACTCCACACCCCCTGGGCAGCCTGGCCCAGGGCTCCCTCACCCTCACCAGGAAGAAGTTCTTCCCCACACTGGGGGGGAACTCCCTGGGCTCCAACTTGAGCCCAGCGCCCCTTGTCCTGTCCCCACAGACACTGAGAAGAGGCTGCCCATGTCCCCCTGTGTCCCACCCTTCAGCTCTTGATCCCCAGTGATCAGATCCCCTCTCAGGCTGCTTCTCTCCAGGCTGAACAGCCCCAGCTCCCTCAGCCTTTCCTCACAGGGGAGATGCTCCAGGCCCTTCATCCCCTTGGGAGCCTCCTCTGGACTCTCTCCAGGAGATCCCTGGCTGTTTGATCCCAGGGAGCCCAGCACTGGACACAACACTCCAGGTGGGGCCTGAGCAGGGCAGAGCAGAGGGGGAGGACCCCCTCCTTTGTGTCAGTTATGTGGTGTTATTGGAGGAGGATCGTTATGTATCCATTCTACGTTCCACATGACATTGTGTTATAGATGAACTCAAAGACACACCTCCATAGCTCAGAGCTTCCCCAGGACTGTGGTCTTTTGCAGACACCATTAACACACCCTACTCCGTTTCTCTAAGCATGTTTATTCTCTTAACTTTCTACCACTATGGATGCCTTATGAATAAGAAACATGAGCAAGACTCATTTCTGTGTACAATGAGGGCTGCAAACGTCCAAATTCTTGTGAAAATAATAAATTGCTATGTAATTCAGCCTCTACTTATTTTTAATATTTTCATCCTTATGGCGGGATATTTATCAGAGGGCAAAATACTGAGTAATAAACATAGCAATTGTGGGGATGAATGTAGGAAAAGGCCAAACATATTTAGGGACATGCATCAAGCTGTGCGGGCGCCCACAGTCTTCTACTGCCTCTGAGCAACAGTGTTGAGTCTGCAGGAGATGCGCAGGGAAATAATGTCTGTGCTACATGCTCTTGGAAGGGAAATCTCCTCTGAGCATCATCTGAGACAAAGAGATGGAGAGGAAAAAATATTTCGCAGACAGAAGAATCGATGGGGTCTCAATTGCTACCTCTTGTTTCTCTTTAACTTGGATTCTTTTGAAGCTGGCTATTCCAGCACCGTGTTTCCCTGTTTGTTACAGAAATGAGTGCACTTTCCTAGCTCCATGTATCCCTTTCTCTCAAAACAAGAAATTAAAAAAAGAAAGAAAGACAAAGGTGGTGAAATCTGCTTCATATTATCAGCTTTAATGCTGATGAAATACAACTGCCATCCTCAGTGAATCCTAGGAGCAAAACTATTGCAGCTACTGCTGGGATTACACTTGTACAGTGGGGAGGGCATGCTTGGTACAACACTGTGAAAGAACTCACAATAGGCTAATCCTCCTATTATCAGCAAAACCTCTCCATTGTGGACACATGAGCCTAACCTGTAGGATGTGATGTGGATGTAACTTCACAGTAGTGACCTTGTAATGCTAAACAGACTGCTTTAAATGCAGAAAGTATTTGGGTGTGCTCTTTTGTAGTTGGTGGCCATGTGTAATTGATTCCATGGTATATTTTTATGTAATGGTTTAATTTCTGTTTGTATGTGCCTGATATTGGCACTGGAGACAGCAACCCAAAGCCCTGAAGTGTGGCCAGGTAGCTAAGACACGTACCCAGAATGGCCAAGCAGCCCCCAAATAGGCCATCCTTCCCATAACCTCTGTTCTCACTCAAGATCATTTGTTGTTCCAGTTGGTGCTTAGGAGTGGAAAACACTTTATGTAACAAAGCTCAGTGCAGTGAGTTTGATTCCCTCTAAAAAACTCAATTTATTTGCCACCCTTCTGACCCTGGTATAGGAGACACCAGGATGGGACCAGACAAGTTGTCACCAGCCACTGCAGGACATCTCTCTGTTAAGATTTTGTCTGTGTTTTGACCTCAGATATTTTACTGCTTAGGCAGCTGACTGGTTTTATCCCCATCATTGATGGTAAGAATGGTGTCACAGTTATTTTATAAACAGTAGTGCTTCCAGTGGCTGAGGCAGGGTCAGTTTTAGGGTGATGTCCTCTTTGGTCAACACTTGCATTTCAGTTTGATTTCTTGGAGAGATTCGGTGAGGCAGCATATATAAACTACAGTGCAAAATGACTCTCCTGATAGCCACAGAGAGCAGCAACTAATGCAGTTTAAGTAATAAAAGTATGAAATCATCTCCACAGAGAGAGCAGAGGTGGTCATGCTCCTCCAGTGTGTCTCGAGACTCAGAATGTCGGCAGCCACGAGCCCTTTTTGGTTAGTGGGGAAAGCAGCAGCTGGCTCAGAG
This sequence comes from Rallus limicola, assembly GCA_022605955.1. Lineage (NCBI taxonomy): Eukaryota > Metazoa > Chordata > Aves > Gruiformes > Rallidae > Rallus > Rallus limicola. The sequence continues at coordinate 965,375 of JAKCOZ010000068.1, read as the reverse complement.
ATGCAGTTGCAGGGAGAAATTTGGCTTAGAGATGATGCTAGAAATTAAATACATTTCAGTCAAAAAATGTAGAATGGTTTTTGGCCAATAGAGTGAACCAAATTTGATGAAACCTGGTGCAGAGTCCAAGATGAGAAAAAGTGCAAAGAAAGATAAAAGCAAGGGAATGTAGGAGCATTGCCCAGGCACCACCGACATGAAAGCAGAGAGAGCTGCCAAGGAAAAAGGGACCTTGCCCATTGCTGCAGTGCTGGATGTAAGCAGAAGAAAGAACAACTCTGAAACCCTACCCCTGCTACAGGAAAACAAAGCAGATATGGGTGTCAAAAGCATCAACCTTCCTCCCAGCCCGAAAATGACTGAGTCTCTTAGGAAATGCTTCTGAGTGTACTGATTTCACATTGTCCTTCCATTTATAGTTCAGGGCTTTTTTGGCTGAGCACAGCCATGCCTAACAAGAATTATGCAATATTAGCCAGAGGAAGAATAAGCTGCAATGCAAAAAAAGTCATACTAAGTTTCTTTACACTTTACAAATACCTCTTTAGAAGATCCTGTATTTTAATGAATTTTTATTTTTTTGGTTGAAATCGATGAATCATCCTGTAAATATAAATGATTAATTTGTTGTACAGAAAAAGTATAGTGAAGTATACCGTGCACAGTATCATGAAGATAATGATATTTAGCTCTTTGAATGATGTGACATTTCTGTCACCTGGCTGTGAACATTTAAGCCCTTGCCAATGACAGATCACGGGCTTATGAAGATCAGAAGGATGTAAGTATTATGCAGTCAGTTCAGATGGAGGTGTTTATTACTAATCCTTCTCGTGTTTTGCCAAGCATTGCTAAGTAAACATCTCACCAACACTTTTTCCTTAAAATTCAGGGTGCTTAATCTACCTACCCCCTGACAAACTACTTTTCAGTGAAAGAAATGGATGGGTGAATCTGCCAAACTCAGAGGTGTCCCCTTCCATCAGTTTCTTTCAGGAGGTCCCATAGGACACACCCAAAGGCAACCAGTAGCCACCTCTGCTGTTCATGTGCTGTCCAACTGACACATCCTTAGGCACTGCTAGGACACCTTAATTTCTGGTGTGAAGTAATGCAAAGACACTTCTTTTCTCCTACCTGACAGTGAATTTTGAAGGCTCCAGTGATGGTGAACATGGAGAACTACCATAAAACCCTCCTCCCCAAAAAAACAAACCCAAAAGAACGTTGATGTATTCCAGACATTAAATGAGTCATAATCTTCTTTATTGTTGTAACACTTCTTTATTGGATCAATATTCTATACAGGAAATTGGTAAAGGACCAGATCTGTCTTTTTTCTGTGGCATCTTTATGCTGTCCCTAGCCACTTGGTGCCAGGGAGCGGTCCATGCATTTATGCAGAAGCTGGATATGGTTATCTTCCTACACACAGCAAGGCAGTGAGCACCGTTGTGTGCATTCACTAAGGAAAACAGGCCCTGTATTAAAATGCCATTTATCATATTATTAATTCAGATGAGTGCTTGAAGATGTCCGAGAAGGTTTCATCAGCTGCAACAAGAGAGGAGGCAGAGAAAAACTCACTGGAAATTCCTGCGGAATATTGCTCCTTCTATTGTCCTCCAGCTTGGCTTAACCCTGAAGTGCAGGTTGACCTGAATTCAGCTAAGAGGAATGTCATTTTGACTTAGTCCAAACAGGCATCATCCTGCCTGCTGCCCACATCCAGGCGGGCTGCGCAGGCTGGAGATCTGGGTGGATGGCAGATTATGTAGGTCTCTGCGAGGAAGCGGCGCTTGTAAACAATCCCCTGTGAGTTCTAATTACAGGAGCTACAGGTGATAGATGCAGACAGCGGGCTTCCTCAGCGTGTGACAGCCTGCTCTTATTAAAAAGGCAAAACCTGCAGCCTTGTCTGCATGTATTACTGCTGGCCTCAGCTGGGTATCCTGGGGCGGTTGTGGGTGGGAAGGGTGCAGATGTGAGCCCCTGCTGCAGAAGTGCTTTTGGAGCAGTCAACTGACCAATATACAGAGCAGCATCCCTGCACAGCATCCCACATAATCTCTCTGATAAGATGCGGTCCTCTGCCCAACAGAAACAGCCATCATGTTTTGGATGAAATAATTATTGGCAGTGTTTTATGATTACTCATTGTTTGGCTTGTATCAAAAATAGTGTGGCCAGCAGGTCTGGGGAGGGGATTGTGCCCCTGCACTGGGCACTGGGGAGGCCGCACCTGGAGTGCTGGGCCCAGTTCTGGGCCCCTCACTACCAGAAGGACAGGGAGGGCCTGGAGCGTGTCCAGAGAAGGGCAACCAGGCTGGGGAAGGGGCTGGAGGGCAAATCCTCTGAGGAGCGGCTGAGGGAGCTGGGGGGGTTCAGCCTGGAGAAGAGGAGGCTGAGGGGAGACCTTCTCCCCACCTCCCCTGCCCTGCCAGGAGGGTGCAGAGAGGTGGGCGCTGGTCTCTTCAGCCAGGGGACAGGAGATGGGACGAGGGGCAATGGGCTCAAGCTGCGCCAGGGCAGGGTCAGCTCAGCTGGGAGGGCAAAGTTCTTCCCTGGCAGAGTTGTCAGGGCCTGGCCCAGGCTGCCCAGGGAGGGGGCTGAGTCCCTGCCCCTGGGTGTGTTTAACAGGGGGGAGATGAGGTGCTCAGGAAGGTGGTTTATCACAGGACAGGGATGGTTGGACTCCATGATCCTAACGGGCTTTTCCAACCTTGTGATTCTGTGATTCTACCTGGCTGTGAAGGCCTTGAATTAATTATGTCTCTCAATATCTGTGAAGTAAGTGTTACATTAATTAGTACATCCATGGTACCAGAGAACTTGCTGCACATCAAAGAACTTGTATTCTAACAGAAGAAATCACGGGCCAGCTCTCTGGTGGGTGAATGGAACCGAAGGAGCGATAGGCCTGCACACCTGCTGACTGCAGCGCTCGCAGCAAAAGGCAGATAAACACTTTTCATGGGCTCTGTTCCACACTGTCATTTTCCATCGGAAATCCATACTGATAATGAGACACTAGAAAGAGCAAGACAGAAAGACCTACTGTAAACTTCAGGATAAAAGGGAAGAATATGGACTTTTTTATCCATCTGGGTTTCTTTTTCGGGAAACTGGCTGGTCAGCCTTTCTTGATTTGAAAATGAGCATGGTGCTTGTCACAGGGAGCATGAATCTTACAAGATGGTGCTTTATTTATAGAATCATAGACTCGTAGAATGGTCTGGGTTGGAAGGGACCTCAAGGGTCACAGAGTTTGTCTTTTTTAAAATTAAATAGGAAGAGCCTAAAATGAGGATTGTAATGATGATCTATTGCAGAAGTGCCTCGAAGCCTCTGAATCATAGAATCCCAGCCTGGTCTAGGTTGGAAGGGACCCCAAGGGTCCCAGAGCTCCAAGCCCCTGACACAGGCAGGGACACCAACCTCCAGGCCTGGAGCTACACAAGGTTGCCCAGGGCCCCAGCCAACCTGGCCTTCAACACCCCCAGGCACGGGGCACCCACCCCCTCTCTGGGCAGCCCCTGCCAGCCCCTCACCACTCTCTCTGCAAAGAACTGCCCCCGAATCTCTCCTCTCCCCCTTCCCTCCTCCAGCTTCACTCCAGCCCCCTTGTCCTGCCAGGCTCTGCCCTTTCACAAGCCCATTCCCCTCCTGTTCCTCTGCTCCCTTCAGGGACTGGCAGGCTGCAATGAGGTCCCCTCACAGCCTTCCCGCAGACACTGTGACTGATCAGTAGCAAGGAATTTTGGTGCATATGTATAAGGTTTCCCTCACAAACACTGAATTTAGAGGAATTGTTGCTCTTACATGAAAGCTGGCATGGGAGGTGCTGTCCTCTAAACCAGCATATCAGCTAGGGACCTCAGCACCTCCCAATCCAGGGAGCCTCCTCTGAACCAGGAGTCCTGCAGACATTCAGATGTGCAGAAGGGGCTCATGGACCCAAGGAGCTGCTGCTCACCTGAGAGCCTGGCAGCTTGGGCTCCCTGGTGTAAATTAATCCTCAGGTTTTCCTGAAATTCTCCTGAGTGAGTTTTCTCCACGTGCAAGTGTGTAGTTAAATGCCTTGAGGTCAAATGGAGCACAAGTCCTGTGAGGAGCAGCTGAGGGAGCTGGAGCTTTTTAACCTTGAGAAAAGAAGGTTGAGGGGAGATTGCTCTCTGCAACTACCTGCAAGGCAGCTGCAGAGATACTGGGGTCAGTCTCTTCTCTCGGGTGACAAGTGACAGGATGAGAGGAAATGGCTTAAAATTGCACCAGGGGAGATTTAGGTCGGGTATCAGAAAGACTTTCTGTGCTGAAAGGGCTGTCAGGCACTGAAACAGGCTCCCTAGGGGGTGATGGAGTCACCATCCCTGGGGGGATTTCAAAGTTGTGTGGATGAAGACATGGTCTAGAGATGGGCTGGGCAGAGTTAGGCTATGGTTGGACTTAATGATCAGAAGGGTCTCTTCCAAACCAGGTGGTACTATGATTCTCTGATAAAAGACACAGAGGGTGAAGACAATGGGAAGCACAGTCACAAGACTAGTGATGAAGAATTCATACCGTGGTGTAGCTCTGCACGTCATAGCTCACTGTAGCTCCATACAGAGCAAGTACGCGCTGATACAAAGTTGGGAGGAGTGGCTGACACACAGGAACACTGTGCTGCCACCCAGAGAGACCTGGACAGGCGGGAGAGCTGGGCAGGGAGAAACCAGAGGAGGTTTGGTAAGTGTTGAGTCTTGCACCTGGGAAGGAATAACTGAAGGAATCCCGAAGGGGATGAAGGGCCTGGAGCATCTCCCCTGTGAGGAAAGGCTGAGGGAGCTGGGGCTGTTCAGCCTGGAGAGAAGAGACTGAGAGGGGATCTGATCAATGGGGATCAAGAGCTGAAGGGTGGGACACAGGGGACATGGGCAGCCTCTTCTCAGTGTCTGTGGGGACAGGACAAGGGGCGCTGGGCTCAAGTTGGAGCCCAGGGAGTTCCCCCCCAATGTGGGGAAGAACTTCTTCCCGGTGAGGGTGAGGGAGCCCTGGGCCAGGCTGCCCAGGGGGTGTGGAGTCTCCTTCTCTGGAGAGATTCCAGCCCTGTCTGGACACCGCCCTGTGTGCCCTGTCCTAGGGACCCTGCTCTAGGGGGTGGGACCCCATGGGCTCTGGGGGTCCCTTCTGACCCGTACGATTTTGTGAGTCTTTGATAATGTGAACAGTGCCCCCTTGCCACCCTTCAGGAGTGCAAACAAGAAACAGACTGTGCACTAGATGCCCCTGATCCTCACTTTCAGCTATCTGCTCTCGTATTTTGAATACAACTGAGCATTTTTTAATCAATTTGTTTCATAGACTGTAGCCTCCATTTCAGGAATGCATATGAATCAAACAATCACCAGCATGGCTCGATTGTCCCTTTAGCCCTTTTGATTTATTTGAAGATGTTTGCATTGATTTCATTAGACAAAAAAATTAATTTCACATTGCATCATTAGCTCTCTGACCAGCTGCTGTCACTGCTTCTTGGAGGGAACACTCAGAGCTCATTACAAAACAGAAATCATTAAACCTAAATCCTGATTTCCCACAAATGTCTGCATTTCTCATGGATACTTTCAAGAAAAAGAAATAACCAAGGGGAAAAAGCACATCTGTCACAAGTAAGAAATAAATGAAATATCTTCTGAAAGAAAAAAAGTCTTTAAATATCTGTGTAGTGTAAGCAAGCAGGGAAATGTGCAAGTGTTGCTTAGATGGATTTTACTTTTTTCCTCTTCATCATAATATTCCCTAAAGTGTTCTGACACTTTAAACTCCTTAAATCTGCCACTCAGAGTTAAAATGTGGTATGACAGACTGTAGGACTGAATCCGACAGAATCTCTGATTTCACTTGAAATGAAAAGGCAAAGACAACTCTGGAAAAGCAAACAAGTCAAAAGAAGAGTGAATGAGAGAGATGAAATAACACCCAGAAAGGAATAAACAGAGAAAGGCAGGGAGTAATCACAGTGCTTGAAAGGATTAGTGGGAGTGAAATGATGGAAAAGGTATGTGGGCAGTGAGAGCACTTACAATGTGGGTAAGAACGTATCATCACAAGAGGAGCTCAGGATTCAAGAGGATGAAGGCAGCTTGCTCCGCTCACGTATTTGGGGATGCTGTTGGAAGAGCGTATGGTGCTGTAAGACAGAGCTGTAGCTCAAGGGGAATCTGTACCCTTGAACGCTTGTTACAACCCACATCTGCCCACAGTGCCCCACGGGAAGGGACGCACAGGCTTACCCTGCAGCTCTGTGGGGACCAACAGAAGGAATGAATCCCTTCAGAGGAGTTGATCATACTCAGCCCTTGAAAGCACAAGGGCAGCACTGAATTAACCTAGACACACCAAAAGATTCCTGTGCAGACCATAAGGTGAGGGAAATCTTTCAGCCAGAACCCTGTCTGCTTGTTCGGATTGCAGGTTCAGATAAAGAACTTTTCTGGGCAAAGTTCTTCCCTGGCAGAGTTGTCAGGGCCTGGCCCAGGCTGCCCAGGGAGGGGGCTGAGTCCCTGCCCCTGGGTGTGTTTAACAGGGGGGAGATGAGGTGCTCAGGGAGATGGTTTAGCACAGGACAGGGACGGTTGGACTCAATGGGCTTAAAGAACTTTTCCAACCCTGTGATGCTGTGATTCTGTATCATTCTTATAACAGCCATAAAAGATGGCAAGACAAGGGGGCTGGAGTGAAGCTGGAGGAGGGAAGGGTGAGAGGAGAGATTGGGGGGCAGTTCTTTGCAGAGAGAGTGGTGAGGGGCTGGCAGGGGCTGCCCAGAGAGGGGGTGGGTGCCCCGTGCCTGGGGGTGTTGAAGGCCAGGTTGGCTGGGGCCCTGGGCAACCTTGTGTAGCTCCAGGCCTGGAGGTTGGTGTCCCTGCCTGTGTCAGGGGGTTGGAGCTCTGTGACCCTTGGGGTCCCTTCCCACCCAGACCAGGCTGGGATTCTCTGGTTCTATGAAAAGAAAGGGTGATGAGGAAGCCTCCTGTAGCACAACCAGATTCAGTTGGAGAATCCATGTTTGTCTTCTAAATTCCAGTGACTTCATCTTCTCCCATAATTACAAAGCTCTGTGCAATTAGGGGAAAGGTATGGGGCTGATTTCTCACACAGCCACCAGACAACTGTTCTCCTGCTTCTATTCAAGCCCTGGTTCAGCAGAAAAGGTGGCACAAAGAGAGAGGAGCCCAGTTGAAACCTTTCTGAGCTCCAGTTTTCCTCTGGGTATGTATAAGCACATGTATAATTCCATACATTTAGTAGGAGAAAAGACATTGCTTTCTGTGATAAATAATATGCTACTTTTCAGGTTCAAGAGGTAGTTCTTTGCATAAAGAGTTTTTTTTTCCACTTGAGAGTATTCCCATTACAGGTGACATTAATTCAGACTACAAAACCAAGCAGATCATCTTGCACAGATATTTTTTTCTTTCACTCAAATCCCCTGTTTTCAGCTATTCTACTTACTTTTTCTAAATTTCTGCTTTTCCAGGTGAAGTTATCTGATCATAACTTTCTAGGCAAAAGGGATTTCTTGAATTATTTGATCAAAACAAGAATGCAGCTCTGCAACAGAGCAGGCAGGAGTCATGAATTCTTACTCTGCTGCTGAACAACTGGTGATTTTTTCTTTTAACAGCTTTACAAAACAAAATTACTTTTATGTTACTTTGGAAGTTAGTTTACCTGAATTTAATTTTGAGGCTGCTGCCAGGTTAGAGGGACAACTCCTTTCCTCTCCTTCGATTACCCCCACTTCAGCACTGTCTGTCCAGGACCAGGTAAATAAGTGAAATGCTCTGGCATCCCCTTATGACCACCCATAAACACATTGTAAACATGAAAAATCACTAAGTTGCTCATTGTCAGTCCTGCCTGGATGCATTTCCCACAGCAGAAACCGCAGCAGCACAACTCCTCTCTGCATCCCCTTTTCTTCTGCTGAACACAGATCATAACAAAATAGCAGGAAAAAACAGATGCCCTTTATCTTGTTGTTGGCCACACATTAGCTATACAGGGATCTTCCCCATGCTGGCTGCCAAAGGTAGCACAAATTCTGAAATGCTGGAGTTTTAAAGGAGTAATTGTTCTTGTATGAATGTCTGCTGTATTGGTGAGGAAAATGTCAGACAGAGCTATCACTATTGAGTCCATCACCTTGTAAACCCATCAAATTACTTTAAATAAAGGAAGCTTGCATTACCACAACTGCAGCATGTCCAGTGATGCACCCACCAGCCACCAGCCACATGTTGCCTCACCATTCAACAGATGTGAAGGGGCCAGGCACATCCAGCATCCTCAGCTTTCCCAGGCTCTGCAGCATCCCCCCCTGTCCGACACCCTTCAGCCAGAAGGTAAAAAGTTTTCCAGCTTCATTTTTGGGCAGGGCCAGTGTTGTGTTTTCACTCATGTAGAAACCCTGCTCTCAAATTGCATATGTAACAAGCCTACAGCAATCACAACATCCAATGGAACGTGGAAGACTATAACTTTGGGCTTGTCTTTTATTGGTGCCTCCTTGTAGGAGAGGAGAAGGCAGCTGGGGATGACCTGCTGGAGAGGAGCTCTGTGGAGAAGGACGTGGGGGTGCTGGTGGGTGACAGGGTGTCCATGAGCCAGCAGTGTGTCCTGGGGCTGAGAGAGACACGGGGGCATCAGGAGGAGTGTGGGCAGCAGGTCACAGGAGGGGATCCTCCCCCTCTGCTCTGCCCTGCTCAGGCCCCACCTGGAGTGTTGTGTCCAGTGCTGGGCTCCCTGGGATCACACAGCCAGGGATCTCCTGGAGAGAGTCCAGAGGAGGCTCCCAAGGGGATGAAGGGCCTGGAGCATCTCCCCTGTGAGGAAAGGCTGAGGGAGCTGGGGCTGTTCAGCCTGGAGAGAAGCAGCCTGAGAGGGGATCTGATCTCTGGGGATCAAGAGCTGAAGGGTGGGACACAGGGGGACATGGGCAGCCTCTGCTCAGTGTCTGTGGGGACAGGACAAGGGGCGCTGGGCTCAAGTTGGAGCCCAGGGAGTTCCCCCCCAATGTGGGGAAGAACTTCTTCCCAGTGAGGGTGGCAGAGCCCTGGGCCAGGCTGCCCAGAGAGCCTGGGGAGTCTCCCTCCACCTCTGGAGACGTTCCCACCCCATGATCCTGGGCACTGTCCTGTGCAGCCTGCTCGAGGGGACCCTGCTCTGGGGGGTGGGACTGAGGGATCTCTAGAGGTTCCTGCCAGCGCCGATCAGTCTGTGTGTCTGTCACTGTGATAACCAACCTCCAGCTGATAGCAAATAGGTCGGTTTCATACTGGGTTACAAAGTCCCCCGTTCCCCTGAGAAACCTTCCTCAAATGGACGGGAGCTAAAAAAAGAGATTATATTCCCCTTGCCCACATCACAGCAGTTCTGCTGCTCAACAGCAGCTTCATTTTTCAGAGCTCCCAGGCTTGTGCTTTTCTGGGCTCAGCTCTCAGTGTGGCTTATGCTTTGCTTTGGGTGTTTGCATGTGCAAAGAATTGCACGTGCAGTTAAAAGCAGGGTGTGCAGACATCCAGTCTGAGACTTTTCGACACTCAATCCCAAATATAAAAAACAATAAAACACATATATTCCATGCATTCCTTTAGAAATCTGCACATGCAAGCAGGTAACAGTAAAACAACTTACTACTGCTTGCATCTGCCATTTAAGAAGCCCAAAAGCAAAGGAGCACCCAGAAAATATGACATTGCACTCACAGCTCTGAAAATCCATCTGTCGATGAACATGAAATTCACCATCTGGCTTCTGTGCTGTAGATGCCTTTGCAAACCCTCAAAAACCAGTTTTGTTTGGGCTTGTGGAGGATCCAGATGGCACTTCCACTGAACTTGGCTCTCCTGTAGCTGGCCACAAATCACTGTGGGTTTTATCAGTGTTGTAAGGATGTTTATTTTTTCAGGTATCTCTAGGTTACCTTTGAAGTTTGCTGCTTCCCTCTTGGCATGCAGAAGGAGATACCTGTTACTTTTTAAAGTCTCTTTGTCCCCTCCACCTATGCTGGGAGTATAGTGAGTTGGTTTAAAGTATTTTGTCTAAATTAGACATGAGGGAAAGAGGCATCACCACCACCTGAATGAAAAATCTATTGATGTTGGTAGAAATTAGAGTTGGTCCAGCAGGACCATAAAGTTTTTGCTTTCCAGGAGTCTGGGTAATCACTGAGATCTGTTTCCAGGCTGTTATCATCTACTGCACTTTCTCTTTACCAGAAATGACACCTGCATTTCACATTGGCTGTTCTACATTGACTACAGATGCAGGCAGAAGTAGTTGGGTATTTAATTACCTATTTGCATACGTGTGTTCAGTCAGGATAATACACATCTTTAATCAATCAAAGCAGAATGAACTTAGAACGGCATTTTTAAGACTGTCCCCACTGCATCTACATCCTCATCAGAGGTTTTACTTCTGCCTGCTGCTGGGATGTTTTACGTCCCCAGTGAGTGCTGTGGCTTCTGGCTCAGTCCAGCAAAATCAGATCAATCTTATCAGATTAAGTACCTGTTGTTCAGGGATGGGAGAGCCTGTGCAATGTGCTACTAAACAGATCCAGGAATCAGTTTTTGTGCATCCTCTTCCCTGTGGAGACGACCAAAAAGCTTTTTTAGGGAGTAAGTTTTGTAAGGACCAAGTCCAGCCCATTGCATTTTACAGTAAAGAGCCACCAGCCTAGTTGGTAAAGCTGTGGATTCAAAGTATCTGTCCCTATTTCCCCATATGTAACACGGCCTGTGTGTGTAAGGTGTACTCGTGTCTCTCCTCCCACCCAGACGTAAGGGGGAATGAGCAGTCAGGAGTTTCTCCATCTGCTGTGCCATTCCCAGAGCCATCATGGGCAAGAGCATCACCAACATCTGTCACCGCAGTTGTTCTTTTGACAGAAGACTCGGTGTTTTAGACACATCTCAGTTTTATACTACTTTGTCCTAGACATCCACCCACAAATTCATAGAATCATAGAATCCCAGACTATGATTATCAATCCCAGACCAGTTTATTACTTGTGTTTTATGTGCATGGCTTTGGGGAAGAGGAAGACTTACACCTCAGCACATCAGGTAATTAGCCAGGACAGCGAGCAGGCCTCTGCTGCTGTGTGCTCTGTGTGGATGGTGTTGATAGGCTTCCTTGTATAGAACCATAGAATCCCAGCCTGGTCTGGGTCAGAAGGGACCCCAAGGGTCACAGAGCTCCAACCCCCTGACACAGGCAGGGACACCAACCTCCAGGCCTGGAGCTACACAAGGTTGCCCAGGGCCCCAGCCAACCTGGCCTTCAACACCCCCAGGCACGGGGCACCCACCCCCTCTCTGAGCAGCCCCTGCCAGCCCCTCACCACTCTCTCTGCAAAGAACTGCCCCCCAGTCTCTCCTCTCCCCCTTCCCTCCTCCAGCTTCACTCCAGCCCCCTTGTCCTGCCAGGCTCTGCCCTTTCACAAGCCCATTCCCCTCCTGTTCCTCTGCTCCCTTCAGGGATGGGCAGGCTGCAATGAGGTCCCCCCAGAAGCAGCCTTCTCTTCTCCAGGCTGAGCCAGCCCAGCTCCCTCAGCCTCTCTGCGTAGGGGAGCTGCTCCAGCCCTCTGAGCATCTCCGTGGCTCCTCTGACCCCTCTCCACCAGCCCCACATCTCTCTTGTCCTGGGGACACAGGACACAGGACTCCAGCTGGGGCCTCCCTAGGGCAGAACAGAGAGGGACAATCCCCTCCCTGTCCCTGCTGCCACCCCTCTGCTGATTACCCCTTAACTTCATTCTTTCCCTGTTCTTTTTAACTACTTATTAATATCTTACCATTATTATGAATATTATTAATTTTCTTCACGTTACTTCCTTATTTTTATTTCTGTTCCTTTTCCATTGTGTTCTACCTCATGAACACTGAACTATCTATTCCCTATTCATTCTGTCTTCCTCGTCTGGAACTGTGGAAGACCAACCAGTCATCTGAATCTGACCTACAGTTCTGAGTCCCATCCAACTGAACATCAAATTTTGGTAAAACACATTACTATAATTTGCCCATGTGTTGTAGAAGGATTTTTTTTTTAATATCTGTTATTAAAACCCCCCAAAACCACAAATCACTTCCTGAGATGCTTATCTGTCATCCCCATGCTTTTTTTTTCCCCTTTTTTTTCCTTATTTTTTCCTTTTTTTCCCTTTTCATCTGTAAAATGCTCCCAAGGGACCAGTGTCCCAAGATACTTCACAGGGAACAGCCGAAGTGGAATAAAGCCACGTGTTTTGGTTTTTCTTATGATGAAGATCAGTCCATCTCCAGCCTCTTTTCAAACAGTGGTAAAAAAATCTTCAGATGATAAGGGTTATTTTATCCTTCATCTGTGTAGGCTAGCTTTGCACGCTGAAAATCATGAGGTTCCACCTCACACCCCTAATTCCCCAGTGCTCAAATTGATCAATTTGATCATCAATCAATCATTCTGAAAGCTCTAATACTTGTCCAGGTGTACCATATAGATGTGGAGTTGACTTGTTACAATGCCCTGAATGTTGTGTTCACCTTTGTGATCACCAGTAACTCCTAAATGGGGATGTATCAGAATTTTGTGAGGAGCCTGTTACAGAAATGATGTGTAAGGAACATGTCTAGTTTATCTGCCACCTCATCTTAAGTTAAAAAAAAAACAACAAACCAACAGAAAATGTGTTTTTCTTCTACTCTGTTAAGAGCAGCAGGATGCTGTAATGTTTCAGACAAGTAAATAAGATGTGGTTTTAAGGTTTACATACGTTAGTAGTGTATTACAACAAAATGCAGTTGTGGCTTACACAAAAATGCATTAAGGAAACATGATGAAAACCTTCTTCATTTCCACCCTCAGTCATTTAATGAGTCAGTAAATGTTCTCCTTTCTCAAATCAAATGCTGTCCAGATGGAGACAGAGAAACATAAATTACGGGGAAACTTCAGAATAAGATCTGACATTGAAAAGTTTACTCAAATGCTACAAGACAAAGAGTAAAACGTGCAAAATACCAACAGCAATATTGAGTTCCATCTCAGAGAAACAGTTAAAAGATCATACTGTAGTGAATTTAAAGCAACTCAAATCATAAAGCAGTCATGTACCCATTGCTTCTCATTAAATAAATAAATTGTTATCACCTGGACTTACTAGTTATTATCTTAAAACAGTGTGAGCTTCCCTGGGCTTACACTGGAATATGTGTCCATGTCTACTCATCGTTCAGTCTCTAAAAGAAAAGCAGGAATCTTGCAGATGCTCATTCACAATGCTATTTCTGATTTACCTTCTCCAAACTGCACCTGGCAGAAACAGCTAAGAGGAAACTGTAGTGAACACTTAATTACAGGATTCCCCCAAGGGAATCCCCCCCCCCACTAAATGTGCAGGAGAGGGTGCAGGCAACACAACCTGACCAGACAGGAGAAGGATCACCAACTTGTCTTACCACCATAGGACACTAGAGGTTTGCTTGTCCATCACTTGGTGCCATCTGAACCTCTGAGAGGTGGCTCTCACAGTATCATAAGGTTGGAAAAGCCCTTTAAGCCCATGGAGTCCAACTGTCCCTGTCCTGTGCTAAACCATCTCCCTGAGCACCTCATCTCCCCCCTGTTAAACACACCCAGGGGCAGGGACTCAGCCCCTCCCTGGGCAGCCTGGGCCAGGCCCTGACAACTCTGCCAGGGAAGAACTTTGCCCTCCCAGCTGAGCTGACCCTGCCCTGGCCCAGCTTGAGCCCATTGCCCCTTGTCCCATCTCCTGTCCCCTGGCTGAAGAGACCAGCGCCCACCTCTCTGCACCCTCCTGGCAGGGCAGGGGAGGCGGGGAGAAGGTCTCCCCTCAGCCTCCTCTTCTCCAGGCTGAACCCCCCCAGCTCCCTCAGCCGCTCCTCAGAGGATTTGCCCTCCAGCCCCTTCCCCAGCCTGGTTGCCCTTCTCTGGACACGCTCCAGGCCCTCCCTGTCCTTCTGGTAGTGAGGGGCCCAGAACTGGGCCCAGCACTCCAGGTGCCCAGTGCAGGGGCACAATCCCCTCCCCAGACCTGCTGGCCACACTATTTTTGATACAAGCCAGTATGCCATTGGCCTCCTTCTGGTATGTTCTGCACCAGGGTTAGTTCACCTTTGAATGTCCTGTAGCAGCCGATGAACCTGCTTCACTGACCTCCAAGTCTGCTTGGTACTTCAGCATGTTCCAAGAAAAGCCTGTGCTATATGTGGGGGGCACAAGGATGAGCAATTGTGGTGAGAGTAAGGAGTGAAAGCGCACTGAAATCCTCCACCTGCACCTACAAGACGTGCTTACTGAGAAGCTACGAGGCAGCTGAGGTCCCTCAGTTTTGGAGAACGCAAAGAGAAGAGAGAGCTTCTCCTCATCCACCAGCCTCCAACCCCCCCCCCCCACCCTCAAGCCCCACGAGCACGGGAATGATAGCAGGGAGATAACCCAGCTGTGGGAGACAAGGTGCCCCTGTTGTGGAGGTAAAAAAGGCAAAGCAGGGTCTGAAAGGCTCATTCTGCATGGCTAGATGCATGAGATGGGGCATGCCAGGATGTACAGGCCTCCTCAGGCCCTGGGCTGCATCTCAGGCACACATGGGTTTTTCTGCTGGTGAAACCTGTGTGCCTGCAGCAGCAGCACACAGTGTGTCACAGCAGTACAGGACACTGATGATCTGAACACAGGTCACAGTGGAATATCTCTGGGATAAGGCCTCTGCCCACTGCCACTGCTGGAATACTGTCACAGGTTCAGGACAGAGGAGTGGCACAGCTTCCTTGTTACTGTTTGGGTTACTATCTAAGTGTGAGGGGGTGTGGCAAAGACAGCATTTGCCTGCTCTGGTCTCTGGGGCAGAATTGTATATTCACAGACTAGCATTGGTGGGAAGGACCCTCAGACCACCCCCCAGAGCACCCCTGCCACAGGCAGGGACACTGCCCCAGCCCAGGGTGCCCCAAGTCCCATCCAACCTGGCCTTGAGCCCTGCCAGTCCTCCCCAGGAAGGATTTCTGCCTCCCAGCCCTTCTCCATCACCCTCCTGCAGCTGAAGGCCCTTCCCCTGGGCCTGGCCCTCCCTGCCCTGGGCACCAGCCCCTCTCCAGCTCTCCTGGAGCCCTTCGAGGGATGGGAAGGGGCTCACAGCTGTCCCCACAAGCAGCCTCCTCTCCTCTCCTCTCCTCTCCTCTCCTCTCCTCTCCTCTCCTCTCCTCTCCTCTCCTCTCCTCTCCTCTCCTCTCCTCTCCTCTCCTCTCCTCTCCTCTCCTCTCCTCTCCTCTCCTCTCCTCTCCTCTCCTCTCCTCTCCTCTCCTCTCCTCTCCTCACCTCTCCTCTCCTCTCCTCTCCTCTCCTCTCCTCTCCTCTCCTCTCCTCTCCTCTCCTCTCCTCTCCTCTCCTCTCCTCTGAGCCAGCCCAGCTCTCCCAGCTCTTGGTCTGTGGGGACAGGACAAGGGGCAATGGCTGCAAGTTGGAGCATAGGAAGTTCTGCACCAACATGGGAAAAACTTTTACACAGTGAGGGTGACAGAGTCGTGGGCCAGGCTGCCCAGGGGGTGTGGAGTCTCCTTCTCTGGAGAGATTCAAGACCCATCTGGATGCCTCCCTGTGCAATATGAGCTGGGGAGCTGCTTTGGCAGGGGGATTGGACCTGATGATCTCTCAAGGTCCCTTCCAACCCCTATGATTCTATGATTCTATGATTCCCAGCCTGGCTCCAGAGCAGAGGGGCTCCAGCCCTCCCATCATGTCTGAGGCTCCTGGGGACTGGGTCCCACAGCTCCGTGTGCTCCTTGTCCTGGGGACCCCCGAGCTGGAGGCAGCGCTGCCGGGGGGTCTGTGTCCCATGTCGGAGCCGAGGGGCAGAATCCCCCTTTCCCAGCCCTGCCAGTGCCCTGGGGATGCAGCACAGGGCACGGGGGGGGGGGGGCTCTCAGGACTGACCGCACACAGTGACAGGTCCATTGAGCTTTACATCAATCAACTCCCCCAAGTCCCTCTCCTCCAGGCTGCTCTCCATCCATTCCCTGCTTAGCCTGTCGTTGTGCTGTGGAAGAAGACAGGCACAGAGCTGTTTCTCCCTTTATCCTCTGGAATTCACTGGCTAACAACGGGGCTGTTCTGGACATGGCACATCAGGGAACTTGACAGTCAGAAAGACTTAGTTGGTAGAAACAGTTCTTTCCTTCCTGTACCCTTCCCCAAATGTGCTTCAAGACTGGATGAAGGGGAGGGGAGGGGAGGTGGATAAGGGATGCAGAAGGTGGAGGAGCAGCAGATAGTCATTTATCCAACACGCAGGTGATGCAGCAGCTCTGGAAGGTGGAAGGAACAGGGACTGCAGAGAAGGAGTGAGGTAGATCCAGGAATTACTGTGCTTGAGAGGAGGGTCTGCAGCAGTGGGAATGGCTACCATGAGGGTGGTACCAGTAACTTCTGGCAAGGTGGTGGTTGTTTTGGGAGCCAGAACAAAATAGATTGAGAAAAAAGAGAATTTAAAAAAAAAAAAAAGGGGAAAAAAAAAAAAGAAAAAAGATAAAAAAAGGAAGAAAAAGAGAAAAATAAAGAAAGAGAAGCTCACAGTAATGAAGACTCAGTTGAGTAAATTAGCAGAGACAGCTGCAAGGATGGGTGCCAGTACTGAGGGAGACCTCGTAGAGAAAAGATAAGCTGTAAAGATAATAATGTCTCCATGCCATCAGAGACATATATTGGAACTTGAGGGTCGTGATGACAATATTATTACTCTGGGCTTGCTCCAAGGGGCAAGGAGCGAATCATCCAGCTTGAAACAGGGCTTGCCTGCAAAGCCTGCAAGGTAGCAGCCAAATAGAATTGCATCTGAAAGGATACACCAGAAGAAAAACTTTGTTAGAGTACATTCAATTAGAGCACAGTTACACAGTTACAGAAAGCCCCTTTGATTCACAGCGCTGCCAGAAAATTGAAAAAAATAAATACATAAGGATGGAGACAGCCAAATTAAAAAAACAAGCTCAGAGACAGCCAACTATTGTTTTATTTGGGTAACTTGATAGGCAATTGTAAGAAAAAGGCGTAATTTACAGTGAAGGTAAGTCAAAGTTAAGATCCAAAGCATTTTTTAACCTCATACCAGATAGCTTTCTATATCCTTAGACACAAAAACTGCTTGAAAAATATGACCTAGAGGAAAAAACCCAACCCCACCAGGCAGCTATACACAAGCAGATTTATGGCTTGCAGAGCCAGTGTAACATAGCTGCTAAATTCAGTCTTGCTCTGAGAAATTCATTACATGACAAATTTGGGGGAGTGGAGGGGGGAATAAAAAATTATGCAGGATGCTAATGGCTGTGTGAGGAAACCCCGGGGAGCCTCGAGGAACTAGTAAAGTGTTTGGAGAGGAAAAAAAAAAGCAGGCATTAAGTATTTTGGGGAAAGCAGAGCAGATGGAGAGATAAACAAAGAAGGTCCAGGGCTTGTGTGGTGTCGGATTGTGGTATGTTCAGACTGAGATGCTGTAAAGAGAGGTATGTGAGGCCAAACAAGAGGGACATGCAGGCATTGTACTGAGCTTGTTAAAAACGACTTAAGAGTAGAGAAGACGTGGGTTTTGGACTGATGCAATTGTACCTCCAACCAACATTCCAGCAGCCCAGCAGTCAAGAAGTATTGCCTGTGACTTAAAATGCACTGCTTGGCTGGTCTTACATAAGGCACAACATCTACAAGACCAAACAAAAAGCTCCAGAGGCTGAAAGGAATGAAATATTTACGTTCCCTGCCTGCAATCACTGTAGTCTGTGGAGGAATTTATTTGGGGAAAGGCAGTCTGTACAATACATGGACGTAAGTCATACGTTGCAAGGAGGAAAGAGTGATGAGTTTATATATATATATATATATTGTTTCCTTTATTATTAATACTTCCAGAATAGAAGGGAACCAAAAAAGCTATTTTCTATGAGAAATTATAATTAAAGGAGCTTGACATTTTGGTGATTGAAGGAACACAAAAAGGCAGTATGATTCAGATTATATATATATATATATTTGTATGTAAGCTCCAAATGATTCTCCAATCAGCTTTTTCCTGCCCCACTCCTTCTAATGCTGGTGCTAGGATGGAGGAGGAAATGAATGAGCCCACCAGAGCCCCTCAAATCAACTGGAATTGGTGTTGCCCATTATGTTACCAGACCCCACTGCCATTTGCAGCTCCAAATGTGGGCAGTGTTAGTATGAAAATAAATCTTCAATCCTAGATCCACTTGGGATATTGAAAGCTTAGAAGGCTTTTGTGAGGGGAGGTGACTTTAAGCAGAGATGACCTGTGAATAAGCACGAGTTTAAGAAAGGAAAGAAGTCCTTAGTCCCTAGATCTGTCCAGTGGCAGCTGAAAGGGGTAAAGCGTATTGACTGTAAATACCTGTGTTCTGGTTATTGCAGCATTTGGAGCTCAAAGTTATGATGTCTGCAGTCAGTTCCCCATGTCAGGGTCACCAGGAGACACGTGAAAGAAGAAGCAGGAATGGGAAGAAAGGGCTCACCACTGGTGATGCTGTGATGGACATGGAAAAGCTGTTACTGCCGAAAGGTTCCCTCTGAGCACCTGAGATGCTTAACATCCAGGTGAACCTACAGAGATGCTTTGCTTGACCAAAGGGTAAAAATACAGAACCATGCCAAAGAGTAAAACTGTTATAAGAGGATTTAAGAGTTGCTGAGTTAAGGTGGCTAAGGAGCCAGGCAGGATCTGAAGGATGAGATGCTTAGCAACGGAAGATGCTATAATAAGATGGAGAGTATCTGTGGTTTCAAGACTTGCTCTTTTTAAAAAATCTTTTTCTTTCTAATGATAAAATAAATGAAGTTCTGGTTCTAAGAAGACTCTAAGAAGACTCAACTCAGTGGCTACTGTCTGCAAAGCAAGGAAATGAAGGAGCCTGAGCTTTACACCTGGAGAGACACAGGTTATGGAGAAGCAGGTCCTGTTATAAGTGAGAATCATGACATTTCCCTGAAAGCTAGGTGAAAGCCTGAAATCAGCCTCCTGAGAATGAGCTTTCAGAGGCACTACAAGGGGAAGGAGCTACAGTTGGCCCAGGAACCCAAAGAGAACACCAAAACTGGTCCTAAGGAAAACACTGAGGAGCAGCAGAAGCATTTAAAACTCTGCCCATTGATCTCACAGATTATGAACTTGGAATTTTGTAATAATATTTGTAATAATATAAAACTACTTGGGTTGATCAGAAAAGATAACTGCAAAAGTCAGCATGACTATTGGGTGTGAATCATGATTACAATGCAGGAATAAAAAAAACCCCAAGGTTGCAGGTGAGGTGAATCGCAGAGCAGAAACGAACAACTGTTGGGCATCTTTTATGGTGCAAAAATACTGGTGATGCTGGCAAACAAAGGTCAGACTAGTGGAGGAGGCCAAGTGGTTAATGCCACTAAAATCCTGAAGACCCTACAAGCATCTAAGGATAGAAATGTATTTAATATAAGCATTTGTTCATGTTATAACGTTGGCACTGATGCCATTTAAAATCGGCACAGGGTTATCTGTATGGAGTGCAGACTGGCTTCTTAATGTTTATACACATTGACTGTAGAAATAGGAGGGTGTCAGATGAGTTCA
The DNA here is from genome assembly GCA_022605955.1 of Rallus limicola. NCBI lineage: Eukaryota > Metazoa > Chordata > Aves > Gruiformes > Rallidae > Rallus > Rallus limicola. Next base: position 945,706 of record JAKCOZ010000068.1, on the reverse strand, counting down.
GGACAAAATTCAAGCTTTATAAAATGTCTGAATTGATATTACAATGTAGCAGTAACATTATTGCAATCCAGCATGGGCATTAACCATGAATGGTGACCCAGAACCCTCTGTATCTTCAGAGGAGGGTACCCCGGGAGGGGGGAACACCCCTGGTCACTTCAGAGGGAGTGCCATGCCCCAACGCTCAGTCCATGAGCAGGGGCAGGGTGCTTCTTCCCATTCGTGAGAACATCTGTCTGGATTTCTCAGCGTTGCTCGTGGAGCAGTTTGTGGGCTGGCTACATGTCCTGGAGTGATGCACACACCGTGTGTTACACCTACAGAGCTGTAGGGGTTGGAAGGATCCTTCAGAGCCCATGGGGTCCAACCCCCTGCCAAAGCAGGGTCCCTAGGACAGGGCACACAGGGCGCTGTCCAGACAGGGCTGGAATCTCTCCAGAGAAGGAGACTCCACACCCCCTGGGCAGCCTGGCCCAGGGCTCCCTCACCCTCACTGGGAAGAAGTTCTTCCCCACATTGGGGGGAACTCCCTGGGCTCCAACTTGAGCCCATTGCCCCTTGTCCTGTCCCCACAGACCCTGAGCAGAGGCTGCCCATGTCCCCTGTGTCCCACCCTTCAGCTCTTGATCCCCAGGGATCAGATCCCCTCTCAGGCTGCTTCTCTCCAGGCTGAACAGCCCCAGCTCCCTCAGCCTTTCCTCACAGGGGAGATGCTCCAGGCCCTTCATCATCTTCACAGCCCTCTGCTGGACTCATTGCCAGTGCATTGCACCCTACAGTCTTCCCAGTACTTTACTAGTCTGGTTATTTCACTTCAGGAAAACACTTTGAAGCCTCCACTCTCCTAGATTAATGGCTGGATCTGTATTGTCATTGCCATACCCAAGAGACTCAATAGCCAGTTAAAAATAGTCAAAACCGCAGTAAGATGATGAATCACAGAATCACAGAGCTGCAGGGGCTGGAAAGGACCTCAAGAGATGATGGGGTCCAACCCCCATTGAAGAGTTTTGCAGAGCTGAGTGGCAGCTGGCTTTGTGAGATGCCATGTTTTGCCAAATTAGAGGAGCCATATGCAGTAGTGGTATAATTATCAGGATAAAACCCAAGAAGAAACGTACTCGTACTGCATACTGGTGGGTGAAGACGGGACTTGTAGTGCTGCCTATGCCTAAGGGTGAAGCTTCAGAGGATGCCACATGTTCTCAGTGCTTTTTAAAACCCAAAGCTCGTAGCTATTCTGCCTGCAATGCTCCACACTAGATTTTTCAGGTCAAAAATACTTCAGACACCAAGAAGAGTTAAAGAACATGTGGTTGTCTGCATAATACAAAGTTTCTGTCAAGAAGTTGGGGAGAAGTTGCCTGGGATCACCTTTTATGATGCCAAGACCTGAAATTCATCGGTGGGTCGTCGATGCCCCATCACTACCAGGTGGGGAAAAAAAAAACCCCAAGTGAAGAACATTGAAGGCTGTGCTTAAAAATGGCCTTTCAGACATGAACTTTGCCATTTGAAACGTAACTCAGATGGCTAAAGGAGACAAACTCATAATAACTTAGACTGAAAGAGACACTGAAAAAGAGTAAGACAGCAGTGATCATGTGAGGATGGTGCTAAAAGGTGATTCCAGGCTGAGGGAACCAGAACCACGTTCAGCCTTTTGGGCTAAGGCCACCTCCAGACAGATACTGCCTCCATAGGTTTCCAGTGTCTATCTCAAAATACTGCTAAGTTGTGGATTCTGAATGATGGGAGAAGGGAGGGTGTTTCAAAAGGAGGAGTTAAATAAGAATTTAAAATCTCTTTCCAAATATAAATACATAGAATTAGTGATCGAAGTACCAGAAGCTAAAAAGTTGTTGGTTGTTTTTTTGGGGGGATTTTTTTGCTTTGTTTTGGTTTTGTTTTGTTTTGTTTTTCAAGAAAGAACCAAACCAAGCCATGACATCTTTATTTGATTTATATTGCTGGGGAAGCCAGGGACTTTGGGTCAGCCTGCAGGAGTGTTAGAAAGTAAGTTTTATAAAAAGCACAGTGCTTGGCATTTGTTTTATCAGCCTAAATTAAACTAATTAGCCTGACAGCATATAGATAAATTAAATGCAGTTCTGAGGATACTGACAGTTGCTTTCCTCAGAAAACGTTTGTCCTTTTTTGGCATGTATAATCGATACATTGGAAATTAAAAAATAATAATTCTTTGCTATGACTCTTCTTGTTTTCATACTTGAAATACCAAGTAATTCTCTCGTTAATTTTATTTTTTTTTTTAGTTTTATATTCTGTTTTGCCTTGGCTTATGAAACACTGAACCGATAAGGCACGAAGAGAGGTTTTCAGATAACTTTCCTGTATTTCTAATGCTAATAGAGGCTTATTTGTGCGTTTTGAGAGGTGTCACTCCCGTCTGTGCAGGTGTTAACATTCCTACCCGCCCTAAATGTTGAGATTTCAATCTGAATGTGGCTTGAAGTCTTGCTGTGATCTTCCTGCCAGGTTCAGCTTCAACTTCAATAAACGAATGTAGCTGGGAGAATTCAACGTGCGGAGTGACTCATGTTATTATAAAGCTGTTTATGGTGAATTGATTTGAATTAATGCTAGAATAATCCCACTCTGCCTGCTACAGCACAGCCATATACTGCCTTCTGGTCCCAGATCCACTTTGCCCCCGGGACAATGACTGTTTCTGCAATGAAACAGCCTAAGCTACTCTGACCTTTCGCTTTTATAAGCACATCTACTTTCTGGTTGGATAAAACAGACACAAATTAGGCAGATTTGGGAACTATAATGTAATGACACAGTTTTAATGTAAAGCTTACGCTGGTTTGTGTGGAGTAAGAACCAGGAGGGCTTCCAGCCCAGGTTATACTGGACCACCCGTATAAGCAGGGGGCTTAAAAACAGAGCACAAGCTGGACTGGGAACAGCATCCTGGGGTGCTGCAGCTCGTGTCCACCCCTGTGAGATGATGGGCTTCCCTGCAGCACAGCGCTGCGCAGCATCACAGAACAGTCACAGAATGGTGTGGGTTGGAAGGGGCTTCAAAGATCAGATAGCCCAGCCCCCTCTGCTAGAGCAGGATCTGGTTGAGGTAGTGAATTTATCTATGCAAATAATATATTTTTTAAATTTTAGGGGGTTTTTTAATAGGAAAGTGTGATCACTGCTGGAAATAACTATTATGTAAAGATAGGACGGCAGTATTTTGTCCAATAAGCAGCTGTTGTGAATACTATGTTGTATTCTTCCCATACCTCTGTGGAGTATTCCCTTCCTCAAAACTTTAAAAAAAAAAAGAACCTTTTCTCCAAAAAGCTGCCTATTTTTTGATCTGTTTCACCTGTAATTTGAAAACTAAGAGTAAACCACGAAGCAGACACATATATTGGAATGCTTCTTCAGTTACTCTTTGTCACTTTCCCCAGTACAGATGAAGAACTAAATTAATCCTTGGTTTTGCTCTCTCAATCCCTGCTCATCGGGTAGGTACATTATTTGCAGGGAAGCAACCCTCTTAAGGAGCTTCCATGTCAGCATGTTTATTCTCTGATTTAGAACCCTCATCTCAGAGACTGAGACACAAGCTTCCTCCAGGCCTTGATCCATTTGAGCTTTGCTATTTGATGTTTTTCCTCCTAGGTAGCTAGAAGCTGGTTATCTGTGTTCATTTCCTGGGATCAGAGTAGGTTGACTTATCTGTGATTTTCAATCTTAAATTTTATTGTTGTTCTTTTGCTTTGGGGTTTGTTTTTTTTTTTTTTTGAGTTTGGTTTTTTTTTTTTTTTTGGACGATTTTTGGCTTTTCTCTGGTCCTGAAGTGCCACTTGTCTGTCAGGATTTCTCAAAGAATTCTCCTGCAGTTTGGAAGTTATTTTGGCTATTTCCCTGAACACTGTAGACTGAATTCTCAAAACCCTGGTGGTCTGAAAGCATCCTTGATTTTTCTCTGTACTTTTCCTTATATGCTTCCTGTGCTGTTAAGCTGTCACACTGCTTAATGCCTTAATGAAACCTTTTTTGGGGAAACCGAGTCAGAATGCAGATGGCCAAAGCCCTGATGGTGTGACGGGGTGGCTTTTGAAATGAGATCCCAGAACTACACTGGAGAAGTGTGCAGCTGACTGTAGACAAGAAATAATTTGTTTTCCTTTTGGGAACGTGGAAACCTGTCCTGAAGTAATCCTGCTGCTGCCATTTTAATTGGGAAAGGGACTTCAGGTAGCGTTATGCATCCAAAAACGCGGCGATGGGGCCAGTGTTCAGCGGGGCTCTGGTGAGGAAACACGGCGACTACCTACAGCTGCTCTTTCGGTGAAGAACATGAGGATTTGGGGGTTGTTTTACCCCGCAGACTTGGAGGAAGCATCCGGGCGGCGCATCCTGCGCCGGTACACACACCGCGGATGGCCCGCACCTTCCCAGCGCACCCCGAGATGGAGCAGCGCGGGAAGAGCGCCTCGCGTCCCCACCTGCACCCCAAAGGGCTGCCTGTCCCCCGGCCGCACAGGAGCAGCTCCGCAGCAGCCGCTCTCCGGGGGGGGGCAGCCGGCTCCGAGCCGCGGCTGCAGCGCCGTTTTGTGCTCGCTGCCTCCCGCACGACGGGGCTGGCTCAAATGCGGGAAAATAGGTGAGAAAAAAAAAAAAAAAAAAAAGAAAAAAAAAAAAAGGAAAGAACAAAAGAACAAAAGGGAAAGAAAAAAACAAGGTGGGGAGGGGGCAGGCTAAGCCTACTGCCGGTGTGTCCTTGCCCCGCCGCACGTATATATAGGGAGCCGCCGGCAGCCCGCGCCCCGGCAGCCGCTCCGCGCCCCGCCGTTAACTTTTCCGCCGCGCTCCGCGGCCTTGCGCATCCCGGCTCCGCGCATCCCGCCCCCGCCCAAGGACCGCCCGGGGAGGGGGGTTGGGGGTTGGCGGCGGCAAACTTTCCGCCCGGGGTGGGGGGGGTGCCGCGGAGACGGCGGCTTCGTCCTTCCTTTAACTCCCACGGCGCGGCTCCGTCCGCACAGCCACCGCCAGCCCCGGGCGGCCGCGCTGAGCGGGAGGGGGGGAGGCGGCGGATCCCCGCGCTCGTCCCCGGCGGCGGGCGCCGCTCCGGCCCGCCCCGCACGGGAGTGAAGGCGCCGAGCTCCGGCGGACTGTGCTGCTGTTGCTCCCGCCGCCGCAGCAGCAGGAAGAGGACGAGGAGGAGGATGGAGCCGGGCAAGGAACCCCGGGCGGTCGCGGGTGAGAAGCCCGGCGAGCCGGAGCCGGCCGTGTCCTTCCAGGCCCGGCTGTGGAAGAACCTGCAGCTGGGGGGCAAGGGCCGGAGCGGCGGCGGGCGGGCGGCAGCCGAGCGCCGCAGTGCGGAGCCCCCCGCCCCGCCGCCGCCGCCGGCGGCCAGCGGCAAGGGGGACCTGCCGCCCGTCGCCAAGTGGAGCGGTTTCAAGCGGCGGAGGCAAGTGCTGGACCGCGTCTTTTCGTCCTCCCAGCCCAACCTTTGCTGCTCGGCCGCCGAGCCGCTGGAGCCGGGTGGCGAGTCCGGCTCCACCCTGCGCCGGCTGCGGGAGCACCTGCTCCCCCAGGGCAAGGGGCCGCCTCCCGGCCGCCGGGACGACCCCGCCGCCGGGGATGAGGGGCCCAAGGGCGGGAAGGAGGGGCGCCGGCCCGGGGCGCACCTGTCCCACCAGAAGAGCTCCTCGCTGCCCAGCACCGCCTGCCTGGAGCAGCTGCTGCAGGGCTCGCCCACCGCCGGCAGAAGGAAGGAGCAGCGGGCGGAGGACAGCGACGGCAGCGCGGTGAGTGTCGGCCCCCGCCGCTCCCCGCGGCGGCCCTCGGCGGGCGAACAGACGGGCCCGGGGCGGTGGCGGGGAGGGAGGGAAGAGCGGGGGGAGAAGGTGTTTCCCGGGTAGAGGAGGCGAGGCAGGAGGGCGGCCGCTGGGGCGGGGAGGGAAGCGAGGGGACGGGCGGCGGCGCAGGAGCGGGAGGCGGCCGGGTCACGGCGCTCCCCGGGGCCCGCCGGAGCGGAGCGCCCTTCGCCTCAGGCGGGGGAACGGCCTCGGGGCCTCCCCGCGCCCAGGGACCCCGGCGCACCGCTTCCCCCGCCGCGGGGCTCTGCCGGGTCCCCGCGGGGTGGTGAGGGGCGCGCGTACCGCGGAGCTGGAGCCGCCTCCCTCAGACCCTCGGTCGGGATGAGGGAGGGCTGAGAGGGGTCCCGAGCCCCGAGGCTGCGCTGTCGTACCGTCACCGCGCTCCCGCACGCCTGGCCCGGGACCGCTCGCTGGGGCCGCTGCCCTTGACGCTGCCAGGGCGGCGGTAACGCCGCTTTCTCCCGTGCCTGGCGGTTCAGCGTGGAGTTATTCCTTCTCTTAACTTCTGCTGGATGGATGGACGGACGGACAGGCGACGGCCGCTGGTACAAACTTTAACAGAGGGTAGGTAATTAATCGTCAGGATGTCCGTCCTTCCATCCATCAGGAGCCCTGTGACCCCCCCCCCCCCCCCCGTGTCGGGGGCAGCTGAGGTACCAAGCCGAAGCTCTTCCCACTGCCAGCGTTGGAATGAGGTGGTGGAGCCGGTCCTGATGGGGCTGCTGAGCCTCGGCATAAATTCCCTGTGAGGAAAAGTGCAAAAACACATGAGTCACCCCCGAGTCTGTGCAACGCTCAGCCGGCATCCATCCACCTTCTGCGAGGAGAGTTGGGTAATACACATTACTGTGTATTGTCTTCTGTCGTTATCAGGGAGAAGCGAGTAGCTGGAGTAGAAGGCACGCTCTGTTTGTCATCAGAAAGAAGCTGTATAAATACATTTGGCTTCTGTTGGTTACAGAACCCGTGGTTGACGTCTAGCAGAGAGAGGTGGGGGTTCTGTGGGGACTTAGAAGCATCTCTGAAGCAGTGGGATGTCTGTGTCCCTCTGCCGAGTTCAGCACCACCTTCATCCAGACCGGGGTCCCATGGGGTAGCTTTGGTGACAGGCACTGTGTTGGCTTTGAAGCTGCTGCAGTTACCCCTGGTATGAACCATGCTTGTGAATGTTTTAGGTTGCCACTTCTTCACACTGGGCTATTTGGATAGGTGTTTACAAACCAGGCGTTTCCCGTGGTCCCTTTCTTCCTTCCCCAGCTCTGGCTCACAAAAATGTATTTCACATTTTAAGTATTATTGTATGGGACCTCAGGATATTCCTCTGTTTAAGACAGCAATTAATAAATACAAAAATATGGGTCCTTTTTAATTTGCAGGGTTTTTTTTTTCACCCCAATGCTGTTCTGCTCTTGTGCTCAGCAGAGAAACAGCACATTTATTTACAAAACATGTCAATTGTTATTTAGCTTTGAGGGCAATACTCTTAAGTTTGGAACAAGGTACAGTCATAACATTTGGAAGGAGTACTGCTAATCAAAACAAAGTGGTACCCAAGCTTTCCAGCACTTGTCTTTAATTAGCAGGATTATGGCAAATCCCTCTGAGCAGTTTCTAGTATTAACTTGAAGTGTGCCTGCAAACCAGACCTGATATTTTTGATATGAAATAAAGCTTGTTTATGTCCCTTGTGTGTTGGTGGAGTTTGCAGAACTTGCTGATGGTGGTTTTGTTTCAGAGGGGTGATTTGAAACAGCTGTTCTGCTCATCCCCTGCTCCTCTCATCTCTAGGAGTATAATCTCAGGCAGATTATTAAATCTGATTTAATTCCTCAGCTTCGATGAGCACTGGGGTGAGTTAGGGAAATGAATCTCAGGCTACAGAGTACCTATTTGACCATCTTCAGTGGTGTCTGGTACTCAGTCATCTCCTGCAGAGAGAGGCACCTTCCACTGTGAGTTTCCAATCCAGTGTGCACCAGGGTTCAAGCCTTGCACGTGTACCCCCAGGTCAGTAAAGCCCCCACCTAGCTTCGGTCACAGCATTTACACACCTCTGAGGATCTGGGATTAGAAGTATTCTGATGTGTTTGGAGTAATTTAGTGTTTTTCAAATCCAAGTTTTCCTTAGAGTGGTGCAGACTTCTGGAGGTGCCCAGGTTCTTAGAGCCCAGCGTCCCTATGTGTTCAAAGATAAAAAAAAAAAATAAATCTGGTAATTAACAGAATCACAAAAATTAGATGAAATTACCTGAAAGTGAAACGACACTAGAGTTGAAACTTGCTTTAGAATGGATTTAAGGTTTGGTGGAAATCCAGGGGCAAGCAAATGCTACTGCTTCTTTCAGATGAAGGCTGTTGAAGTCCATGCAAGAAGAGACCTGGTAGACACTTTAAGGGAGATGGTGGGGAAGAATAAACTGCTGGGTGAAGTCAAAGTTCTCATGCTTTTCAGCAGAACCGATGGGAGTTGTTGCCAGCAAAAAGGAGCACAGGTCAGCGTGGTGGATGGGAAGAGTTGGAGTGTAAATTGCTGTGCTTTGTGTGGATTTAATCTTCGACTGTACCTTTTGGGATAGCTGAACTGTTTAAAAACAGTTTGAACTGGTTTAAAATGTGGAATAGCGATGATGTGTTGGACAGGGCAAGTCTAGTGGAGACCTAGTTCTCTCCACACTGAATGCAGCTTCTGTTGTAGCAAAGAGTAGCATCTCTGAGTAAAGGTGCACTCTTGGGCCTGGGCTGGGGTCTTATGCAAAGAATAACCATTATGTTTGAGCCCTCAGTACTGACTCAGTTCTCCCCCAAAGACTGAATACATCCCAAAGCTGTCCTTGACTATTTCTGGGGAGAGAAGCCAATTGTCACCACTATATCTGTGGACAGGAAAGTTAGAGTCTTTTTAAAGGGTACACAGAGTGTACACACAGTTTATGGGGACAGTGTGGAACTATACATTGTTCTTCTCGCAACTTATGGACTCGTAGAATGGTCAGGGCTGGAAGGGAGCCTAAAGATCATCAATTTCCAACCTCCCCTGCCACCTCTCACCACCCAGGCTGCCCAAGGCCCCATCCAAATCTGGCCTTGAACACCTCCAGGGAGGGGGCAGCCACCACCTCCCTGGGCACCCTGTGCCAGGGCCCCTCCACCCTTGTAGGGAAGAATTTCTTCCAAATCATAGAACCCCAGCCTGGTCTGGGTTGGAAGGGACCCCAGGGGTCACAGAGCTCCAACCCCCTGACACAGGCAGGGACACCAACCTCCAGGCCTGGAGCTACACAAGGTTGCCCAGGGCCCCAGTCAACCTGGCCTTCAACACCCCCAGGCACGGGGCACCCACCCCCTCTCTGGGCAGTCCATTCTAGCAATCTTCTTCTCCCCATTTCCAATTTAAACCTATTCCCCCTCGTGCTATTACTCCAGGCACTTCTTCCAAAGGCTATATGGCAGGTTTGCTTGGCTATGCCTTTCCAAAGCCTAGTTGTGGCATTTGGTCACTTTTGTTTAGCTTAGAGCAGATAAACCTCATGTGGGCACAGACCTGGAAACCTGATTTAAGGTTGCATGCTGGGCAGTGCTCTCTCCAGGGAGCCAGGGGTGATGGAAGCCTCTCTGAGTGCTTCATGGGCAGGCGATAAATGTCAGCAGCTCTTCAGGCCTTCTGCTGCTCTTGAGGACATCAGAGGGTGAGTGTGCCAGCCTCTGAAGGTTTTGTTCCACTTGCCACTCATGATTTGCTTCTCCTTGCCAGGGGAAGCTTGGATTGACCCAGTGGTGCCTGTGCCAGTCTGACCTTTCCCTGGGGTGCAAGATGTAGCTTCATGGTTGGCTGGGGCCCTGGGTAATATTGTGTAGCTCCAGGCCTGGAGGTTGGTGTCCCTGCCTGTGTCAGGGGGTTGGAGCTCTGTGACCCTTGGGGTCCCTTCCAACCCAGACCAGGCTGGGATTCTGTGATTCGTTATACCACTTGCAGTTTGTTATAATCATGCAGTGAAAACCAGGGGGTGGAAATACCACTCTTTTCTTAAGGTTTGCAATAACAAGGGACTTGCAAGTGTTTCATCATCTTTATGGAAGAACATGGGTGTGGGCATATGTCATCTTAAAACAGCAGTGGACTTGAAGAGCTCCGAGTTAGAGGGTTCGTGACTCTCAGGCTCTCTGAGGGTGTCAGGCCTGCAGCCTGGCTGCTGTGGGTGTGCTTCCCCAGTGGGTTTTCTTGCAAGGTGGCAGCAATTTTTCTTGCAAGGTATCAGATCTGGTAGCTGCAAACTTTGTGACTTTTTAAAGCGTGTCACTGCTTGATCTATGAAGCCTAGAGAACAGACAGGTTCTTAACAGCTTCCCTCCCCATGTGTCTTGGGTTCTGTGGTTATGGGGGTGAAATGGGGACGTGGGAGAGCTCTAGGGTTATTTTGGGGGCTGGTGGCTGGAGGAGGGGGAAGGAATCTAGAGCTGCTGCTCAACCTCTGGATGCATAGCAATAGGAAATGAAGTTTCATTAGTTTTGCTGTACACAGAACTATTTGCTTAATTAATTAACTTCCTTCAGACCTACGTTAGGTCTGCAGGGTCAGAGACTGGGTAACAGTGGTCTGGATTATGTAAAATGGCATGATGTGAGGAGAGAGATGAGACTATGAGAGAAACTATCCAGATACAGGGTCTCTCCCGTCCTCTCAGTGATGTGTAAGTATGGCTGAGCACAGCTGGTGTAAGAGGGTGAGCTGGGCCCTGTGGAAGGAGGCTGCATTTTGAGGGCAGGAAGCATGCCTCTGTGACTGAGATGTCATATAATCCCAGCCTGGTCTGGGTTGGAAGGGACCCCAAGGGTCCCAGAGCTCCAACCCCCTGACACAGGCAGGGACACCAACCTCCAGGCCTGGAGCTACACAAGGTTGCCCAGGGCCCCAGCCAACCTGGCCTTCAACACCCCCAGGCACGGGGCATCCACCACCAGGAAGCTGTCCAGGAAGGAGAAAGGGAAGAGTATTGATGAAGTAGGAGCAGAAGCAGAGCTGCAAGGAAGCCTGCAGAGAAGAGAGGATGCTTTTTTGGGTTTGGTGTGGAGAGGGGTGTGCAGTGAGAACCTGGCTGGCATACTATGCATGTTTCTCTGCCTGTACCAGAACAAATCTATAGCTGGCTTTGAGCCCCTGGAGTTGGTGAGGTTACACAAGGGAAAAATTTGGCTTGTTTGTTCTAATTGGTGTATGTCACGAGTCACGTTTCAGTAACTGATCCTGCCAGAAGGAGGCAAAGGAACACAACAAAGACAAAAGAAAAGGCAGAAGATGTCAGTGAGAAGCTACATGGGTAATGTCACCTGAGAGATTCTTAATTGCTAGTTCAGATTTCTAGGAAACTGCACCAGGAAAGGTGAAGGTCGTGAGGAAAATGAAACAATTCTGGCTGCCAAGGATTACCTTTTCCTGAGATTATGCCAACACAGAACTGGAAGAGTTGGAGGGAACAACTTTGTGCAGGTATACGGAGCATGTTTTGAGGGCAGCAGTGCTCTGAAAATAAGAAGGCAGAGTTTTTGGCAACAGGGATAAATAAAGCTTGCTTTTGGGGATCTGGCCATTGGTGCACAGGGAATAAGTAGATTAGCACATGGATTGGAAAAGCCTGGAGCTTGTTAGCAGAAATTACATACGAGTAGAAATAGTGAGCAGGAGTAAAAAGCCATTGCTAACGATTAAATTCTTTTTAAGAAAGCTCTTTCAGTCTCTCCAAGCTGTTAGTTTCTCCAAGAGTTTAAGCAAGCATCTGATTTTATCAAGGGATGATCTGCATTACCCTGTTCTGTCACTGTATTAATCCCTGAGCAGAGGGTTATCTGTGACAGCTTGTGGTGCAGTAACCTGTTCCTTATGCCCTGACCAACCAGTCTGTCAAACGACAGGATGTTAATACAGCCTGTGTATGCTACTGACATGAAAATGAAGAGATGGCACAGTAGAACTGTATTTAATTATATCCTGAGTAACCTCTGCTTAATTAACTAAAGAATCTCTCTGGAGTTTTCAGTGAGCTGCATCGTTTTGGCATTGGTTTGGATTTGTCCTCATGTGAAGTACTTACATGTTCTGAAGTAGCAGCTGCTGATTGAGTTTGTGCATGACCTTGTTTAAGCTTTACTTTTGCACCCCCCCACCCCCCACCTTCATGGCTCATATGTAGTAAGGTGCACATAGTAGAGCCAGTGAATTGAGAATGGGTGGATGGGGCTTGTAAAATAAGTCAGGTTTCCCCTAAACTGTCCCTGTGGTAGGCTTGATTTGTCAAGGCTACAAATTAGGTCACCTTGGGTTCAGCCTTTTGTTTTACGTGGAGTTTGTGTCCTGCTCAGGGATGTGGCAGCGTCTGGTTCATCCCTTCCTGCAGCGCTGAACTGATGACAAACCAGACCAGGCACCCAGGAAAACGATCCCCCTGGACTCATAAATATTGAAGGACTGTGGGGCTCCTGGTTCGTACCTTGCCAGAGGTTTCCTGTTTCAGAGGCTCAGAGCTGTGAGAGACCATCACTGTCAAAAAATCTAGTTTAGAGAGTTTCACACTCCTCGTGTGAGAAGTGGGAGCTCAGCGTAGAGCTGCTGCAGTGTGGGGATGCTTGTCAGCAAAACCAGCTCGTTACTCATGCTTTATGTGCATGGCTTTGGGGAAGAGGAAGACTTACACCTCAGCACATCAGGTAATTAACCAGGACAGCGAGCAGGCCTCTGCTGCTGTGTGCTCTGTGTGGATGGTATTGATAGGCTTCCATGTATAGAACCATAGAATCCCAGCCTGGTCTGGGTCAGAAGGGACCCCAAGGGTCACAGAGCTCCAACCCCCTGACACAGGCCTATTGCTGCCCCTGCCTTGCATCCCAGCCTCACAACAAAAATGTAACAGAGCAAAAATCTGTGCTGAATGACAGACATGCTGTTCTGATACCCTCTCTTTTCACAGATGAGGTGTATTCCATGAGCACTGGACCACGTTGAGGTCAGGTGATGGCACAGCAGAAACACATACAAGGATTTTACTGTTGGTAGGAAGGGAATTTGAGCTGCTGGGACAGGCTGTGTTGAGCTGTGAAAACGTCACAAGCCTCCTCAACACTTTCCCTGAGCTGTCCCTTCCTTTTGATGTAGGGAAGCGTGAACCTCTGTGAGCAGTTTATTCCTTCCTTCAGCCTCTATTCTCTATCACTCTTGGCTGTTCATTCCTTTAGATCTTTTTAATAGCTATTTGTCAGATAGACCCCTCCTTTTTAACTCACTTCTGCGTTACCTCCTTCCTACTGAGATCACAAGTTGCTGCAAAAACATCCTGAGGCAGCAACAGTGCAAACTTCTGAATGAAATACTGTGTTTGGAACTTCATTCAGACACGTGTGAATCTCTCTTCAGAGCTTTGTGGTTCTTCTCCACCTTCCTTCTGCTCATTTCCTAGGGGGGGAGAGAGGAAGTAAATTTCTTCCTGGAAAAACAAAGCTGGTTCTTTGGGGAATCAACTTTTTAAAGGGTAGACAATGGCAAGACAAGGGGGCTGGAGTGAAGCTGGAGGAGGGAAGGGGGAGAGGAGAGATTGGGGGGCAGTTCTTTGCAGAGAGAGTGGTGAGGGGCTGGCAGGGGCTGCCCAGAGAGGGGGTGGGTGCCCCGTGCCTGGGGGTGTTGAAGGCCAGGTTGGCTGGGGCCCTGGGCAACCTTGTGTAGCTCCAGGCCTGGAGGTTGGTGTCCCTGCCTGTGTCAGGGGGTTGGAGCTCTGTGACCCTTGGGGTCCCTTCCCACCCAGACCAGGCTGGGATTCTATGATTCTTTCATTTATTCTAACTGTTCTTTTAACCACTGGCTCTGTTAATATGCTTTCTAAAACCCCCTACCAGAACAGCTTTTGACATGCTGCAGTTGGTCAGACTTTTGGTCTCCTCCTTCTGGTCCTGTTCCAGGGAACTCCTGCAACCATTTCTCAAGAAAACTGTGCTCAAGCATGAGTCATGAAATGTGGTATCAGGCAGGTTTTTTTGTTGTTTATTTTTCTTTTTCTTTGGAGAAAGGAGGAGTGGTGTTTACAGGTGGAAACTGGCTGTAGCCTGAACACTGGGCATGCTAGGGGTAGGATGCCATTCCGTTGTGATCTACAGAATCTGGTGGCATTCAGCTTACCACCTCTGGTCATGATGGGACAGTCACGTTAAGCAGAGATGAATAATCCTTTGAAGACTTGCAAACATCTGATGAACAAGCTAAAACTAATGTGCCTCAGAGGTTCTTTGTGCAGTATATCCAATTACCCGTTCAGTACCTTGCAGCTAATGAACATCCTTACTGGTTTCTCACCTTCTGCAGGCTGTTCTGTTTCATGTCTCTCATGTAGGGGATGCACGTACCGGTGAGACATTTGCTTGCTGCTTCTGATGTCTGCTATTAAATCCACAGCCAGACTGCCCTGTAGCTAATGGTAAATATTTTATGGAGGTTTTTAGATGGATACCAAAATCTTCTGTGTAGAGCTGGAGGGGTGAGAACCCAGACACTTCTCTGATGCCTGTGTTTGGTTAGGGTGAGTTATGCTGCAGTTCATGTAATGATAAAAGGAGGAGAACTGTAGCTAATGTTTTTGTTGGTATCTGTAGGCAAAGTTCTCTTTCCAGTCTCTCTCTACCCAGTTCTGGAGCCTGGGACAAGGCATGTGGCACAGGCTACTGGCTGAAACGTGGTTTTGCTCTGTGCTGGGAGACCTGATGTGAGAGACCTTTTTTCAGAAACTAATTCTTGCCTGGTTTGGATATAACTTCATGTTCAGCTGTGGTGAAGCTCCTGTGCTCTGACCAGAAGATGTAAAGTTCCTTCCAGGAGCACACTAACTCTTGTTTGTTGGGTTTTGTTTTGGTTTTTTTTTTTTTTAATCCCCAAATCTAGTAAATTCTACCTATTTCTTTAGGCATTTGCTTAAAAAAAAAATAAAATCCAGCTGATCATCTCAGACAAATGGCTCTAAATTCTTGGAGACAGGGGATAAAACTCTTTCCAGTTGGAAAAAAAAAGCAACCCCACAAACAACTGCTGGCTTTCTAGTCTTGTATTAGCTGGGTGAGGAATGATGATGAAATGAAAACCTGCACACAGCAGAGAGAGAGCCTGAAGTTCCAGGAGGCTTGATGAAATGTGGATGGAATTATTGAACTCTGCTAATTGAAGGCATTAAGGACATCCTGACTCTCCCAGTCAAAGCCCTATTGCCCTCTTTGGCACAGCTATTTATATTCTGTTACAGTTTTAATAACTGCATTTTAAATTTTTGGACATTATTGACATTAGGTGGAGTGGTTTGATGTTCTGGATTACTGTAGTCACTGTGGTATTAATGTGGACACTTTGGTACCACAAGAACTGGCTTTTGCAGTTTGGTTTTCTACCATATTTTAATGAAAATAACAGCAATACCATATGGGAATCAGCTGGAGTCCAGGAAATATGAGGGAATAAATGCATATTCCTTAGGTAATCCTTGTGTAAAAACCCCAGTGTGACATGAATTGGGAATTTTTGTCTTGTTTATAAGATTTATGTCTAGGATTCAGCTAATGTAGTTTGATATGCAGGGTGATAGTTAGTCATCATGTGCAATTTATGTGCTGAGGTTTAGGTTAGAGTGTTTCCTGCAAATTAGTGTGGATTAATGATAGAAATAGTCTAATAATCTTAATTTGCTGGAGACTTGAATTTCTGGAGCGATCTACAGAATGAAGTGACTTTCCTTTTAAGCTTTTATCTACACAGCTTGGTGGAGGGGGTTGGGGTTTGGTTTTTTTTGTTGGTTTTTTGTTGTTGTTGTTGTTTTTATGTTTTTTTTTTTATTTTTATTTCCCCCTTTAACAGCACTCAGGTGCTTTGATGGCTGGGATTTCGGAGTAGAGACATAGTGTAGATGAGCTCCTTGGCTCCAGGAAGTTTAACTGTTATCGGTCATGTAATGTGGAATTTTCTGTATTTCATGGATCTCTCACAGAGGTGCTGTTTCTTCACCACCTAATGCAGGAGGACAGAGCCTCTTCCCTGCTCACAGGTACATACTTCTCACCAAAGCCAGACGAAGGAAACAGGAATAGCCCTAAAAGTTCTGGTGTGGTAGGAAACAGCTTGTTTGGAGCAATTTGTGTTATACCTCATTCTCCTTTTCCCAACAGATCCTTTTTTAGCATGATGTCAGCATGCAAAATGCTGCCTTATTTTGGTTCTAAATTCTTGCTTCTTTTGCTTTTCTAATTTTCCTTAAATCTTGGGGATTTTAAGAATATTCTATTCCTTTTCCCCTGACTATAAAGAGCTAGAAGAGAATCACCTGTAAAATTACAAATACAGACAGAGCTTTTCAAGGGCATTCAGGGTTTCTGTGTGCCCTCCTAAAGGTGATGTATTGAAGGACAGCTGTCACAGCTGATGTCTCTCAAGCCCTGTTAAATAATTTCAGCTCTCTAGAAGCCAGATATTAAATGCACAGCTGTAGAGTGTCCTGCTCCTTCAGACGGTGCTGTTCCTCCAGACAAACATTAACTTCAGGCCTGCTCAAAGCAATGTTTTGAATACTACAAGCTGCAGTTAGTCATATATTGCCAGCAGCCTCTGTCAGGTGCAGGATTGCAGGCCAATAATTAACTAACTTGATCTTTCTAGCCAGTGTTTTTAAATATAAAGAAGACCTGCCATACCCTAGATATACCACTCAGTAACAAAAACACAGTAAAAGCATACAAAAGCATGCTTGACAATTATTCCTGCTCATTCCTGCTTGCTTTTTGGTTTGGTTTTTGCTTTGGTTTTTGCTGTAGCAAAGCTCCTGTGGTTGTACATTTTGTTATTTGGAAAAGAAATGCAAGCACTGAAATGCAGGTTTATTGACCGGTTACTGTGTGACTTGATCTGTATGTAACCAGCAACTTTTGTCAAAATCCCAGGGTCAGTTGCTTGGTTATAGGAGGAGGAGCAGTTGCTTATATACTTAAGGATATTCCTGTTTTTACTGATGGTTGAAAATACCCACAAGAAAATGAAGAGCTTCTGTTTGTCCCTTATGCTGGGCAGTAGGTGAGGTGCCACAGTCCATCCTTGTCTCAGGGGACATAGTGGGTGGTTTAGCTACTTCTTCCCTGCTGTGATATCTGCCTCAGAGCTAGCTCTGGGTGTTTTGAGGAGCTCTTTGATGTGAGGGCTTGGTTGTACCTGGGTGGAGGTGTGAGGAAGGCAAGAGGGAGAGATACCTGCCATGTGCTGGCAGGATGCTGCACGCCAACGTGGTTTTGGTTCCCTTCTGGTGTAGTGAGTGGTGCAAAAGAACAAGAGGGGTTGGCATCACCTAAGTCAAACTCCAGAGCTGGAGCCCGCAATACAAAAAAGAAGATATGTATCATCTTTTAAACAGGGACATTATGCAGTACAAGAGAGATGTGGGGCTGGTGGAGAGGGGTCAGAGGAGCCACGGAGATGCTCAGAGGGCTGGAGCAGCTCCCCTACGCAGAGAGGCTGAGGGAGCTGGGCTGGCTCAGCCTGGAGAAGAGAAGGCTGCTTCTGGGGGGACCTCACTGCAGCCTGCCAGTCCCTGAAGGGAGCAGAGGAACAGGAGGGGAATGGGCTTGTGAAAGGGCAGAGCCTGGCAGGACAAGGGGGCTGGAGTGAAGCTGGAGGAGGGAAGGGGGAGAGGAGAGATTGGGGGGCAGTTCTTTGCAGAGAGAGTGGTGAGGGGCTGGCAGGGGCTGCCCAGAGAGGGGGTGGGTGCCCCGTCCCTGGGGGTGTTGAAGGCCAGGTTGGCTGGGGCCCTGGGCAACCTTGTGTAGCTCCAGGCCTGGAGGTTGGTGTCCCTGCCTGTGTCAGGGGGTTGGAGCTCTGTGACCCTTGGGGTCCCTTCTGACCCAGACCAGGCTGTGATTCTACTATTTTATGAAACTTAAGTATGGTTTGTGGTCTTTCTAAGCCCAGAGGTCTTGACATGTTTATTCCCTGCACCAGAGAATCTGTACCAACGTTTTGAGAGGTGCTGTTTGGAGGGGTTGTGATGCCCAGCAGAAGTGGGTCCTACAGAAAGCACGAGCGTTTTGAGATGCAGCAGCAACAGAAAGCTACTCAGAATCTTTGCAAGGACATCAATCAGTTGCTTGCTGTGTCAGTCCTTTTTTTAGCAAGGCAGAATGACTTCACTCTGTTGGTTTTTATTCAGATGTGGTTGATGTCATGCCTGCGCCTTCTTTTGGCTTTGAGATGGCTGATGGGGGCCCTGAGGGGAAGAAGAGGTGGGGTGGTCACAGTGGGACTGTAAGTACTGCTCTGGGGATGCAAGGGGGGTTGGCCAGGTCTGTAAGACTGCTCCCAGCCCTTGCTGGGAGGTTTTGTTTAGCAAAAGGGGTTTGAATTGGTTCCAGAGTGAGGTGAGAAGAGTGTTGATGTGAGTGTGCATGAGTGGAAGGGGGAGGAAGGTCCCAGGGAACATGTGCTGAAGCTTCTGCATTAGACTGGAGTCCCTTCTGCTCTGCTCACTGCCACGTGTCATCCTCCTTGCAATAATTGCTGTGTTAATGGTTTATGTGCTAATACCAGAGTCACAATCAAGCTCTCAGAGATTTACCAAGCCAGTTCTAGCAGCTCCTCTGGTAACTTGTTTCCTGGTCTCTTAGCTCAGTGTTGCAGAGGGGATGGGGGTCCTCCCCTGCCTCAGCTGTTAGTGCCCCTGGTGTTTAATCCTGGTTCAATAACAGGCCCATTCTTGGCCATTTATTTAATATTTTGTCAGCATCTTCATAGTACTGCAATAATAATAATAATAGTAACAACTACAACTACTACTACTACAATTCGATTACAGAATACATTTTTTAATGTATTACAAAATAGACAATAGATTACATAACTTTATTATAGAATTAATTATATTTTATTATATAATGAATTTTATTGTTATATTTAATTATATATGATAATAAATACAAATATATAATTATAATGATCCTTAATATTAATATTATTAATATTTAGTAAGTGAAAGCATCAGTAGCTCTTCAGTCTTTCTGCCTCACTTATGTAAGACTCTTCTTGCAGGCTTTAGTGGGATAGGTTATGGGTTTCCATATGTGTCCTGCAATATATTTGCTTGCTAAGGCGGATCTGTAGGTCTCAATTATTAAAAGAGTGCAGAGTTCTGCTGCACCAAGGGTGTGATGACAGATGGCATAGTGATGCCAGATTGCAGAAGGGTTGCAGCAGTGTGTCACTGTCACATTATTTAGGTACAGCCTTCAGAAGCCACTGATCTGTTCCCTTTCATTGCCCAGAATCTGGAGGCATGTTGTCCTTCAGAAGGCACTTGGGGAAGGAGAGACAGGAGAGGTTTTCTTTCCTTGCAGCTTTCTAGGGCATCCTGGCTGAGGTAGTTGTCGCTTGGGTTTTTGAATTCATCAGGGAATGGAGTGGTTTTCTGCTATATATAATGCAGAATGAAGTCAATATTTCAGCACTTTGAGGTTTGGCAGGAAAAAGGATTGACATCTTTTATTGACTGAATTTGTTAGGAGCAGGGCACAGCTATAACCCACGAGTTTATTTTTAAGAGTATGGAAAAGCTTATTACCATGTTGCTGAAATCTTTGTTGCTGGACATAAGACTGAGGTATTAGAGACTTAGCAGAGTAAAACCGCTTGATATTTCCTAATGAAGACTGAGATTTGGGGAGGCAGCAATGTGAACATGTGTGTTTTGATTTGTTTTTTTTTTAATCCAATCTTGTTGAAAAGTGAGTAACTTATGACCAGGATACATAAAAACTTCACACTTATAGTCTTAGTGTATCGGGTTGGACCCGATGATCTCTCGAGGTCCCTTCTGACCCCTATAATTCTGTGATTCTATGACCTTCTCTCTGAAGCATTTGATATTTGGGGAAAACTTTACCTGTCTTGTAAAAAGTGTATGAAATATTTGTCTTGTAGCATAGATCTTATTTGTGGCACATGTGTTTATATCATTTTTATTCCTTGTCACCTGGTAATCATAGAACCCCAGCCTGGTCTGGGTGGGAAGGGACCCCAAGGGTCACAGAGCTCCAACCCCCTGACACAGGCAGGGACACCAACCTCCAGGCCTGGAGCTACACAAGGCTGCCCAGGGCCCCAGCCAACCTGGCCTTCAACACCCCCAGGGACGGGGCACCCACCCCCTCTCTGGGCAGCCCCTGCCAGCCCCTCACCACTCTCTCTGCAAAGAACTGCCCCCCAATCTCTCCTCTCCCCCTTCCCTCCTCCAGCTTCACTCCAGCCCCCTTGTCCTGCCAGGCTCTGCCCTTTCACAAGCCCATTCCCCTCCTGTTCCTCTGCTCCCTTCAGGGACTGGCAGGCTGCAATGAGGTCCCCCCAGAAGCAGCCTTCTCTTCTCCAGGCTGAGCCAGCCCAGCTCCCTCAGCCTCTCTGCGTAGGGGAGCTGCTCCAGCCCTCTGAGCATCTCCGGGGCTCCTCTGACCCCTCTCCACCAGCCCCACATCTCTCTTGTATTGCATAATGTGCCTGTTTAAAATAAGATACAGCTATTACAGGGCTAAATTATTAATTTTCACAAAATTCAGGATTACCACTTAAAATGTCACTAGCCAGGTACACTTACTCTGGTTATTGGATGTGATTTATTTGTTATGTCGTATCATTTGACCTTCTCCCTGCCCCCACTGCCCTGCCAGGAGGGTGCAGAGAGGTGGGTGATGGTCTGTTCAGCCAGGGGACAGGAGATGGGACAGGGAAATGGCCTCAATACCACACTTTAACATTTGGTCTATAATAATACTAACTTGTGGTGAGCCCTGGAATGGTCAGGCAGCTGCACTGCACGATTGTTGTAGGCCCTTCTGATGGAAGCAGCCTGCTCAGTTCTGCTCTAAATTTGATTTTTAAAAGGTGGGGAAAATGGGAAAAAGCAAGGTCATGGGCTTCTGGTGTTCATGGTATTTGTTCATCAGAAAAAGAAGCATTTTAATGAAGTTACCCTCTCAGGCTGCCAAAGGAATTGCCTTCCTAAATAGAGCTAGACATCAGCTGAGTTGTTTTTCTCAACCCACCATGTTTTAAGTTTGCTTAGAGCAACTGTGTAATTTCTGTTTGGGGAATCTGCTGTTTGTTTTAACCCTTGGGAGAGGATTAAACTAGTTTAATATATATATTTATTTATTTAATCTCAGAAAGGGCCAACCTTAGATTTAATTTGTGCTGCTTGATTGCCTGTGATGGAGAAAACTCCTTCAGGCCTAAAATACATTAAAGTGTTGGGTTGGGTTTTTTGTTTTGTTTTATTTTCTTGGGTTTTTTTTGGGTATTTTTTGTTTGTTTGTTTTTAAAATGACTCTGTGGCTTCCAAAAAAAAAAAAAAGTGAGCCAAGTTACCCAGTTGAGTTGTTCTCCCTGTGTGGAAGAGGAGCTCTGCGGAGAAGGACCTGGGGGTGCTGGTGGGTGACAGGGTGGCCATGAGCCAGCAGTGTGTCCTGGGGCTGAGAGAGAAACTGGGATCCTGGGGGCATCAGGAGGAGTGTGGGCAGCAGGTCACAGGAGGGGATCCTCCCCCTCTGCTCTGCCCTGCTCAGGCCCCACCTGGAGTGTTGTGTCCAGTGCTGGGCTCCCTGGGATCACACAGCCAGGGATCTCCTGGAGAGAGACCAGAGGAGGCTCCCAAGGGGATGAAGGGCCTGGAGCATCTCCCCTGTGAGGAAAGGCTGAGGGAGCTGGGGCTGTTCAGCCTGGAGAGAAGCAGCCTGAGAGGGGATCTGATCACTGGGGATCAAGAGCTGAAGGGTGGGACACAGGGGGACATGGGCAGCCTCTTCTGTGTGTCTGTGGGGACAGGACAAGGGGTGCTGGGCTCAAGTGGGAGCCCAGGGAGTTCCCCCCCAATGTGGGGAAGAACTTCTTCCCGGTGAGGGTGAGGGAGCCCTGGGCCAGGCTGCCCAGGGGGTGTGGAGTCTCCTTCTCTGGAGAGATTCCAGCCCCGTCTGGACACCGCCCTGTGTGCCCTGTCCTAGAGACCCTGCTTTGGCAGGGGGTTGGACCCCATGGGCTCTGGAGGCCCCTTCCAACCCCTGTGATTCTGTGAGTCTGTGAATACAAGCATCAGTCTGTGAGCAGTGTGTCTGGGTGAAAAGATGATAAAACATGAAGGACAAGGTTATTATTGGAGTAGCCTTTTTAACAGTAAGCAGGAGGAGAAACCTCTGGTGCTGCTCTGTGACAGATGTCTAGTGCTGTTCTCTGCAGTACAGCTGTAGTCACTTTAAGGGGTGGCCAGTGACACTGGGAATGACTCAGAACTAGATGCTGCAGCACCTCAATCATCAGTGCCCAGATACTTATAACTGGCAAATGCTAAAAAAGAGACAAGAAAATCAGCCCTCTGTCTCTTCCCACCCTTCCTCAATCCCAGTGGCTCTCCCTGGTTTTATAGATTTGGCTTTTATAAGGCTACATACCAACAAAGGGCAAGAATTTTTTTGGGCAATCCAAACTGACTGTGTTATAATCAACCTGTTCTGCTTGCCTTTATGTGTAAAATATTCCTGGCTCAGAGGTTGACTCCACCAGGCTGTTATACTCATCTTGTATTGATAGCAGATTAAAAATAGACTTGCATGTTGATCTGTGTTGACCTTGTAGTATTTTTCTTAAAAACCTTCTGATACTTTTCCAGTGAGATGCTCTGGGAACCCTCCATCTCCTTACAATGCCAAGAGGAAAAAAAGTCCAGCACATAATAAGGTGGCCTAGGAATAATAACTAGCTTTCCAGCCCACAGAGGGGCTTTCCAGTTGAATTACTTTCAAAACATGAAGCGTACTTGGTGGATGACCTCATAATGGCAGCGTGAGGTTGGTGTCCTCTGCTCGTAACCATGAAGCTGAGCTGTGGTTTGGGAAGAAACTTTGTGCTTCCTGAAGTACACAATTTGAATGGGGATGATGTACCTGTTTGGTCAAGAACAACTAGTCATGGGTTTCCTTTACTGTTCATTTAGGAGAGAAGTTTTCTGATAATTGGTATTTTAGTTTCTCAGAAGATCGATAAATCAAATTAAAAAGCTTTTATCAGAAGTGCACTGAGTTTTTATTTTAAACTTCAAGCTGAAACAATCAATTTTTGTGTTATTACCTGGGGATGGTAAGGCACAAACACAGAGGGAAATGGAAGGTTTTTGTCCACAGAAGTTGAAGGCAAGATGTAACCTCATAAAATGTGGTAGCAGTGACAAGCAAGGGCACAAGGAGGGTGCAGAGAGGTGGGGATGGTCTCTTCAGCCAGGGGACAGGAGATGGGACGAGGGGCAATGGGCTCAAGCTGCGCCAGGGCAGGGTCAGCTCAGCTGGGAGGGCAAAGTTCTTCCCTGGCAGAGCTGTCAGGGCCTGGCCCAGACTGCCCAGGGAGGGGGCTGAGTCCCTGCCCCTGGGTGTGTTTAACAGGGGGGAGATGAGGTGCTCAGGGAGATGGTTTAGCACAGGACAGAGATGGTTGGACTCCATGAGTTTAAAGGGCTTTTCCAACCTGGTGATTCTGTGAAACAGCTTAAGAGGACACTGAGATGATTAGCAGTAGAATAAACAATCATCACCTCATCTGTTCAGTAATTGCTGTTCCTAAGAAAGCCACTCAGACACTGACATGTCTGATCTCTTATGTAAAACTGTGGTTAATTTGTTTCCTTGTCTGTCAATGAAATATGATCTATGGAAAATACATCAGACTTTCTCTTCAGGATGGGAAAGATACTGCTAACATAATGGGCTTCTTGATGAAAGAAGGAAATCTAGATTTTAATTTGAATGCAGGCTGGCTTTTCTCCCCAAGGTGCTTGTTTCCAAAGCTGGCTGTGCAAAAGGGATCTTCAACCAGTGGAGTCCTGGATCCATCACTGGGCTTGGGATACATCCGTTCATGAGACTTCCCCATCTGCCTGCAGATTCTGCATGCCCCTGTAGCACCCATTTTGGCCAGCTGCTGGGAAATGAATCTGTTTCTCTTGGTGTTCACTAAATTCCTTGGTCTAAGGCTTAGGAAGAAAACCACTTCTGAAAAGGATGGAGAGGGCTCTCAGCTGACCATAGTCTGATTGTTGGGGTGTTTTGGTGTTAGCCTACATTATTAAATTCCAGATCCAAATTTTGGTGGAAGAAGATGCGTCTGAAATGTCTCAGTGACATTGCAAGACTGTTCTGCAATGGGATATTGTGTTTAAAGTGAGCATGTTGCCTCCTTCTGTTCATTCTTTGCAGAGAAGGACGTGGGGGTGCTGCTGGGTGACAGGGTGTCCATGAGCCAGCAGTGTGTCCTGGGGCTGAGAGAGACAATGGGATCCTGGGGGCATCAGGAGGAGTGTGGGCAGCAGGTCACAGGAGGGGATCCTCCCCCTCTGCTCTGCCCTGCTCAGGCCCCAGCTGGAGTGTTGTGTCCAGTGCTGGGCTCCCTGGGATCAAACAGCCAGGGATCTCCTGGAGAGAGTCCAGAGGAGGCTCCCAAGGGGATGAAGGGCCTGGAGCATCTCCCCTGTGAGGAAAGGCTGAGGGAGCTGGGGCTGTTCAGCCTGGAGAGAAGCAGCCTGAGAGGGGATCTGATCACTGGGGATCAAGAGCTGAAGGGTGGGACACAGGGGACATGGGCAGCCTCTGCTCAGTGTCTGTGGGGACAGGACAAGGGGCGCTGGGCTCAAGTTGGAGCCCAGGGAGTTCCCCCCCAATGTGGGGAAGAACTTCTTCCCGGTGAGGGAGCCCTGGGCCAGGCTGCCCAGGGGGTGTGGAGTCTCCTTCTCTGGAGAGATTCCAGCCCCGTCTGGACAGCGTCCTGTGTGCCCTGTCCTAGGGACCCTGCTTTGGCAGGGGGTTGGACCCCATGGGCTCTGGAGGGCCCTTCCAAACCCCGACAGCTCTGTGATTCAGTGATTTTCTTTGATGTCCTCAAGGTTAGGATGCCTGGGTGGGAAGATGCTTTCTGTGAAAGTTCTGAGAGAATTTGGGTGGGCACCGGGGTTCAGACCAGTTCTGTCGTGTTGAGTTTCTGAAACCTGGGTGTCTGGGAGGCTTTGCTGGCAGGAATGAAAATTCAGACTTCACAAGCACCTCATATAGATGGCACTTGACCAGGAATGGTGAGGGTCTCGATGTCAGCATTGGGTAAAAGCTCCTCCAAGTTCAGCTGTGGAAGCATTCTAAAAGCTGCTGCAGAGCTGTAGGAGAGACACAGGACACACTTGGTTTGCCCTCTGTCCCTCACCCAGGGATTCTGTGTAGGCGATGTCATGTCTAGTTGGTGTCAGGAATTTGAAATGACCCCATCCTACAAAAAGCTTGCAAAAAATTTGGTTTGCAACCTTTCATGGACAGTTTTTCACCTGTTTTGTCCTCTTGCAGAATCATAAGACAGTGATAAAAATCTGGCATCACATTGCTGACCTGGTCCTGGCAGCATATGTTATTCTATTCTGTAGCGTTCTGTGCCCTGTGTTTAATATCATACCACTTCTGAATGACTGTAGGGTTTGATTTGGAGTGCTGGTGTAATATCTGACATTTTTAATATTACTGTTCGTTGTGCAGCCAAAGTTCTGCTAGAACAGAAGAGCTGATGTAGTTAATTGTGTGTATTTTTTGGTCACAGGAAAACTTGGGAGGTTTCAAGTGGAAAAATCAGTGGGTTTATGTGTAAAATGGTATGGATTATTTATAAAAATGAAACAACACAGTCTTTCTCTCCTGTCTGGTCAAATGCCAGCTTGATGGTACATATGATGGTGCAGAATTTATTCCAGAGCCTTTCCACCCAAAAGCCTGCGTGCCAGTGGTAACCCAGAAACCCTCTTGCTCCTGAAATCTAACATTACGTTGAGTCTCAGTGATTCTCCTTCCTTGCTCCTCCTCCCACACCCACCCAGCTTAAGTTTTGTTTGCATTGTGTGGGATTCATCCTAATTTGCTTTCCTTTCTGAGTTACTTCAGGTGTGGGGTTATCTGAATGAAATGCAGTGAATGGTTTGAATGTACACTTCAATTTAAGATGATGGTTGCTAATATATGTGATTCATATTTTTAACCATTCCCTCCCCCTCCCTTATTTTTTACCCAGTGAAGTGAAAAGCGAAATATTCAGCCTCTGCTGTCCCTAGACTTGAGATGTGAAACCTGCAGTCTTCCAGTTTCAGCATCCTATATCCTGGGCTGCTGCTGTGCACGTGGAGATTTAGCACAGGTATCATCTCTGCAGCTGCAGACAGATTTAATTTACATTGAGTTGTGTCTGCACCCTTTTTTATTCTTTTCTTTTTTTTTTTTTTTCCCTTCCTCTTGTTGATCCAGGCAGAGGAGAAACACAGATGAAACGGAGCAATATCGTTTTAACAGATAATTGAGGAAAAGCTAATTAACGTTTTAATTGTTCTGAATTTTAAGTGGTTCCTGCTTATTCACTGAGGGTTTAAGAACTCCCTTCTATGACTACCCTGATTACATTAATTACTATTCTTGGTGTAGACTACTTCTATTGCTTGGAATTAATTTCTGTATAAGGTTACATGCTCAGCTGGTGTTAATGGGTGTACTTCTGTGATACACAAGGCAAAGGTTGAGTTTGCATCTGCTCATGATTTGATCTTGCTTTGGTATATGTAAGTCGTGCTCTAGGGATGTAGGTATTGTAAGCAAGGGTAAGGCATTGGGTTCTACCAGTCAGGAGTTACTATCTGAGGAGTTAGAATCCTAGAATCATTGAAATATAGAAGGGTTTGGGTGGGAAGGGTCCTCCAAGCCACCACAGTGCCCCCCTGCCACAGGCAGGGACACCCTCCCCCCAGCCCCATCCTACCCGGCCTTGAGCCCTGCCAGGGATCCCAGGGCAGCCCCAGCTTCTCTGGGCACCCTGGGCCAGGGCCTCCCCCCTCCCCAGGAAGGATTTCTGCCTCCCAGCCCCTCTCCATCCCCCTCCTGCAGCTGAAGGCCCTTCCCCTGGGCCTGGCCCTCCCTGCCCTGGGCACCAGCTCCTCTACAGCTCTTCTGGAGCCCCTTGAGGGACGGACGGGGCTCAGAGCTGTCCCCACAAGCAGCCATCTCTTCTCTCTCAGCCTGGCTCCAGAGCAGAGGGGCTCCAGTCCTTGCATCATCTCCGTGGCCTCCTTGTCAACCTTGCACTTGGCCTTGAACTTCCTGTGGTTCACACAGGCCTACCTCTCCAATGTCCCCCTGAACGCCATCCCTTCCTCCAGCATGCTGACCCACTGCACAGCTCTGTGTCACTGAGGTTGTGTCCTATCCCACTGTCCGTGTCTCTGACAAAGATGTCAGTGCCAGTCCCAGTACTGATCCCAGAGGAACTCCACTTGCATTGGTCTCCAATTGGACATTGAGCCACTGACTGCAACTCTTGGAGTACAACTCTGCAGCCAACTCCTTACCCACCGACCGGTCCATCCCTCAAGTCCGTATCTCTCCAGTTTACAGGTGAGGGTGTCATGTGGGACAGATACTTCACACAACTCCAGGTAGA
Organism: Rallus limicola; assembly: GCA_022605955.1. Classification (NCBI taxonomy): domain Eukaryota; kingdom Metazoa; phylum Chordata; class Aves; order Gruiformes; family Rallidae; genus Rallus; species Rallus limicola. The sequence goes on along the minus strand of JAKCOZ010000068.1, from coordinate 918,318 downwards.
TGATGTTTGTCAGTCTTCCCTTATCCACTAATACTGTAAGCTCATTGTAGAAGGCCACCAGATTTGTCAGGCCCTTGGTGAAGCCACATTGGCTGTCACTAATCACCTCCCCATTTTCCATGTGCCTGAGCAGTTTCCAGGAGGATCTGCTCCATGATCCTGCCAGGCACAGCAGTGAGACTGACCAGCCTGTAGTTGTCTGAGTCCTTCTTGTTTCTCTTTTACAATTGGGGGTTATGTTTCCCCTTTGCCAGCCAGTGGGGCTGTCACTGGACTGGCACAGCATCTCAGATAGGATGGAGGGTGGCTGAGACACTTCATCTGCCAGCTCCCTGGTCAGCCGTGGGTGCATCTCATCAGGTCCCAGGGACTTGTGCACCTTCAGCTGCCTTGGACGGTCTCAAACCTGATCCTCTCCTATAGTGGGTGATTCTCCATTCTCCAAGTCCCTGTCTTTTCCTGCTGTCCCTTGTGTGGTGTGGTTAGAGCTCTTGACTGTGAAGATTGAGGGGAAAAAAGTAATTGAGCACCTCAGCCTTCTCCATACCCCAGGTAACCAGGTTTCCTGTTTCATCCCAGAGGGCCCCCACGTTTCCTTTGCCTTCCTGTGATGGCTGATGCACCTCTAGAAGCTTTTCTTGTCACCACTGATGTCTCTGGACAGATTTATTTCTTCCAGGGCTTTCGCTCTCCTCACCTGATCCCTGGCTGCTCAGACAGCTCCTCTGTATTCCTCCAGGCTACCTGTCCTGGATTCCAGGTGGTCTCCCCTTCTGGGTTTGTGTTTGCCCAGGAGCTCCTTGTTCATCTCTGCAGGCCGTGGCTGCAGAAGACACATGAATGAACAGAAATCCATCCTCTAGTAATTAACAATATAGATTATGATAGCTGTTACTGGGATTTTTTTGGGGATGGGGCTGTTGATTTGGGCATTTCGTTTTGTTTTGTTTTTTTTTTTTTCCCTCAGTGAAAAGTGCTTAATGTCAAATGAAGTAAGAACTGGCTTAAGGAAGAGATATTTGTTCACCTTTGTTTACAAGATGATACTGGAATTTTCAGTAGCCTGCAGGGAAGTAAATAGAGGCTCTGCTGAAGGAAAAGATGGGTTGCAGGAAACAGCTGTCTTACCATTTCTAAAACAGATTACAAGACAGGTGGAAAAAATCTTTGTTTCTTTTGTGTTTTAAGTTCTATATGTAAAAAAAAAAAAAACAACAAAAAAAACCTAATTTATGACACCACTGAAGTGCATCATATGCATGCCTGGCCAATTAGTAGTCAAGGCTATCACCTGATTAATAGGGTTTTTCCTTGTGTGTTAATTCCTGTGTTAATGCTAGAGTTTTGCCCACATAATTTACTCAGAATTAAAATATCTTCATTTAGAAGAAAAAAAAAAGCATATATACACACAGCTTTCAGTGCTGTCATTACGAGATTGATGACAGTGATGTCACTTACCCCTGTAATTCAAAAGTGTTTGATTAGCAGGTGATACCCTGTGATGGTTGAATATTTTTGCACATGTGTGCACCTAGCCTAAAAGGAGCCAAATTCTGAAATTGTGCAGGGTTTGTTACTTAATCTTGGCCATCAGATGAAGCTCGTCCTGTCACGGATGAGCACTCCCCTCTTCCGTGGTATTTTGCTGAAGGCAGCCCGTTTGTCATTTTTAATGTGCTTCAGCTTTGTGTTTGTAAAAGGTGCATGCCTGCAATAAACCTTTTATTTTCTTTCCCTCCACTTTTATGTGCAGAGCTAGCCATTTGGATGAGGCAATTTTTTCCCCCCACTTTTAATGTCTAGCTTCTCAAATTTTTATGTGTTGCATTTTATTGGACAGAGCAAATTGCAGCCTCCTTGTTTAGACCACCCGGCTGCCTCTCTTACCTGTGCCACAGTTAATGGCCTTACAGCAATTAACTTTGCTTGCATAGGAAAGAAAATATTTGCAACATCTGTATTTATCTCTGTTTTAATATAATTTAGCATCTGTTACTAGGGGAATAGAAGAAAAACCCCAAACCATACCGTCCCCATCACCTCCTCACAGCAAAATGAGACAAGCCAGCTGCTGCCTAACAAACTGTAAAAGGCTTCTGAATTGCTGTGATTTGTTTTAGAGCCCACATCTTGCTTCTCCTGGAGAAAGGTGTCATGTCACAGTCTTGTTACATACTATCCCTAGCCTTTCAGGACCGTTTTATCTCACTGAAGAGCATCTTTGAGGCAGCCTGGGTACAGGTGCTCCTGGTGGGGAGGGTGGCCAGGTACCTTTTACCCACCCTGAAACCTGCTCTCTGTGTAGCTGTGTTAGATCATAGAATCCCAGCCTGGTCTGGGTTGGAAGGGACCCCGAGGGTCACAGAGCTCCAACCCCCTGACACAGGCAGGGACACCAACCTCCAGGCCTGGAGCTACACAAGGTTGCCCAGGGCCCCAGCCAACCTGGCCTTCAACACCCCCAGGCACGGGGCACCCACCCCCTCTCTGGGCAGCCCCTGCCAGCCCCTCACCACTCTCTCTGCAAAGAACTGCCCCCCAATCTCTCCTCTCCCCCTTCCCTCCTCCAGCTTCACTCCAGCCCCCTTGTCCTGCCAGGCTCTGCCCTTTCACAAGCCCATTCCCCTCCTGTTCCTCTGCTCCCTTCAGGGACTGGCAGGCTGCAATGAGGTCCCCCCAGAAGCAGCCTTCTCTTCTCCAGGCTGAGCCAGCCCAGCTCCCTCAGCCTCTCTGCGTAGGGGAGCTGCTCCAGCCCTCTGAGCATCTCTGGGGCTCCTCTGACCCCTCTCCACCAGCCCCACATCTCTCTTGTCCTGGGGCCCCAGCTCTGGACACAGGACTCCCTCTGAGCATCTCTGGGGCTCCTCTGACCCCTCTCCACCAGCCCCACATCTCTCTTGTCCTGGGGCCCCAGCTCTGGACACAGGACTCCAGCTGGGGCCTCCCCAGGGCAGAGCAGAGAGGGAAATGCCCCCATGTTCTGGGCATGCAGCTTCCTGATATAATTAGCAAATACTGACTCCTGATTTATTTTTATTTTTTCTTTTTTTTAAAGATACAGCCAGCAATGTAGCATCCCTCAGTAACTCTGCCTCCACATCCTAACAAGCAATCAGACTTTGGGGTCTGCTGGCTGCAGCCAAGAGCGTTTAGAGTGCTTCAGGGAGTTTCAGTGCCTGTTTGCACTTCAGAGCAAATCCTTTTCTCCCAGCTGGTGTGGAGGTGCCTGGGCTTGGGCAAACACAGCTCCTGTTCCTGCAGCTGAGTGGAGGAAGCCCTCACATGCCTCCATCCCTGCTGTGAATCCATCCCTCCAGGGCTGAGGTCCTGTTTTTGGCTGACTGATGGTGCTCACCTGAGGAGCCAACGCTGGAGGAGAGTATCTATTTGAGATCTCCATCTTCCTCCACATTGCTCTCATGACAGTTCTGCATCCTTGGCAGCCAAAATACAGCCTGAAGTACCACTTATGATGGTTGTTACTGTTTAATTCTGGTGGGGAAAATAATATAATTCCCTTCTTGGTAACAATTTTTATTGCTGGTAATGATGCAGTAGACAGAGCTAAGCTTAATTCTGCTCTGAAGTTTTTGATAGGATTGGGCAGGAGCTGTGAGCATTTGGCATGGAAGACACTGAAGAACAATAATCCTGGTGCATTTTTTACTTTTATGGAAAAAAGCACAGAACTTAATTTTGAAGAGGAATTTCACCTGGAAATGTGATGGTTGATAGCCTTGGACATTTGGAATAAGACTTACCTTTTTGGTTTTGACCTGGAGAATGTTTAAGTGAGACTTTTAAGAACAAGGAAGAGTGATAAATAAGGAGAAGCCAAAGCTACTAAACACTGACAAACAGAAGGTACATAGATTAAGATTTATTTCTTCTTTTTTTTTATCCAATGGCCTGTGAGGATTTGTTCTGAAGGCTGTACATTTCATCTCAATAAACTCAAAATCATTGCATTTTTAGGTCAGAGCCGAACTGCAGAGTTAGATTAATCTCCCTAATTTATTCCTTTGTGAATGTTCATTACGAAGCTTCAGGAGAAGGGCTTTGGCATGTAAGGAAGAGCTGAACTAAAAATACCAGAGAAGTAGTTCAATCTCTTGCAGATAACTGGCACTAGATAGCAGTAATCTATTTCTTTTTTCTCCCCAATTTTGTAGTTATTCCAGCATGGTGAATTTCATGTAGCTTTATTGTACCACAAGTTTAAAATGTTCTTTGCTCCTGAGGATTTAAGGATCTGGGGTTTGGGAGGAACTCACTTCCATGAACATTTTTCTACCATATGTGCATGGGTTCAGGGTGTCACTGCTGTTGAAATGACCTGTTGTGGTGAATGACTTCTCTTCCCCCATTATATATATGACTTAAACAGTCAATTTAAAAAGAAGAAGGGGGGAAAAAAAAGAAGTAATTTAATACATTATGCAAAATTAATTGCAAACAGAGGCAAGGTGAGTTGTGTGCTGGAGTTGCTGAGGTACTGAAGTCCTTTTCAACCCAAGTATGTTGTTGATGACTCAGGGATAACCACAGTCACCACTGAAAGCAGACACATTACTAATACCTTTTCTTCTTTGTGCTCTGTGTCAATAATCATACTAATTAATGAATATGGGAATAACAGAATGTAGAGTTTGGGATCATAGGGGATTGTTAATCGAGCTGCTTTTCTGAGCTCTGAGATATGGACATAGACATTTGAAGAACTCCAGACCTTGTGTATCATTTGTACTCCCTGTTAGGCAGTACTCCTGCTTGAGGAGTATTCTGAAAATTCTGTAGCTGATAAAAAAGATGTTTCTTCCTGCCTTGGGATTTTAACCCAGAAGATAAATTTGGCAGCCCTTTATGCTAGCAGGGGTTGCACAGAGATATTTAATTGTTATATTTTTATCTTTTTTTTGGGGGGGAGGGGGGCTGGTGGTTTTGTCTCTTTCCTTTCCCCCTTTTCCCTTTCCTTTTCCCCCCTTTCTCCCCTTTCCCTCCTTTCCCCCTTTTTGTTTTTTTCTGTTTCCTTTTCCTGTTTCTTTTTCCTTCCCCTCTCCTTCCCTCCCCTCCTCCAAGTGAAAAGGCAAAGTGTTAATTAGTGGAAAAATGCAGAATTATCTCAGTGGTTTTGTTCATAAGCTTCCCATGACACTAAGTTTTGCTATGTTCATGCCCTGTATTTGATGGAGGATTCTGTTGCAAGAAAAATTACCTTTGGAGCAGCTGCTCCACTTGCCATGTTCAGTGTGCAGCACAGATGAAGGACCTTGTGGCTGGACAGTAATCACAGAATGAATGGGTTGGAAAAGCCCTTTAAGCCCATGGAGTCCAACCGTCCCTGTCCTGTGCTAAACCATCTCCCTGAGCACCTCATCTCCCCCCTGTTAAACACACCCAGGGGCAGGGACTCAGCCCCCTCCCTGGGCAGCCTGGGCCAGGCCCTGACAGCTCTGCCAGGGAAGAACTTTGCCCTCCCAGCTGAGCTGACCCTCTGTTAAGGATGGCATGCTGCAAAGCATCACTTAAAATATCCTTTGTTAGACACACAGCTCTTGGGAGAAAGGAATTAGCATCCCTTCAGCTGCTGGGGACGCTGCAGCAAGGTGGGATCCTGCCTGTGGAGAAACTGTGGGATGTTTGGGGTTTTCAAGCCCGTAAATAATTCTCTTCAAAGAAAACATCAGTCCTTATCATTTGTGTTCCCAGCCAAGAGGCCCCTTCCCGTGGGAGTCTGCTGCTGCTGCCAAGGCCATGCAGGAGCTGTGCTTACCAGCAGGGAGCAGGAGCACAGGGCTGTGCCATCCGCTGGCCATGCTCCTCTGTGGCACTGGACACGCAGGGCAGAGCCCAGGGATATGAAGGGGAGCTCTGCTGTGGCCTGATGGCTCTCAGAGATACAGATGTCTTCCAGACAGGGTCACCAGGCACACGGAAGGGCTGTCTGTGGGGCTGATGTGATTTGGGGGGGCTGTGTGTTAACTCCTGCGCTCGGCATCGCCCTGGTGCTGGTCTGACACAAGCTGGTGGCAGGGAGTGGGTGCTCCTCGGTGCTGTCAGCTTTCCTTTTTGCTGTAGTAGGTGCACATCAGAGGAACAGCCTGTCAGAGCTTCAGTGGTACAGACTCACAGAATCACAGAGCTATTAGGGCTGGAAGGTGCCTCCAGAGCCCATGGGGTCCAACCCCCTGCCAAAGCAGGGTCCCTAGGACAGGGCACACAGGGCGCTGTCCAGACGGGGCTGGAATCTCTCCAGAGAAGGAGACTCCACACCCCCTGGGCAGCCTGGCCCAGGGCTCCCTCACCCTCACCAGGACTAAGTTCTTCCCCACATTGGGGGGGAACTCCCTGGGCTCCAACTTGAGGCCACTGCTTTTGTGAAAGTGCCCTGCAGCACCTGGAGAAGCAGGAGTGTTGTTTAATGCTGCACCTGGCTCTTTTTTTCCCCCATCACGAGCTGCATCCTTTCTCATCACAAGCTGATGGGAGATGTGTCTCTGCTCCCATGTGTGGTCACCTCCAGGACCCAGCCAGAACTTCAGGAAGAGAGATGTGAGAAAAATTCCACACGGCCTTTCCCTCCCTCCCCTGTACACTTCTGTCTCTCCATGCTCTCTTCTCCTCCCCACTTTACCCAACCCCCTGTGAAGAGTGCAGAGGTTACTTTGAGTTGGTGTGGGGCTGGAAGGGGAGGAAGGCTAGCTTCAAGCCCCATAGAATCAAGAATTACAAGGTTGGAAAAGGCCAACTGTTCTTGTCCTGTGCTAATCCATAGGGGTTGAGTCACTATCACTGGATGGGTTTAGAAGCTGTGTAGATATGGTGCTCAGGGACGTGGAGCAGTGGTGGCCTTGGTTGGACCTGATGATTTTAGAGGTCTTCACCAACTTAAACAATACTGTGATTCTAATATTGTGTGAGAAATGATGAAAAAGTTATGGTGGGGAAGTTGGGGGGGGGGTGTGTGTGTGTCTGGGTGTAGAGGAAGAAAGGGTAAAGGAAGAAAGAGCCAAAAGGACTTATTGACATGTTTTTCCCCTCCAGACTTTCAGGTATAATCTCAGCTATTCTCCCCTTCCCTGGGGTGGCTGCCTACAACAGAGCTTCTCAGTATGTGACTGGAAATTGATTTTTCAGAAGAAATGAGTTGCTACAGGCATTTTATGTGGCTCTTATAGCGTCCTCTAAATAAGTAAGAATAGGAACAACAGGTTAGTGATTCCTACTTACCACACTCCTAAATATTTATACTGTTGTTACCTCATTTTTAAGGAATCCATGTCCTGATTTTAAAAAAGTACCTCTCTGAATCTGGCTGGGACTCTGTTACTTACTGTCTTCACAATTCAACTCGTGTTTGCTGCTGCTGTACTGGGATGAAGCTGCTCAGACAGTTGGTGCATCTTATAGGGAGCTCCTTGCACGTGAGGAATCCCTGGGTGCTGGAGGCCCAGAGGACCACCAGCCATTATGTTTGCAGCACAAGAGATGTTAACAGAGGGGAAAAAAGAGGTGTGTAGGCAGATGTGTATCCTGGCAGCTCCCCCTTTGCTGAATGTTCTTCTTGTTCCAGAGCCAGGCTGTGAATTCGGCCTAAGCCTGACTGGAGCACTAGCTGCATGGCTGGTGTGGCTAGTCCCAAGCCTGCTAGGAGAATCTGGGCTTAAAACTTGCTTTTTATTTAAAAGATGTTCTTTTGAAGGCCTGCAGAAGATATGGACTTGTGATGTTGATGTGGAGGTTCCTAGCCAGTGGGCTACCTGCTTTTTATGTGCGTGCAAGATTAATTGTTAAAGGTGATTGCAGGGCATGCTTTCACTGCATCAGTGTGCTGTGAACTGTCAGGTTTATACTGTAATAAAAACAGAGCATTCATCTTCAATGGTTGGGGAAGTCCTTTGCAGAGAGAGTGGTGAGGGGCTGGCAGGGGCTGCCCAGAGAGGGGGTGGGTGCCCCGTGCCTGGGGGTGTTGAAGGCCAGGTTGGCTGGGGCCCTGGGCAACCTTGTGTAGCTCCAGGCCTGGAGGTTGGTGTCCCTGCCTGTGCCAGGGGGTTGGAGCTCTGTGACACTTGGGGTCCCTTTTGACCCAGACCAGGCTGGGATTGTATGATCTGTTGCAGAGAAACCTGAATGAGTTGCTGTCAGGATACTTACTGAGCTAGAATCACATGGAGGAAATCGTGGTCCTGCTCTGGGACAGGTTTAGACTTACAGTAGCACTGTGAGTGCTCCAGGAACTTTTTTGTGAGGAAAGGAGTCATGCAATGCTCTGAAAGTGCAGTGTCATCCTCCCAACCTGGAGTGTTTCAGGAATGGCTACTGCCCCTTAGAGTTACGAGCTTAGAAACTGTGAGAGTGAAGCTTATGTTTTACTTTGGGTGCATTCTGAGGCTTCCTTTTGACTTAATTTCTCATGAATCTTCAGACTCAAAAGTGCAACGCTTACTGAAAAACATGTAGAAGTCATTAAAAAGATGGGATTTTTTTACCTAAGATTTCATTGTGATGTATTGATTCCAGGATCTCTGGAATCAATATCCTAACCCCTAACCCTAACCCTAATGATCTGGTGTGGTACAACAGAGGGGTTTCCACAGCAAGCTCTGTGAATAAACACAAGCAGACAGACTGAAGGTATTAAAGCATCTTCTCCAAAGATACTCAGGAAGATCTTAGGAGTGAGATGCAGCTTATTTGTGAGTAGAAAGCTTTCAGAGGAATGAAAGTGAAATACAGAGTGGGATGTTTTTGCAGCTTCTTTTCCTCGAATAGCTTTGCTCATAGGGTAAAACATTCAAATGGGAGCTGTCTCAGCCGTGTCTTTATTCATAAAAACAATAATAATGTCCAGTGGATTCAGATACAGAGTCCTTGTGCAGCTGCTGATGCCTTTCTGTGCCACTACAGCTGGACATGGCTTGTGGAGGAGTTCTGGATTCCTGGCTGTTGGTCCTGGTCCCGGTCCCACTGCACCAGGTCTGGGATGTGGAGTGCTTCAGGCATCCCTGACCCTTGATTCACTTTCAGCTCTAACCTGAAGGTGTTTGCTCCGTGCCTCACACCCCGATCCTTGGGCTCACAAAAGAGCTCCAGCTTTCTGAAGGGGGAGAAAAAACCCAAAGCATAAAAGCACACACAGGGTGTAGAGGATTCCTTCAGCTAAGCAGGAGGGGAGGAAGGGTGAGTGACCTCTGGTAGAAACCCTGTTTATAAGATATCTTAGAAGTGTTTGTAAATATTTTCCAAATTTTCCTCCTGTACACTGGCCTCACATGCTTAAGGAGGTGAGTACTTTGTGTAAAGCCCAGTCAGTGCTGGCTGAAGTTCCTCCACCCCTTCAAAATGAGGGTGCTGATACTTCCCAGGTCAAAGGGTAACGACCGCTTTTTCTGTCTCTTCTGTGATTTCTGAACAGAAAGCTACAGATGCTGCAGATAATCACTTAAATATTTATCATCATTAGCTAAGCTAACATTAAGAAATGTTTAGTCTGCATGTTGCATGCGATCATGTTAAAAGTATCTGAGAAAAAACAGGTCCTGGGTTTTTTTTGTTTAGTTCTTGAGATTTTTGGTTTGTTATGTTGAGGGTTTTTTTTTTACCATAACCAGGTGTTGTTAGCTGTTGCTTGATTTATCGTGGTTGATTTATCTAAAGCATGAAACGACTTTGTTAAGAAGAGGACAGGAAGGAAACTAACGCACAACTATGCAGGTTGAAGTGATTTATCAAAAGGTTTATGGGGAAAAATGAAACAAGTGTTCAATAAAACTTGCACAGGATGCAAAGAGCACAGTGCAGCCATACATAACAGTAATGAGAGCTGCAAGGAGTCGTGAAACCATGGAGGGATAAATTCATATATACAGGCACAGTATTAAAAAAAAGTAAAATATATATCCAGCTGTTTATCCCATGGCCTGTATTTTATCTATCTTACATAGATAAAATGTATAGTATTTCCCTGCATGCTTACAGACCTATGCAATTAAGCTGAGCTAATATATGGGTATATATGCATACTGTGCATGTGTGATGCTTCATGCCATCACACACTTGGTGTATAGTCAACATATAACCCTATAAATGGAAGATGTGTAGTTGGTAGGTGCTGGTAAACCAAAATCATGGACATCATCAAGATAAGAGTCCACATTTCTGGTCTAAGCTTGTTTTTTATCATAGAATCCTAGAATCTCCTGAGCTGGCAGGGACCCGTAAGGCCCATGGAGCCCAACTCCTGGCTCCACACAGGCCCAGCCCAGTCAGAGCTGGCACTGAGGGCACTGTCCAGATGCTTCTTGCCCTCAACCCAGCTCGGGGCTGTGACCCCTTCCTTGGGGAGTCTGTGACAGCGCCCAACCTCCCTCTCAACACAGAACCTCTTCCTAACAGGCAGCCCAGGATGAGGTTGGCCCTCCTGGCTGCCTGGGCACGCTGCTGGCTCGTGGGTAACCCCTGTGGACCCCCAAATCCCTCTCACACGGCTGGTCTCCAGCACCTGACCCCCAGGCTGGGTGTGCAGCCAGGGTCACCCTTCCCAGGGGCAGGATCTGGCACTCGCCCTTGTTAAACTTCACGCTGTCGGTGCTCACCCAGCTTTCTGAGCTGTCCAGGTCTCTGCCAGGCTTCTCCACCCCCAGTGCAGCCAGCAGCTCCTCCCAGTTTGGTGTCATCTCAAACTCACCTCAGACACCCTCTAGCCCTGTGTCCAGGCCCTTCATGGAATCGTTACAAAGAGCTGGGCCTAAAACGGAGCCCTGGGAGCCCCACTAGTGCCTGGCACCGGCCAGATGGAACCCCACTCACCGTCTCCCTCTGGGCCCGGCCTTCAGCCCGTTGCCCATGCAGCACATCATGGCTTTGTCTAGTTGGACACTGGACCTTTTGCCCAGCAAGGTGCGGTGAGACACGGTATGGAAAGCCTCCCCAGAATGAATAACATCACCTGGTGTCCCTTGGCCAGCCAGCCCGATGGCCTTGTCGTGACAGGAAATCAGACTGGACAGACAGGACCTTCCTCTCCTGAGCTCAGGTTGGCCGTGACCAGTGACTGCGCTGTCTTTAGGTGTTCTTCAGTAACTCCTCACATGATTTCCTCCATAATTTCACTAGGCCCTGAGGTGAGACTGACAGGCTGGTAGTTACCAGGGTCGTCGTTTTTCTTACCGTGCTTGGAAACCGGGACACCGTTTGCCAGCTTCCAGTCAACTGGGGCCTCTCCAGATCCCCACGACCATTGAACAGTAATTGAGAGAGGCCTGGCAATGACATCAGCCTGCTCCATGAGTACCCTGGCATGAATCTCATGGGCCCCATGGACTTACATAGATCCAGGAGGAGCAGCGCATCTCCCACAAGTTTGCGGCTCAGGAGGAGTTTATCATTAGTGCAGTCATGGTTTTTAGCCCTAGAATTAATGTTTTTTAGTTTAAAACTCCCTGTTATAATGCAAATTCTACCTTCTTCAGTCCTGAATGGCTGTTCATTGCTTCCAACCTTGCAGGATATTAGTCGAAAAACTTGGGAGTCGAGTGTTTCTTGGGTGAGATCCTATTAATTTAGAACTAATGTAGAACAGCCCCTTCTGCCTCTCAATTTTTCTGGGGAAAGTAGGAGGTGAAAAGAAAAGAAGATGCAGTGTCCTTAGTTATAATTTCAGGATAGCTTTGCTGGCCATTACTCTTCCCATACCTTTATTGGCTGTCACCTTGGCTTTCTGTTTCTGCGACTGCGTCTGCTGAACACACAGACGGATGCATCCAAATCAGTTCCTCGCTTCTGTGTTTGTGTTTGGCCTCACCATGTGGCATCTGTCAAAAGTCCCTAGGTCTCTATTTTTCACAGTTTTGGGTAAGAGATGTCAAAATTCTCTTTCATTTAACTACACCGAATGTGGCTGTTTCAGTTTCAGCTTCACCAAGGCTTTCACCACAGATCACAGGCAGCCACGGGCCTTGTTGCACAGGCCTTGCTCATTCAGCGCGGCAAGGCCGTATGCTTGTAAGTGCAGGGAGCTCTCAACAAAGCAAGTACCCTAAAGAAAAAAGCCTACCTCTGTATTTGGAAAAGTCACCGTTATGTCATTGTAGAACTGCGGAATGAGTCCAGACAGCTGCAGCCAGTCAAGTCACTGGAGCATATTTTATTTTACGTTTGCAGTGGGCTGAGGATGTTTTCATGGGTCAGTTAATATGGGTCAGCTAACAGCCACTTACTAAACCACAATAAGTCAGAAATACTCGAGTGACTTGTGTGTACAACTGCGAGAGAATGAAGAACCACTGAGCAAGGCAGCTTGGCCTCTTCAGTCTCAGGAGGGTGCAAGGACTGTCACTGAGGCAGCAGAAAGCATGGAGCAGAAGGATCAGCAGCTCTGGCATGCATTGGGTCCTCTGTGCTTCCAGCCAAGCTTGCAGAATGTCTTCTGCTGCCTTTCCCTGGTGACTGGGAATGGTGGACATGGAACGTAGATCTCAAAAAGCATCTAAGCAGCATGCTTCAAACAACATGTTTGTTGTTACTGACATCTGTATAAATACTGCATTTGTGGAGGTGAGTGTTGTTGGATGAGGGGGACCTTGTTCAAATAGAGAAGTGGAGCTCAGAACGTCAGGCATGAAGGAAAGGAAGCTGCTCGGGTTAGTGCCTGATACAAACTCCCTTTGCTGTCCTCTTAACCTGGTTCCTTTCTTCCTTCTCACTCCTGACTATTGTTCAGAAACGTTGCACAGCAGAAGTAACCAAATATTTTAATGTTTTTATTTATATTTACAGATCACTCCACAGATTCTTGTGCGTATATAGGCCAAGGACTGAAGGAGAGAAATTTTGTTGGTTGTACTGGTCAGCTATGTAGCTAAAGATCTTCAGGCCACGTCAGGGCTTCAGGATGGTCAGTTTGTTGTTGCTGTAGGGGTTTTTTTTAGGTTGGCTGCCGCTGTCATTTCATTTTCAGATACTAAGAACCTTCACTTAACTTTTGTCAGCTTTTTATTACTTCTTGCTGAATATTAGAAGAGTTCCACAAACACTTGAGCGCATTGCATAGGCACTTAAATCAGAGCAGTAGAACAATACCCCCCCCCCCCCCATTTTTCAGCCTACTTCTTGTGGTCTCCTTTCTCTGGCTTTTGAAGATGAGTCTTTTGATGTGTTAGAGGCATATTTCACCTCTTGTGTTCTAGGGTGGTCTGAGAGAAGGAAATTTGGTTTAGCCTTCTGCCAAGCCTCTTTGGTGCCTGTTACCTTGGTTGTTTTGCACTATTTTGCACAGGCTGATTCTGAGCTGCAAAGAAGTTGCCGGGAAGGAATGTTATTTTTTATTAAAATTAAAACCTAAACTTTGAGCCAGACATAACAATGTAAAATTGCTGTAACCACCTCTAGCCCCACTAGATACGGGACCTGCTTTATCTACTGAGTCTGAAGGTGTTCTTCCTTGCAGGTTTAAGATGGTTTTGCATATCTTCAGACATTAAGAGATTAGAAAAAGGAAAATAACACTGTATTTCTTACTTTAGTTGATATCAGCTGGCCATGAGAATTTTTCTGCCTCTTCTAATTGAAACTGGCAAAATAGGTATCCTAATGAGCCAAACTGGTTGGAGGAGCTGATGAAGTCGTGCTACTTTTCTTATTTATTTTTTTTTTTCAAGCTCCCTATTTTGCTAGTTTTTTGAGCCATGTTTTTCACGGGGATTTTGAGCAAAATTATCTGATTTATGAATTCTGAGGTATTTTCACTTCAGAATCACTAGTTACACATCAAAGGGACATTTTTTCCAGTTACCTTATAGCATGAAAATTGATATATTTTTTCAATGTGTACCTCGATTATGTCTGCAGAGTAACACAGGTTGCTGTAGGACCAGCTGTAGTTAATTCCTTTCTATAAATGCTGCTGCACTATTTCCAGCACTAAAAAATAATTGTGATGCTTTACAGGGTGACAGTTGAGTCCGACTGCTGTGTACTAATGTGGAGAGTATGGAAGACATCTTTATTGTATCCATGAATATGACTCAGTAACCTATCTATTCTTATGTGGTGGGTGATGTATACTCAAGGGGTTAACTCTTGCTTCAGCTGTTCATCTGGGAGAAGGAGCTGTGGGGCAAACTGCTAAGTCTTGCACTGCTCTTCAACTGTAGACACAGTAAGGTGGTGGTCAAAATGTGTTTTCTGCCTTGAAAAAACTGAAGCAGCAAAGCAAGAGTGGAATTGTGAAGATTGGTTCTGCTGGAAGTTACTGATCTTGATATGTACCATGCAGTTTTTGTAGATGGACCCCAGGGGCTGCTGTGGGGTGGTAAGTTAAGGAGGGACATACCGTTTTCCTGCATGGTTGGGTACCCGATTGCAGACCCCCGGTGCTGTTACCGTGTGGGAAAATCCATTTACTCTGATACATACTCATGGTTGGGAAAAAAACAAGAATCACAGAGCTGTTGGGGTTGGAAGGGATCTCAGGAAATCATTGAGTCTGACCCCCTGCCAAAGCAGGGTCCCTAGGACAGAAAAGTCCTTTCTACCTTGTTCATAGCAATCTATGGACACAGATACACTGCCTCCTGTCCTGGAGTCATCTCACTCCTGCCAAAGCAGTTCAGATCTCTACACCAGTCTCTGCACATCCTGGGGAAGGTGGGGGGCATGTTCGAAGAGTGGAGACACTGGAAGATAGCTTAAGCCATGAGCACAGACCATCTTCATGACTCCGATCAGAATCTCTATGTCCCGTGTTTCCTCAGACAAGCAAGGAATTAGACGATCAGGGTATGTGCAAGAGGAGGAGTGGGTCGGTTAAGTACCAAGGCAATATGGATCCTTCTGAAGTAGGCAGGTTGGTGAGAAGGGGGAGTGAAATGGAGAGAACCCCTCCAGGAGTGACAGGTTGGTGAGAAGGGGGAGTGAAATGGAGAGAACCCCTCCAGGAGTGACAGCGGTGGGACTTTTGGTGTGGCCCCTGATAACTGCCTTTTAGTGGGAACCAGATAAGAGCAGCGGGATGTGAGCTGCTGTCTGACTGCTACAGACCTTGGGTTTTCCTCTCCAGTGAGCAATGAGCTTTCAAACTACCTTCACAGAAGGGCATTTCACTTAGTCTTTTAAGCCCTGAAAAAGGATTCTTTGTTTCAGGTGCCAGTTTTGTAGTCCCTCAACATGCTCCTGTGCTTTCCAAAGTCAGTGCCTTGCTGGATGGCAGTTAAGAGCAGTGAAGCACAGAATTTCCCCCTGCCCTCCAAATTCTGGCTGCTTGCGTAAGAGGAGGGTTTCTGAGGTGAAGGAGGTCTGTTGGCTGTGCTCGGTATCACAGAAACCCAGGGTTGGAAAAGCCCTTTAAGCTCACGGAGTCCAACCGTCCCTGTCCTGTGCTAAACCATCTCCCTGAGCACCTCATCTCCCCCCTGTTAAACACACCCAGGGGCAGGGACTCAGCCCCCTCCCTGGGCAGCCTGGGCCAGGCCCTGACAGCTCTGCCAGGGAAGAACTTTGCCCTCCCAGCTGAGCTGACCCTGCCCTGGCACAGCTTGAGCCCATTGCCCCTCGTCCCATCTCCTGTCCCCTGGCTGCAGAGACCAGCGCCCACCTCTCTGCACCCTCCTGGCAGGGCAGTGGAGGCGGGGAGAAGGTCTCCCCTCAGCCTCCTCTTCTCCAGGCTGAACCCCCCAGCTCCCTCAGCCGCTCCTCAGAGGATTTGCCCTCCAGCCCCTTCCCCAGCCTGGTTGCCCTTCTCTGGACACGCTCCAGGCCCTCCCTGTCCTTCTGGTAGTGAGGGGCCCAGAACTGGGCCCAGCGCTCGAGGTGCAGCCTCCCCAGTGCCCAGCACAGGGGATCTGTGCACTGATCAGGACACCGGGAAGATTCCTGACACCACCCTTACAGCATCATGAAGGAGATTACCCCTTCCAGAGAAGCTCTCCTGACCTAGACTCAGATATCCATTCTCTTTATGCTGCTTTGGTGTGTTTGCCTGGCATAGAGGGACTGTGAGTGTAACACAGGAGAAACATACTCAGAATTTACTGCACAGGTGAGCACGGTCAGTGAACAATACAAATGGCTCGTCACAGGTCACAACATACATCTATTAAAGTATGTAGCATTGGTGAGCTAAAGATCAAGCAAAAAGTGTTTGCATTTGCCAGTGTGAGTTTGTGTGCCCTTGTAAATCAAACCACTGCAAATAAGCATTGTGTTACAAACAGATCTTACAAGTAAGAAACTTAACTTCAGTAGCAAGCAGGTGTTTAGTGATGTTAGCTTTGTGTATCTTTGGAAAGAGATGGATGCAGTCTTAGAATCCTAGAATCTCCTGAGCTGGTAGGGACATGTAAAGCCCAATTCCAGGCTCCACACAGGCCCAGCCCAGTCAGAGCTGACACTGAGGACATCATCCAGACACTTCTTACCCTCAGCTTGGGGCTGTAACCCCTTTCCCTGGGGAGCCTGTGCCAGTGTGGAGTGTGAGCTGAGTGGTAGACAAATCTTTTCCAGTGTGGACTTGTAACAAAGCATCCCTTTTCTGACAAACCACATTATCTTAATTAGCATTTTCTTTCAGACTGCACCAGAGTTGATAAATTCTAGGATTTGCAGATGCCACCAGTGTTCTCTTGTTTATTCCCTTTGCCCATCTAGACTGAAAAACATCCCAGAGAGAGCTTTGTTAAAACAAACATAAAATACCCTTGCAAACCTTCTGTCTTTCAAAATATATGATTTAAAATGATCCCACCTGCTTCTGGTATGCACGGCACTGCAAACCTGTATTGCCTAAAATTTTTGGGCAGTTTGGGGATCTCTGGTTGTAGATTAATTTGTTCCATTCTTTTCCTTGCACCCACCTGCTGAGTTCTGCCAACTGTACTTTTAGGTACATAGTTATTAATCAAGGGAGGTGACAAAAGTAGTTGTGATTTTTTGCTTTTTAATGTTTTTTTTAACAAACCAGGGTTGTCAGGACAAGTCAGGGCTGGGTCTGTGTGGCTTCAATCAGAGAGAAGCATCTTCCTCGGTCACAATGCCGGCTTTATGTACTGCCAGTGTAAGGATGAATCAGCATAAAAAGCTCCAGATGCCCAGGTGCCACGATCTTCTGTCTCAGAAGCCAAAGACTGACAAAGATTATCAAGGCACTATTAAAGCTCAAGCAGCTTAACTACCGTTGTGGTAAAAAATAATGTGAAAGAAGAAAAGCAGCCACTGTACCAGCTTCTGTTGACTCTGTTTTCAAATTCACATAATACTTTTGAGATGATTTTAATGATTGAAAACTTTATCTTCTTAAAGCTCTTATTTAGGCATTAATTGAGATTTTAGTGGACCACAATTTAACATTTAGAGGGTTCTCTGAATAACTATTATCAGTTTACTTAAAAACTTTTTTTTCCTTAAAAACTTTGCAGACCAAATTGGTCTGAATTCACATTTACAGGTTCTGGGATGTTTCCACTTATTTCTGTTTGATGAAGACCTTTCTAGTAATGAAGCAGTGGAGGAAGAATGGGAAAAAAGGTGGGGAGGCAGAACAATCTGGTGGTGTGAAGCACCAAGCAGGAATAGAGGGTAGTAGTGGAAAGTATTCCCTTTCCTATTTGCCAAGTAATGCAATCTTTCTAGGTGATTGTCAGGGTGCCAGAGAACGTGCTGTGATCCAGATCTTTATATGGTCTCTCTGGGAGTGTGTTCTTTTAGCCTCAGGCCTCTGATTGTGGGGTTCTTCTTTTGCCAAGGATGAACCCCATAGTTGCAGGCTGGGTGGTTGGTTTCAGCTGCTTGGTTTTATCATCTCGTGATTCTTCTAGCAGAAGAACCTGAGCTCCTGCGCGGGATTCAGCCTCGCTGTGAGGTATGGGGGGGAGCAGAGATTTTACAGCAACACATGGTGACCTTTCCAATACAAGCCAGCATTTATTAGTCAACTGGAATACAGCATGTTCCCTTCCTGAGCTGCAGCAGGGAAGAAGAACTTCTCTCCGTGCAGGCAGTATTACCTGCCTCTCCGGCAGGCATGGCTGGGATTTCATTCACCTCCTGTGGTGTGGAGCAGCTGAATCCTCATCCAGATATGTGTTTCGTGTCTTGAAGTGTAGTTTGCCTGTTCTTTCTTTGACCAGATGACGAGAAGTAATGTTTATGCAGCTATGTGTTGGGATAATTAGTTTAGAAGACTAGTTTGTGCCACCCTGGGGCTGGATCTAAAAGGTGTTGCCCGTAGCTATTTTGCTCTCTGCCCTAGGGAAGAATTGTAAGGTTTCATTTAACATTTTATAACTCTTATTTTAGAAATTTCCACGGTTGGTGTGGGTACATGTCAGCGTTTTCCTGCTGTTCAGCCCCACATGGACAGTGAGGAACCTACACTTACTATGATTACAGGTTTAGGTATGGAGACTTGTCATCGGTGTGATTTAGCTCAACAGCTTTGATGGGCTTAGCTGCAGAGAGACTCAAGGTTGATCAAACTTGTGGTCTAAATTTCAAATTAATTTGGTGTGCTGCTGTGCTGCATGAGATGTTTAGGTTTAGGGGTGATCTTGCCCCCCCCCCTTTCCTAAAAAAGACAAAGTAGGGCTCATGTCTGTGTTCGGTACATGCTGCAGTGGTTGCCCAGAGAAGGCTGCTACACTGAGGCACAGAATCCAGTGCAGGAGCTCCAGTTATGTCTGGAAAAAGCTTTATGGGAGTTGGACTTGGGGCTTGTGAGGGCAGAGAGAGCTCCTGAGGTCTGGGAGCTGAGCAAAGAGATGTTCGTGTCACCCTCTGTCTGCTGAACTTGGGGTGGGGGAGCAGAATTACATTTCCCAAAAGGTGGGTTAAGAATCTCCTCTTGTCACTCAGGGTGTGAATTACTTCCTTGTCTTGAGTATAGGGGGCTTTATGTTCAGCTGTGGGAGTGCTGAGTGGGGCTGATTGTGACTCTTGCTCCAGGTGACTTTCCCAGAGGGAGAAGTTCCAAACTCTCCCTATTGAAGGTTACCCTGTAATTTCCAGGATGGTTTTACACCCACCCCCTCACCCTCCACCCCTCTACTTGTACCAATTCCATGTCCTAGGTTTGAACTATAAATTATCTGAAGTGGCATAAAATCAAAATGTGGCAAAAACAATACATTGAATGCAAGGTTTAGGTAAAATAGTGATTAAAATCTGGATGTTTAATTGTTTAGGCACTGTTACTGCAATCTCATATATAGAAACACATAAATACTGGAGAAGTGTGGGGGATATATCGTTATGGCAGTGTACAAACTGAATTAAACTCAGCAAATGAAGAGCTACTGGGGCAGCTCAAACTGAAGACTCATCTAAATCAAATGGAACGAGATCATATAATCTTAAATTGAAACTTTCTTTGCTATTAAGGGTTTTATTTCTGTTAATGTTACATGAAACATTTGGCTTTAGAAATGTAAAGGCAAAATGAGTTTTAGTGAGTTAGAATCTGATGAGTGCAAGATACTGTTTTAGGGATAATTTGACCTGAAGGGATTTTCCTGTGATTAGGGTAATAAATCCTATGTCCTATTGATTTAGCAGGGCTAGCATATCAAGTAAAAAGGAGAAAGTTAAAAGTTTTTAGCATTTATAATCAAGTTTGGGTATAATTATTTTGATAAATATTTGGCGTGTATGTTCATGTGAAGATAGTATTGCAACCAGTATTCCTGCAATTACCTGATTAAACCAATAGTTTATTGTATCCTGAATTTATTGTGGGTCATGTGCAGTGTATACGACCAGGGGGTGAATATACTTATGGGGGAAGAGATGCTGGAGTGGTCCTTGGAAGCAGTTCTTACAGGCAGTGCTGTGGTACCCACTTCTGACCTTAATTGAGGCAATTAATTCAGGTAACCTCAGCTCCCTATAATATTTTCATGTGATCCTTTAGCAGGACAAAGCCAAGAAGAAGAAGGAAATTTTATCTCTGATAAATAATGATCATTTATTCTTCATTAACATTGCACTGGGGAAATTTCTGGACTACAGAGGGGTTGTGTTCAAATTGAGTCAAATTTTTTGGATGTGTTGATGCAAGAATTTCTTTTGTCTTTGAAAGTTTTAGGTAGACAAGGTTTAATAAGCAATGGTTCTAAACTACAGGGGAAGGCTTGGCACTGGGCAAGGCTGAAATTTCTGATGATAATGCAAAGAATGGGGCAGGGAAAGCAAAGTGGCATTGCTAGAAACTTTGGTTGTGAGTTTTAGGAGAGCTCCTGCTGGTTGTCCTGAAGGACTTAAAGGAGATAGGTTAAAGAAAAAAGAAGAAAAATTCCAATTAAAGGGGAAAAAAAAGGACTTGATTTACAGGATTTACCTCACCAAGAACTGAGGTGTCTATTTGGGCACAGTGGGGGTTTTATGGGGTAGGACAGGAGATTGGGTCCCCCTGCCTGTGCAACATCGAGGTGGAAGAAATAAATTGAGGAATTTATAGAAAACTGAGACAACCGTGGCTTTTTATTGAGGGAACAACAGGAAGAGCCTCTCTTTTAATAGCAAGGAGTATGCTTTGGTTCTGGAAAATTGATAAAAGACCAGAATAGTTCCTTCCAACACTACGTGTTATTACGTTTCTGGAAGAATCAGAAAAAAAAGGAGAACTCATGTACTTGAAGATAAATGCCTAAAAATAGGTATGTCTTATGCTACTATTTTGTGAGTCCAAAAAGAATTATTTTAAAAAGTGTAGAGAGCAGTTCCTTTCTTTCTTTTTTCTTCAAGCATTTTCTTACGTGTTAGGAGACAAAGTTTTCACCTTTTAATGTTTCTGAGTGGTTTAGATTTGAAAACACAACCAAAGGCATTTATTCATAGGACATCCATTGCTTGGATTTTCTGATGTATAAAAGAAGATCTGCAGTTGAGAAAAATAAAAACTACCAGAAACACAAAACAAGCTCTGCAGCTTTAAAAAATAAATAAATATCAGAATGCATTAAAACCAAGAAGGCACATGTGACATGCAAGGAAAAAAAGCCTGTGCCCTGAACTTGAGCGAGCTGCTTTGAAAAATTAACATTTCAGTTCAAAAAAATTGGATTTTGGCAAAGCATAATACCTGTTATAAGAGATGAGAAGTGTTTTTGCACATTTTTGTGTGGACATGTAAGGGTAAAGGATTCCCAAGTGAGTTTGGTTTTGTTATTAACAAGAAATTAAAATCTTTTAGAAGAATTATGATACTCAAAATGACATTTTGGTATAACTAACAAAGTTACTGCTTACTAATGGCTGGAAGGAAAAACCCAACCCCCTTTTTCTGTTTCTTTGCTTTTTTGTTTGTTTGGTGTGGCTTTCAAGCTCAACATGCAGCAAAAGAAGTTTTACAACAAATGGAAGGGGAGCGTACAAACAGAAGGGGAATCAACTTTTTAAAGGGTAGACAATGGCAAGATGCAGGGGCTGGAGTGAAGCTGGAGGAGGGAAGGGGGAGAGGAGAGATTGGGGGGCAGTTCTTTGCAGAGAGAGTGGTGAGGGGCTGGCAGGGGCTGCCCAGAGAGGGGGTGGGTGCCCCGTGCCTGGGGGTGTTGAAGGCCAGGTTGGCTGGGGCCCTGGGCAACCTTGTGTAGCTCCAGGCCTGGAGGTTGGTGTCCCTGCCTGTGTCAGGGGGTTGGAGCTCTGGGACCCTTGGGGTCCCTTCCAACCCAGACCAGGCTATGATTCTATGATTCTATTCTAAGAGATGGTGGTAGATCCCAGCTCAGTAAACTACCTGACATGGAAGCTCAGTGTCCTGTCTCTGTGGAAGATGTGGTGGTCTGTACAGAGCTCTTCACTGGCACAAGGCTGTGCGTGCATGGAGCACACAACAGGGTGTGATTCTGTGTCAGGAAACCAGAATGAAATTCAGTATTAATAGTTGTCTGCACCTTTGCATTTGAGTGAGCTGTGCTAGAAATTCAGAAAAAGAAGAAAAAAATGGCATCATCTGAGAACTGCAGTTATAATGTTGCTGTGTTGTGAGCTGGGAGAAATGGAAATACAACCTGATGCCCATGTATCTGCTTGTTTATGAGGAACTTTTTCAGGGACATGATTTCTGTGCTACTGTTTCTTATATTTAACTTCTTCAGGGATATAATTCCTCTGCTGGTGTTTATTATCCCTGTGTGGACCCAGGAGTTGCATTCAATGATCCCTATGGGTCCCTTCCAACTCTGGAGATTCTATGATTCTGTGTTCCAGTCCGGGCCTGGCACAGACTGCCCAGGGAGGGGGTTGAGTCACCTTCCCTGGATGTGTTTAAAATAAGGGGAGATCAGGTATTTATGGATATGGTTTAGCACAGGACAGGAATGGTTTGACTTGATCTTTTAAAAGTCTTTTCCAACCTTTTGATTCTGTGATTCTGTGCTGGTATTTTTATTGAGATTTTTTCAGGGGAAAAAAAACCAACCCAAACCCAAACAAAAATAACTGCAGAAGTCGAGTAGGGAGTTTTTCACCAGTTGTGTGGCTGGAACTCCCATCTCCTAGGTGGACTCCTTTGCTCCCTGGCCAAGTTTAGCATATGTGAAGGTCACAGCTGCTGTTTTGCAGCCGCACAGTGACGAGGAGGCAGCTCGCTGCATGCCGTGTGAGCGGCAGAGCTCCTACCTGCCTCACTCCCCAGGCACACAGCGCTCGCACGCTGCTGGGAGTATATATGGAAATATTAGTTACACAGGCTCAAGCTAATCTTGTTTTTTCTTGGCTGCGAGATAAGTGGAAGTATTTATCCCGTCTGCAGAGCTGAAGCAGGGTGTGAAGGGAGCAGCTGTGTTATGGACATGTATGAATACATCCATGCTTGCAGAAGTACCCTCGGGGCTCTCCGGACGCAGATGAAGAAGACAGTCTGTAAAAAAACAGTAAGTGATTTAAATAATAGGTAAATCAGCTGCTGATGAGGGCCCACGTGAATTTCTCTGTCAGAATACTTGCGCTCACACCAACCAACTTAATAATTTAAAAAAAAGTCTTCTCCGCTGTTGGGAGCTTTTTTGTGTTTGCTTGTTGTTCTGGTTGTTGTTCTTTTAAATTTTTCTCTTATGCTTTTCCTGTGCTGTGACAAACCCATTGTGCTTGTGTAGATTCTGGTAGTGTTACAGCTCTTTACGTTTAACAGGCAATGGGTTTCTGTCATGGGGAGGGCAGTGCCTGGCACGCTGGGAAGCTCCTGCCCTGAAACCAGCTCACTGAGTCCTGTCTCTCCACTTCTGTCTCTGGGATAACAGTTCCCCTTTCTCATCAGTATCATAGTGCTGAAGATGAGTTAATTGCTAACTACCAGTTAATTGCTAGCCACCAGCTTCTCCATTGAGTAGCATAGCTTCCGCGGTTGAGGATCTCGGCTTGGGGTGAACCATCATGAGCGTCGCTGCGGGCTCTCTCTGCACGGTGCTCGGCTGGGGGGAAGCTCTGCTCCTCAGCCTCCCTGGCTTGAGTTAAACCACAGCCAGCAGCAGCTGCAGCCAGACGCATCACACCCCAAACCCTGGGCATTTCAGCCAAGATGCGGAGGCTCGGTTCTGCTTTTGGAAAACCCCGTAGCTCGCTCTTTAAATAAGAACAGACGCCAAACCTCCCAGTGCACCATCACCCAAAAGGAAGCGCGGTGCCAGGTCACTTCATCAGGTGAAGCGGGTCCTGAGAACAGTAATCTTTATTTAAATGCAGCAGGTCTCCCAATTAGAAGTTTAATTTATGACTTTGACCTCAGCCTAACAAAATACTTTAGCGTGTACGTAACTTTAAGCATTTAAGGAAGACTTGCAGGGTTTGTACTCCAGCACCAAACAACAGCCGACCCTTGATACTTCTTTGCTCCCCGAGGTATTTTTGATCCTGATGATTTGTTTACTCAAACCCAGTAGGTGTATTCTGAACCTCTGTTGAGTAGGTAAATAATGAAAATGGTGAATTTCACTGAGTTACAGTAAATTCCATTGCGGTCGGTCTCTGAAAACATCTTTCTGGCTGTGCTGCTTCAGAGGAATTTTGGTTCATCATTTTTGAAGTTAATTTGGAAGTAATTCACATTAAACACAACATCTGGGTAGTAGCCTTCAACAAGGGAGCATTGCTTTTCAAGATGTGTGTTTGTTCAGATCTGTAGCATGCATTTTCAGATTCATGTGTAACATGAATTTTGCAGACTGATGTTACACATGAATTGTCAGATCAGTGTGTAACAACGGAGCCATTTACAGCTTTTTGTGTGACAGGAGGGACATTTCTGATTCTTTTAAGAGTAATGCAAGGGGAGGGGGGATGGCAGCCTTTAAAACAGGTATTAAAGAGAAGTTATCTGCGAATGAAATTCCCTGAATGGAACATTAATATTCAGTTCTGTGAAGAAAGAGGTATATAATATCTTGCACTTCAAGACTAAAATGTATATTCACATGTTTGTTTTACTTATTTCTAAGTAATCTAGTAGAGTTGCTAAAAGTGGATCCATTGTGGGCCCTGGTTGTTAATTCATGTTTATATTGTTGTTCTAGTAGTGTCCAAAGTGTATAGTAAAGCTTTTATTTCACTTTTCAAGTATATTCTTCATCTGAGGTGACAAGTATACAATATACTTGTTACTTCACCTGGCTACATTTACATTGTTTTTTAAAGCTTTGAAAGTTCTGTCAAATAGTTTGGAAGAAGTAGAGCAAACATTTGTCCGAATTCTAAGTGTAAGGGAAAAAATCCCTGTGTGTTATAAAAGGAGTGTGCCTCACTGTCGGTGGTCCTACCCTTTCTGTCCAGTTAAACCTTAGAGACCTCTTCCACAAGTTACTATCCCCTGTGTCCCTGAATGGAGCGTCTCTCTGTCTTCCATTTGGTGACAGCAGGGGATTGCGGTGCCCCATTTTGGCTGCTTTAACCTCTGTCCAGGTTAGTGTATTAAAAAGCACTCTTTAAGCTTTTCTAGCGGTGAAGGAGGCTGTATATAGTGCGTTCAGCCACGGGCTTGTGTTGGGGTGATTGTCTGCCGTGACCCAGCACAGCAGGAGAGATTGGCAGGCAAAGGGCATGAGGGCTTTTTCTTTAGCTGTTTGAGTTGTCAGAGGGCAGCAGCAGAGTGTCTGTGTGTAGAATGTTTCCCAAGAACTACGAGTTCTTCCATGCTGTGTAAACCTGGCAGCTAGGTAGTGTAACGTGCTTAGGTGTAGATCCATTCCATTGAGAGAGTTCTGTCCCTTCCAGGTGTGGGGTTTTGATGAATAGTTAAATGAGTATCCAGGTACCTTTGTATGTTTAGGTGCAGGGATGTGCATATACACAATGTGTATTTTCATTTCTGTGTGTGTTAATGCTACAACAGAGTCATCATCACAAAATCACAGCACGATGTGGTCGCTGGTGTTTTCCCTCCTCCCTGTGATTCCCAGAGGCCTGTGACCGGTGCTGATGGGCTCAGCCTTGGTCAGTGGCAGGTCTGGCCTTGAGCCGGCTGGTGTTGGCTCTGTGGGGCCTGGGGGAGGCTCCAGCTGCTGCTTGCAGAAGTCGCCCCACAGCCCCCTCCTCTGCCAGGACCCCAGCACACAGAACTACACAGGTGGGAAGGGACCTCAGAGATCATCTGGTTCCAGCCAACCCCCATGGAGGATTCCAGTGCCCCTGCCAGAAGAAACATGCGGTTTGGCTGCTCCTCATTCTGTGGCACTGGGAAGAGGCTGCTCTAAATCTTCTGCTTCTTCTCAGTGTTGTCTCAGTCAGTTTTTTTCTGTGTTGCTGTCAGACTCTGAGTCTGCATTTCTTTCTTGCAATCAGCAACGGGAACCATTTTTCACAGAACTGAAAAGGAAGAACGTGTGCCTTGCACAACCCCAGGAGGGCACTGAGGCATCCACTGTTCACAGAATCACAGCATCACTGGGCTGGAAAAGCCCTTTAAGCCCATGGAGTCCAACCATCCCTGTCCTGTGCTAAACCATCTCCCTGAGCACCTCATCTCCCCCCTGTTAAACACACCCAGGGGCAGGGACTCAGCCCCCTCCCTGGGCAGCCTGGGCCAGGCCCTGACAGCTCTGCCAGGGAAGAACTTTGCCCTCCCAGCTGAGCTGACCCTGCCCTGGCACAGCTTGAGCCCATTGCCCCTCGTCCCATCTCCTGTCCCCTGGCTGAAGAGACCAGCGCCCACCTCTCTGCACCCTCCTGGCAGGGCAGGGGAGGTGGGGAGAAGGTCTCCCCTCAGCCTCCTCTTCTCCAGGCTGAACCCCCCAGCTCCCTCAGCCGCTCCTCAGAGGATTTGCCCTCCAGCCCCTTCCCCAGCCTGGTTGCCCTTCTCTGGACACGCTCCAGGCCCTCCCTGTCCTTCTGGTAGTGAGGGGCCCAGAACTGGGCCCAGCACTCCAGGGGCGGCCTCCCCAGTGCCCAGTGCAGGGGCACAATCCCCTCCCCAGACTTGCTGGCCATGCTGGGTCTGGTGTTTCTTAGATCTTCTCTACCTTACCCCAAGCAGTTCTCTTGTGCAGTTTAGATGGCTGTGCTTCATGGCCAAGCTGTGTTTATTTAGCCATGGCCCTGTGAGGGGGTCACCATGAAGAACTGGGACAGACTCCTGGTAAGTACTTTTCCAGCTTGGGATGAAGGGCTTTGTTCCCCAGTAACATCTTAATGTATCTCAAGTGTAGGGGAGGAGATATTAGTGCATTTCCCTAAAATATAAACTCTTAGGTTAAGTACACATTTGGATTGCATTTTAGAAGTAAGATAGTGCACTATAATGGAGATGGAGAACCTGACTAGCTGCTGGCAGCCTGTGGACATCAATGTTCCTGGTGCTGTTGGTAACTGGACACAAAAGTAGAAGGTTGCTTGTCCCAAGTATCCCCAAGCAAGTGGGTCCTGCACAGCAAGGCAGAGGGCTCTAGCAGCAGCCTCCTTAAATTAAACAAGGGATGGGGAGAAGAGGCCTCTCAGAAACTGGGTGTGATGGGGAGAAACTCTGTCGAGCAGGCAGAGTTTTGAACCAGGGTGGTGTTGTTTATACAACAATCCAAATTCTTCCAGCAGTTCTAATCTAGCAAGGAAACCTGCTGATGGAGCTGCCATGTATTATCCCAGTATTTTCCATTTATTTTACCCCCAATAGCGGGTAGTGATAGGAGGGTTTTTCATCCACTGCTTTACTTTCCTCTCTTGTGGGACATAAGTTTGAGGGAGATGGAGATCTGTTGGGAGAAGGATGCACGTGAACAAACTGTGTCATTGTTTCAGTTGTATTTAATTGTGTCATTATGTAATTGTCCTGAAAGTCTTGCATTATGTAAGTTACGCGTCTTCATCCTAAATGATCTGTTTAATTAAACTTACTGGAAGCCTTTGAGAGAAAATAGTTCTGTAAGAGCAGTTACAAATCTCTCTCTTAAAAATTGCCTGTCACTTGAGGACTGTCATTAGTAAAGGGAAGTACTGCTTGCTTTTCAAAGGAGAAAAAACAGTGTTGCAGCTGTATTTCTAGAAATTAATTTGAAATGCTTTTCAGGTAGCACAGAGGCAGAAGCCAGCAGACTCTTCCTTGTGGCTGTAAGGCACATAATGCCAACCTTACTCACTAAACCACGGCTTTTAAGCCTTTGGAAGAGTATGTTGCTGACTCTTGAATTTTAATCTGACCTCTCTGTTTCTAGCAAACAAACAGTTGGGATTTTCTTGCTGGTTTTTTCAGTGTTTTAAAATTCTTTTTATACTGGTTACTGTGGCAATTTGTAAGTGAAGGTCGGTGCTCTTACTGCTAATATATATATGTCTGCAGAATGGTCGTAACTGTAGCAGTAGAAATTTAATAAGCATCGGTAATTAATTCTTTGTGTTGTAAACACTGGAGTCTTCCAGTGCCAGCAGTGAGCAGATGAATGAAATCATTCCCTACCTGCCCCCTGAAATCCTCGCTGAGCACAGGGCTGTGTGTGGCTTCACCAGGGCTAGTGAGCAGGATGTAATAACCTGGCTTCTTCTATGAAGATAAGTGGTTTGATACCCAGAGAAGTTAAAAGCAGAACATGTAGTCACAGGATTTTAAGTTCCTCCTCTCTGATTGCTGACTTTTTCTTCTTTGTTCCTCATTTCCTTTTAAAAATTGGAATGGTCATAAGAATATCAGAAAAATAGGATAGAAACCTGTCTGTGAAGTGATAGTGAAAGTATCAAGTCTGATTAGTGCTTGATAAATTCATACTGTTCATGAAAATGTAGTAGATGATCTCATGAGCTGTTTTAAAGTACCTGGATACACAGAAAGAACTTTGTCTTTAAAACTGGCATGCAGATCCTCTGTTTGTTTTATGCTTACTCATCCTTGTTTGCATGGATTCTTGGAGAACAAGCAGATTGCTTTTCTTCATTGTCTGTATTTTGCTGGCAAGCACGATGAAGGAACTATGTGAAGCACTAGCTGAAATTTTAGATCCTTACAGATGCTGTGCTTTGCCTTACAGGAAAATCCTTACAATCAGAGTTCCTGGGTATTGAGTGGGAAGTAGTGTAAACACTTAACTGCGTGTTTCATTGCTGCAGATTGTTTCTGATGGGTTTGGTCAGTTCTTTTAGTCTTTGAATTGCTTTTTTGTTTGGGATGGGTTTGGTGTTTTACTGCAGTGGTCTCACGGGGTGGCCCTGTGACTGGATACTGTATTTTCTGAGCAAATTTGTGTTGGGAGCATCCAGTTGCAGCTTCTCATTGGACAATAGGACTTCCCATCTTGCCTTCTCTCTCATTTTCATTCATGCCTTGTTATTTTCTTAGGGCCGTGGAGTTTTACCATGCCACCCTATAGTCTGACACCACTTTCCCAACACATGGTTTCCCATTTACGATACACAGATGTCTGTGTATCAAAAATACTCAGTCCAGCAGGTCTGGGGAGGGGATTGTGCCCCTGCACTGGGCACTGGGGAGGCCGCACCTGGAGTGCTGGGCCCAGTTCTGGGCCCCTCACTACCAGAAGGACAGGGAGGGCCTGGAGCGTGTCCAGAGAAGGGCAACCAGGCTGGGGAAGGGGCTGGAGGGCAAATCCTCTGAGGAGCGGCTGAGGGAGCTGGGGGGGTTCAGCCTGGAGAAGATCAGTGAAAGAAACTTAGTGGCTTCGTGTTACACTGCATGTAAACACACCAGATTTATACAGTGTCAGTGATGCTGCTGTTGACAGGCATCGAGTAGCATCACTGAAGCGTATTGGGAGAGGGATCACTAAGGGATCCAGGGGCCCCTATTGAAACATGGAGTTTCAAAATGCAGGGTGCAGCCCTCTCCCTGTTCATGTGAGGCTGTGCTGGGGTGCATCACACGATGCCCCTCCCGTGCCAGAGTGTGACTGTATCCCGCACGGAGCCTGCGCGGAGCCGGCTTGGGGCGATGCCGTGAGGGCTGCGATGGTTTGGCAGGGCAGAGGAGGTGCACGTGAGAGCTGTTCCCTTCCCAGGGATGGCAGGGAGCTTGTGCCGGGGGCAGGAGTGGGAGATTTGAGGCATAAACTGAGCCTTTTCCTTTCACGGCAGTGACAGCCTTACAGGGAGCTGATCTAATACCTCACAATTAGATCTAAAAATCTTTCGCTGCTCAGTGTCATTAAAACTCCTGTTAAAAATAGTCGTGCTCAAAAAATAGTCATTTTCTAGTGCAGAACAGAAATATTTCTACTGAGGTTTTCCAGGGCATTCCATCCAGAGCTTTCCAGCACTTTATTTAAGGATGTAGAAGTAAATACTGATAATAAACTGGCAGGCGGCACGTTGCAGAGAGACGTGGATGACAGCCTGGGTGACTCTGTGGCCCTGTTGAAACAAGCAGTGCCTTTAAAATGCAGTCAGAATCGGTGTTTGTCTGTACACCAGGGGATGGGAAGTGCAGATGGCATCTCTGTACGAGCTGAACAGTACCCTGGACAGGAGAAACTATAAAAAGTATCTAGGGGGTCATAGGTATGCATTTAGTGCATTTGGATCATGACATTAACCCCTTCCCCTTCCCTTCCTCTCTCACCCCCTTTTCTCTCTCTCTTTCTTTCTCTTTCACCCTCCTCGCTCTCTCTTTTCCTCCCTCCTCTACCTCTCTTTCCTTCTCTCTCTGTCTTTCCCTATCTCTTTCTCTCTCTTCCCCCCTCTCCTCCCTCTGTCTTCCTCCCTCCTCTTCCTCACTTTCCCTCTCTCTCTCTGCCTCTTCCTCTCTTTCCTTCTCTCTCTCCCTCTCCTCTTCCTCTGTTTTCTGCTCTCTCCCTCCTCTTCCTTGCTTTCCCTACCTCTCCCTCCTCTTCCTCTCTTTCCATCTCTGTCTTTCTCCCAGGATAAGAGTTGCTGTGGGACTCATCAGAGAGGTGCTGAGCTCCTGTGAGGACTGTGACACTGGTGGGCTGTTGCACTTTCTGCCTGTGTTCAGAAGCTCCCCAGAGCTGGATGCTATAAGGATGTTGTTCCCACATACATAAACGAGTTTGTTCACAGTTTGTCCTCATAAATTCCTATTGCAAATGTGTGGTGAACTGAGGGGAGGGGGGAACATACCTTCAACCAGGACTTAATTACAAATGAGACTGGGTTAAGGAGGTATCTTTGTAAAACAAAGGATGGGGGGAAAGGCCGTAGCTTGAGGCAGTGTATTCAGTGTTGGAGGCAGCTTATGCAGCACTGAAGAGAAGCTGTTCCACCTTACAGAAGGTGTAAGTCACCAACATACAGCACACCTGAGGTTACTAGAGGAAGTAGGGCAGAAGTACGGAGGTGAGGGGCTGGGGGGTGCTGCTGGGATGCTTGGAGTGTGGTTTGTAGCCCTGTCATCCCACCACCCTCGAGATCACTGGCAACGTTGGGACCTTCCCGAAGTAGCTGCTTTTTGGTAGTATGATCTGCACACAGATCAGCATAAATTAGTTTATGATGGATAATGTAATTCCATTAAGATGATCTCTTTTCAGACCACTTCACCTCTCTGTGGCCCCATCCACAAATAGAAGGTAAAGGGCTTTGGAGATGTCCAGCATTGCTCAAGAGGGGCTTCATCTGCCAGCAGGTAGAGTGGTACGGACTGTAGCAGGACCCAGTTTGGAATCTGTTCCTGGAATGTCACATCTCATCCAGTTTCCACCATCTCCCAACTTGGATTGACATGGTTCATACAGCTCTTTTGATACCCCCAATACTGAAGGATCTCACTGGCGTTGTCACTGCTTCTACCTGGGTAAGGCCAGCTGAACAGGTTCACACTGACTTGCCCCACAGAGGTTTTTGCAGTATCTTGATCCAAAAAACCCTGTCTGTCCTACATGTTTTTTTTTTATGCTTGGTAAGAAAAGACAGCAATAGATCATCACATTTCAGCTCACCATTTACACCACCAGTTTTATGCACACTCAGAATATATCGTTGCCTCAGTTTCTTTTCGAAGCACTCAACTTCCAAAACTGAACTGTTGTTTCTTATGTGTTTTTTCCAGCTGAAATGTGAGCAAATCTTGGAGCCTTTTAATTGTTTGGCTCATCATAGACACTGTGGATTAAATTATACCACAAATTTTAAGCATCAGAGACATTCCTGTTATTTTAACACCCAGTTGTGGTTCTCTGTGTAATACTGGTTATTTTTTCTTTGCATTTACTGGGCAGTAGGTACTTTGGCATACTGTTACAAATAAATTAATTTGTAATATGGGACAAATTAAAATAGCAAAGCCAACCCCTTCCCCATGCAGTTATATGGGAACTGTTTTTAAATCACTTTTAGTATGTGTGGCAGGCTCACATTAAATCATCTTTAAAATGTGTATATATGTAATGCACTCTGAAATCGTTAATTCATAAACAAATGCATCATGTATAGATTCAAAATGAGTGGCTCATAAAAGTTTCAGCAGAGAGGTAATGCACTCCTGTGCATTTAAAAATCATATTTTAAAATTCACGTTCTCTCAGGAATTAGGTTAACTGAATATTTGATAAGGACTCCCCAAAGTCATATGGCAGACTCATGTCCCTCTGCAGCTCTTTTCAGGAGGAAGTCTGGCTTTCAAGAGCAAGTGTGTCAATTTTTAATACGTTACAATTCTGTGTACAGGAAAGTAGAGACTTGGAAGGGTTTGTAAATGAAGACCCTGAAATGCCTGATGTTTGAGAAAGAAAAAGTCTTGAAGGAGATATTCCTGGTATAAAACAGCCAGGGATCTCCTGGAGAGAGTCCAGAGGAGGCTCCCAAGGGGATGAAGGGCCTGGAGCATCTCCCCTGTGAGGAAAGGCTGAGGGAGCTGGGGCTGTTCAGCCTGGAGAGAAGCAGCCTGAGAGGGGATCTGATCCCTGGGGATCAAGAGCTGAAGGGTGGGACACACGGGACATGGGCAGCCTCTGCTCAGTGTCTGTGGGGACAGGACAAGGGGCGCTGGGCTCAAGTTGGAGCCCAGGGAGTTCCCCCCCCAATGTGGGGAAGAACTTCTTCCCGGTGAGGGTGAGGGAGCCCTGGGCCAGGCTGCCCAGGGGGTGTGGAGTCTCCTTCTCTGGAGAGATTCCAGCCCCGTCTGGACAC
The DNA here is from genome assembly GCA_022605955.1 of Rallus limicola. Classification (NCBI taxonomy): domain Eukaryota; kingdom Metazoa; phylum Chordata; class Aves; order Gruiformes; family Rallidae; genus Rallus; species Rallus limicola. The sequence goes on along the minus strand of JAKCOZ010000068.1, from coordinate 885,816 downwards.
CGCCCTGTGTGCCCTGTCCTAGGGACCCTGCTTTGGCAGGGGGTGGGACCCCATGGGCTCTGGAGGCACCTTCCAACCCCGACAGCTCTGTGATTCTGAGATCAGGACAGTTTTTCTTCCTTTACCAAGTAAGTGTGTCGACTGCCATCATCTACTGACCCTGGCATTACAAAAGCAGGTAGAGTGGACCTTCACCTTTCTACAGGCCTTGTACCTTTAGAGACAGTCTTGGTTATGTTGGTATGTCCTGGACATATGGTTTCTATGTACCTTCTGGCTGCAGTGTCCTCCTCACTATTGCTAGCTCTGTTCTTTTTCTGTGGGTGACACAAGCTGCTTTCAATGTTAGTCTGGGTTGGATCTAATGGGTCCAAGCACAAACGTCTCTCAACAATATACCCTTTGGTTCCAACATGTCTCACCTCTCTAGTGTGTTCTCCTGGCTTGATTAGAAACTCTCTGTGACAGCTTATCTCCTCAAAATGTAGAAAAGAATGGTTAATTCTGATAGTGCTTTGTGAATTCCATGCAAACTCAGATAACAAGCCAATTATTAGAGTGTGTAATTACAGCAGCAGTGTTGTCAGCTGGCAGAGACATGCAGGACTGAGCTCCCTAAGCTATTCTGTGCTCCTGCAGAGTGTGAATTTTAGAATTTGGGGGTTTTGTTCAGAATTGCCCAGTGCTATCTTAAGTTTGTTTTCAGGTCAGAGGTTTACAACAAGCAAAGTTCATACACTAGTTCACATCTGCAGAGGATACTGCAGTGCAACCCTTCTGAGTTCTGAAATGTAGACATCAACCTGACTAAAGGCATCGTTTCATCAACTACCACCAAAAAAAAATCCTCTTTCAAAGGTATATTTTCTTTTTGCAGCATATTTGTGTTCAGGAGATAATGCCTTTCCAAACTCCACTTGGGGCTACGAATGTAATTAGCGGAGAGGCAGGAGAGCAGCAATTACTGACATCAGTCCTCTTTGTAAGAGTCCTGGGAGCAGGAGAACGCTGTGGATGTTAAAAATACACAGAGGCTTCTAGGGACCACTAAAATGAGATGTTTCAGGGTTTAATGTGTTAGTTTTAGTGCTACTAGAAAGTCAAAGCTGTGAGATGGGTAATTCCTCAGTCTGTCTGTCGTGTTTCTTCATCACCAAAGATGAGTCAAGGATGCATTTTTGAGCTCTGGTTTTACTTCATTAGGCAAAGCTTTATTTATATTCCTTGTGTTATGTTTTTTTTTTGTGGTGTTGAGGGGCGGGTTTTGAGTGTATGATTTTTACATCCCTGGATCATTGCTCTCAAATGCTTTATTGTAAGAGCTGCTAAATATTTGTGGGATCATGTTCTTAACTTACAACTCTTACAGAATAAATGCATAAGTCTTTTCAAAGCCTAAGACAGGGCTTTCAGCTGCGCTGTTTCCTCTCACATAATATTGCTTATTGTCTCAAAATTCTTCTAAATTTATGATAGAGGGAAGTGGTCTTTAATTTACTTTTGCTGCAGTGGAGATTTTAAATAAGCTGGTTAGGACCAAGGCTTTTCTCACAGTTTTGATCCTTACAGGAAGCAGTTCTTATTTCCACTTCTGCCTTTTGCTGTGTGTTGTAACTGAGGAAAATGCTTCAAGATTTGAGATTTCTCAGTCATGGGTTTGAAATGAGAAAGCTGTGTATTTCAGGTTGGTTACCTGTAGCTTAGCAAAGCATTTTCATCAAGTAAAAATTATACAATTGCCTGACTTGTTTCTCCAGATTGGTATTTGAACTGCTTGGTCTAAAGCTCCAAGTCTAGTGTTTCTAATTAATTTGCTCATTAGGATGATGATTTGAGGAACCCCCTGAGATGGGAATTGCAGGGCCCTCAGATGCAGAAGTCATTCAAGTCAGGATCTCTGGCTGCTCAGGCAAATGACTTTGGGAAGATGCTGCAGGCAGAAAGGGAGTCCCCTTCCCTGCCAGCTGCAGAATGCCAGGTGCCTCGACTTGGAGACACCTCTGTTCCCTCGGATAATGGATCCCAGCAGGTGCCTTCATGCACTGCAGGAGCAAGTGCTTAAATCTTTAAGGGTGGGCAAGTGACTGCCCTGCCTCACCAGCATCATCTGTCCCCATTTATCACAGACACAGAGCTGTCGGGGTGGGAAGGGACCCCCAGAGCCCATGGGGACCACCCCCCTGCCAAAGCAGGGTCCCTAGGACAGGGCACACAGGTCGGCACCAATGCATAGGAAATCATGTGTCCCCAGAAAGATGTTCAAAATGGCTTTTCATTATGATCAGTCTTCATGATAGAATTAAAAGATAAAAAAATGGAGATTCAGGCTTGTTTAATAGGGAAGAAGAATGTTGTTGAGCCTACTTGATGGGACGAGGGGCAATGGGCTCAAGCTGCGCCAGGGCAGGGTCAGCTCAGCTGGGAGGGCAAAGTTCTTCCCTGGCAGAGTTGTCAGGGCCTGGCCCAGGCTGCCCAGGGAGGGGGCTGAGTCCCTGCCCCTGGGTGTGTTTAACAGGGGGGAGATGAGGTGCTCAGGGAGATGGTTCAGCACAGAACAGGGACAGTTGGACTCCATGGGCTTAAGGGGCTTTTCCAGCCCAGTGATACTTGGAAAGCTGTGTCAGCCGAGGCGTTTCTATGGCAGTGGTTGCCATTGCTGACCAGGAAGTTTTGGAGGCACTCACACTTAACACTCTGTCTGAATTGCCCTGCTCTATTTCTTTTCTCCATGCCAGAACAGGACAGTTTTTTCAGAAGCCAGCAGGCTGATTGAGTAGTTGCAGTTTGCCAGAATACCTGTGCTCAAACCTCAAGATACAGCAGGTATTCCTAAATATACCATCTGAGCATCCTGTGCAGATTTTTGTCAGCAAACACCATTTTCTGCTCTATAATGTTTATTTACTTAGTAAATACTGTCTGGAAAAGTATTCTCTGTAGACAGTCATCTGTTAGTGTTGGTGGACAATCCCTGGAAGTCTTATGGAGATGAGCCAGGGGATCCTGAGGTAACAGGAACCAACGGGGAAGCACCAGCAAAGATCATCAGGGGGATTCCAGCCTCTGCAGCTGGTTGGTCACCTCCATGGGTGCCCAACTGAAACACCTCAGTGCAAACTTGAGGGGCAGGGGGAGCGAACGAGCACGGTTGGAGATGTGCACATACCTGCAGGGCCATGATCTCACCAGCATCACAGAGATGTGGTGGGATGGAATTCCAGGCCAGTCACACTTTCCTCTGGGCCTGACAAGATCCCTGTGTGCTGTGAGCCCAGCCAGCCCCCCGTGCCCTGTGCTGCATCCCCAGGGCACCGGCAGGGCTGGGAAAGGGGGATTCTGCCCCTCGGCTCCGACATGGGACACAGACCCCCCGGCAGCGCTGCCTCCAGCTCGGGGGTCCCCAGGACAAGGAGCACACGGAGCTGTGGGACCCAGTCCCCAGGAGCCTCAGACATGATGGGAGGGCTGGAGCCCCTCTGCTCTGGAGCCAGGCTGGGAGGGGCTCCAGGAGATCTGGAGAGGGGCTGGTGCCCAGGGCAGGGAGGGCCAGGCCCAGGGGAAGGGCCTTCAGCTGCAGGAGGGGGATGGAGAGGGGCTGGGAGGCAGAAATCCTTCCTGGGGAGGGGGGAGGCCCTGGCCCAGGGTGCCCAGAGAAGCTGGGGAGGGTGTCCCTGTCCATGGCAGGGGGTACTTGGAGGGGATCTGAGGACCCTGCCCACCCAAACCTGTCTGCTATAGTGGAGACTGACATGTCTGATTGTTTCTGGCCCCACAGATCAAATAAAAGTGATTTAGGTCAGGAATGACCTCATTTGTAGAAAGCAAAGTGACAGAGCACTGTGCTCACACATAGCTTTTGATAGCACTGGGTTTGCTGTCAAATATTCTGGTGTCATTTTAAGACTCTGCTCTGTTATGGTCATTCTTGCTATATCACCATTGCTGATTTAATTAAGGAACTATTTAGTGTGGTTAATTGGAATGGAAGAGATTTTAAGTATTATTAAGTATTATTTCCAAACATTGAACCTGCTGATTGATAATGGAATATGTATGACTACATATTTGGTTGTAAGTATCGACTTTGATAAGTAATTTATTATAATTACTTTATTCTTTTACTATGTTTTATATATTTCTAATACTTCTATACATATCAGAAGTACTTTGTTAGTCGGTAATTGTGCATGAAGATGAGAAAGTGATAAAATATGGCATGTTACGTAACTCTGCAGTTAGTTTTTATAATATTTAAAAAACTAAAGCATATTAATAATTTCAGTCGAGCATGCAAAAAGCGTTTATACTATCTTTAGGTTCAGGATCATGTGCTTCTCATTTTTTGCTTCTTGTGGTATCATAGCCCACTTACTAACGGCACAATCAGTAGTTTGAAATTAGCTGGGCGTGCTGTGATTGATGCTTTTCTATAAATCCTTTCTTTTACCTATAGAATAAAAAAACTGAGATAGGGAAGCAGATGAGAAAAGGAGGCCAGCAAGAGAGAACTGGACAAGGTTGGCTGTTAAATGCTGACATGGAGAATACATTACTCTCTGCCTTTGTTGCAGGGTTCCTAGAAGGTGGTGTGATATTTTTTGTTGGTTTTTTTTTTTCTTTTTTATCTGGTTTACATGGAGAACCTGCACCCTGATTTACACCCGTGCCACAGGGTTTACTGTTCCGGAAAATTTACATCCATAAAACATATATATCTTAACTCATCACAGGATTTCTGCAGCAATAAAATAGAATCCCAGAATCCCAGCATTTCCTGAGCTGGCAGGGACCTGTAAGGCCCATGGAGCCCAACTCCTGGCTCCTCACAGGCCCAGCCCAGTCAGAGCTGGCACTGAGGGCATCGTCCAGACACTTCTTGCCCTCAGCCCAGCTCAGGGCTGGGACCCCTTCCCTGGGGAGCCTGTGACAGCATCCGACCCCCCTCTCAGCACAGAACCTCTTCCTGACACCCAGCCTAAACCTCCCCTGGCCCAGCTTCACACCGTTCCCTGGGGTTCTGTCCCTGGTCCCCAAAGAGAGGGGAGAGATCAGCACTGCCCCTTCTCTCCCCTCGGCAGGCAGCCACAGACCCCATGAGGTCTCCCCTCAGCCTCCTCTTCTCCAGGCTGAACCACCCCAGGGCCTTCAGCCTCTCCTGGGGAGCCTTCCCCTCCAGACCCTTCCCCATGCTCGCTGCCTCCTCTGGGCACTGTGATAGTTTTGTGTCCCTCTTGTCCTGTGGCACCCAAACCTGCCCCAGGACTGGAGGTGAGGCTGCCCCAGCGCAGGGCAGAGTGGGGCAGTCCCCTCCCTGGAAACAGGTTGCCTATTGGATAGGAGGTAAAATTGAAAGAATAAATTAGGACAAGCATTTAATTGTGACCCTTCTGTGCCTTTGAGTGATTGTCTGTAAGAGTCAATGCTGGAGAAGAGGAGGCTGAGGGGAGACCTTCTCCCCACCTCCCCTGCCCTGCCAGGAGGGTGCAGAGAGGTGGGCGCTGGTCTCTTCAGCCAGGGGACAGGAGATGGGACGAGGGGCAATGGGCTCAAGCTGCGCCAGGGCAGGGTCAGCTCAGCTGGGAGGGCAAAGTTCTTCCCTGGCAGAGTTGTCAGGGCCTGGCCCAGGCTGCCCAGGGAGGGGGCTGAGTCCCTGCCCCTGGGTGTGTTTAACAGGGGGGAGATGAGGTGCTCAGGGAGATGGTTTAGCACAGGACAGGGATGGTTGGACTCCATGGGCTCAAAGGGCTTTTCCAGCCCTGTGATTCTGTGATTCTACTATAGAAGTTTTGTAGGTACCTGATAATTTTGTCAGGAACTTCTAGTAGCATGTATTTACTTGCTGCTCCCTTTTTCTAGCATATGCCCTTAGGTAACTTTCCTGATGGATGTTTTTATACACTAGTGTTATACAGTGAGTAATGGAAGTTGTTTAAGGCCCTTGGCTATGCTAAACTAAGTTTATTTCTAAACTCTTAAGGTGTATTCCTTTAAAATTGGAGGCCTTGCTTTGATTGCAAACTGTAGAAATTTATTTCAGTCAGCTGTGCTGCATTTCATCTGGCAAAGCACCAAGATATCAGAAGATACATTGCCATGATTAAAGAATGTCTCAAATAAATGAAAAGCTGCAGAAAACTCAGAGAAGCAGCTGTTGAAATCTGTTTGGTTTCAATAATAATGTTCCAGTGATGTTACATAGATCTACAGTAGTTGTTTATGGCATGATCCTGGGTTGACTACTGAATGCTGTCCAGCTTGACACCTTATTTGTTTTCCCAGGCAAAACATGAAATATCCCATTATAACTCAGAGTTATTTTAATTGAAAAAGTCTTTTCTGCTCTATTCTCCTGTTCTATAACCCTGCATTCCTAGTTTCCTTGCAAGTAGATTTCTTTCCCCCTGAGTATTTCTGAGTTCCACCTTCCCCCGCGTAGGAGCCACTGTATTATTTAGATTAAATTATGGCTTAAATTAATAATTCAGCTGCTGTATGAATTCAGAGTATTATGGTCATATGTGAGGATGTCATAGCTTGCATCTTACATTTAGTTGTTGCACCCATCCTCTAGGGGAACCCACAGCAGTTCAGATGGAGCATCAAATATTTGCCTTCCCTAGTCCCTGGGACTTTCTCTTTTATCTTCCAAAGTATTTAAGTCATCCTCAGAGCTGCTTAGAAGGGCTGTGTTGCAGTTTCACTCGTGTTCCTACTATTTTGTGTGTTTAAAGCTGAAACGTGGTGATTCACTTAACAGCCAGAGTTTGATGTAGCTGCTAAGCTGGGATCCTTCATTGCAGGGCTGGGTGCTCAGGGGATCGCTCCTCCCAAGGCACACCAAGCTATGGGTGCAGTGTGTTTATAGAGAAGCATTGCACAATTATTCAACAGATTTTTGGGAAATCTAATACATATTCTGGGAATTGGGGGTCCCACCTTCTTTCTTCTGTCATATTTCTGCCTCTCATCCTTGTCTTCCTCAAGGGCCGCAGCTTCATCTCATCACACTCTTCAGTTCATTGAAGTTCATGGTTGGTCCTTCTCTCTGTGCACAACCACTCACAGCAAGAATTCCTCTTCTGCTTATCTACACATTGTCCTCCTCAAAGCCCTGTTTATCTACACAGTTCCCCTCCTCAAGGCCTTTTTTCTGCTAAACTAAACAACCTTATCCATAGCTTTCTTGTTAGTATGTTAGTAATCAATTTAAGCAGCTTTTTCTCAAGGATGTGCTGCTTGCTCAGGGCTCCTTACATTCTAGCAACAGCTGGGTTTCACAAAGGTCTTTCTATTCACCCTTTGCATCCCTTCAAAGCATGATGGTGCACCTCTTAGTGCCAGGAAGAGCGCTTCTTTAAGTAAAATTACTCATTTTCTGGGGGGATGTTTGCAGTATGAAGCCACAGTGTATCTGTGTCTTTTTGTCTTAAACAGCAAACTTGCCAAACATAAAGAAAATTTTCACTTTAAAAAGAAAGTGAGAGGATTGAATCTGTTGCTGTTGTCTTTCCAGAGATGAGGAGAATTCCTGAATCATAGAATCCCAGCCTGGTCTGGGTGGGAAGGGACCCCGAGGGTCCCAGAGCTCCAACCCCCTGCCACAGGCAGGGACACCAACCTCCAGGCCTGGAGCTACACAAGGTTGCCCAGGGCCCCAGCCAACCTGGCCTTCAACACCCCCAGGCACGGGGCACCCACCCCCTCTCTGGGCAGCCCCTGCCAGCCCCTCACCACTCTCTCTGGAAAGAGAATAAAGCTTACATGGAACATGAATGTGGGCCCTGGATTGATCTGTCTGGTAACTGAACGTATCAGAATATAAACAAGAAAGTTGTGTATGACATAAACTGGTGTTGGTGTTTAGTCTCTGACAAGCTTGGTGCTTGAACAGCTGCAGATGAGTGAGTTGGTTGTACAGGGCAGCATATGGAGCCTCCAAAACTTGAATACGAAATTAGCACTTATAAGACCCAGCATGTTTTTGAAAAGACATGAAAGAATTCAGCATCAAAACCAGCACCCTGTTAGGGAGCAACTGAAGAAAAGTCTTAGGATTTTGCTAGAAATTTTAAGGGAGGGGAGGAGGGGGGACGAGCAGAGACTCTTTTATTATGGCAAATATGTTTTCTGGCAGTGTTCTGGCAGTCCTGAAAACTCTATCCATGTCTTGATCGCATTCAGAGCCACCAAGTTCCCAGGCAAGGATGCTCAGCTGGGGCAGACTGTGTATAAAGCTCTGCTGGTACAACAGTCAGCCTGGGAAGGCTCTGCTTTTCACACCGAGTAACTTCAGGGGGAGGTTTTGGGTGACTGCCCCTCTTCTGTAGGGGGTGGCTTGGGGTCAGACTTGTTGCCTTTTCGTGGGGAAGTAGGAAGTGCTGCTGATGGGACTGAGGGACGCACTTTTGGAGGCAGCAATACAGTGGGACAGACTGACCCTGTGTCAGATGGTTAATTATCATTGTCTATTATCACACATCATTGTGCACACCAGTTATGAAATGAACTGAATTTAGAGTAGAACGCAGCAGAAATAAAGTAGAACAAGTGAGATCAGCTAGTCAGATGTGCTCATCATGAGGTATGGAACTGGAGAGGGCATTGTTCTGTAGGATTTCTTCATAGCTACCTGCCAGAGAGTGTGTGATGCTGATCCCTCTTCTAGAACAAAGCATCCATCCAGTGTGGAGGATGCTCTGCTTTTAAAAGGATTAAACAGTGAGAGCAGTGATGAGAAAGCATCTGCCCGTGGCTGTCCCATGAGCTGCTTCTCTCTTCTGGCAAATCCTTGTGCTGCCTGAGGCCAGCAACTCTTCCTCTGCCTGCCAGTTGCAGGTTTTCCATCATTTTCCAACTCCTGCTAAAGGACAGAACTGTATTAATACACCTACTTTTGCAGGAACTGTTTTACTGCTGTAGCTATATCCTTGCTTTCAGATACTGTGTAATTCAGGGGATGTTGAATTTCTCTGCCAGGTTGGGGCAGAAGCATGGTAGAGCATCACTGCAAAGCAGTGAAGCCCATGTTGCTCCATGGATTTGGCTGTTCTGCCCATGGACACTAGTCTCATGTCTCATGTCTCATCTCTTTTACGCCCTCTAAACAGTGAGAAAACTTCACAGCTATTTACATGGTTCCACAGGACTCTGTTCTGGAGCACCTGTGTAAAAAACTACTCTCATGGCTATGTTACAGACTATTTCTTAAGTACTTCAAGTTGTCTGACTGGAAGGTAATCTGTAATAGATTGCCTGTGAGTTCCTTTTATTTTTAAAGTAAAACCTTACTGGTATTTAAAGTCCTCACCTTTGTATTTATATGTACCACAAATTTCATTTCACTGTCAACTGCTTACAATAATCACCAAATGACTGGTCCATGAATTTTCTGAACAAGCTCAGAGTGGGAGCACACTCCCAAGCCAGGTATTTTTGTTGTGGGGGTGTAAGACTGCCCATGAACCACGTGTCCTGCTTCCTCCCCAGACCTACTGCCCCATTATGCCTCTGTCTCTTTTTCCTCCTTCCTGCCATGTTGGGAACAGGGAAGAGCAATCTGGGTGCATGTTTCCCCTGCAGTAGGATTCACGTGAAGTTCATGGTTGGGGTGAGGATTCCTGCCATTTCTCCTCGCATTGTCCCATAATGTTCCTCTAAACCACTCAGAATCACTCTTTCAGGGAATATATTTAGAGAGGATGCACTAGGTCATGTAGTCTCTGAATCTAAGGGTTAACCACTGGCTGGGTCTGATGCCTTCACCCCTGAGAAATGTGTGAGAAAAATCACAGACCTCAGTACGATGAGCTTGAGGCTTTAGATAGTCTTGAGCTGGTAATCTTGCCTTTACATTAGGCGTGGCTTTGTGCATGTTTTGGACTGCACTGTGGGAGGTTAAGTGTCCTGTGATAAAGCTGAGTTGACAGTAATGAATAACGCCAGGCAGAGCATCCATGCTGAAACCCAGTGGCTTTTCTGAGCTCTTTCACTTGGCATTAATGAAAGAAATGGATCTAACACAATAAAGGTTATTTTTCGATTTCCCTTGTTTCTATTTTTGACAACAAAGTTTATTAGGCAGTTGTGTTGTATGGCTGTTTAGAGAGACTCTCATAGATGTTCCTGGGGAAGAACATCTTGAAGGCATCTGCAGAAATTCAATGGGAAGGAAAGACTTTAAAATGAGAGCAGACTTTCCTGAGGTCAGTGAATATTCATGACTCCTTTTTATTCTCCTCTTTATTGGTCAGTCTTGAAAAAAATCTCAGGAAGGTTTTTAATTTAATCAGAACTAGATGATACAAATAGTAAGCAACCAAGATGGGGAGGGAGCTCAAATGGGAGCTGAGGTAAAGAGCAACTGGCCAATTTTATTTGAAGGGAGGAGTGTCAGGTGAGCAGCTAATACTCAGGTTTGAATATTCTTATAGCTGAGGTTGTGTTTTGTGTGGTAACATGTCTGTTTTCTGGTGGAAAATGAAACCAGGAAAACAAAGCAAGAAAGCTTCTGAACTGCCTTGGCAAGTAGGAAAGTGCAAAAAGGTGATGAGGAGTCTGGATAATGTGCCAGGAGATAATGGGTGAAGAGCTTGACCAGGAGAGGAGCAAAAGCGATTGTGAGTACCACAGGGGCAGATGTGTCCCCCTGAGACTGAGACCTTGATAAATGAGCCACCTGGGGAGGCTTGCTTTTGACAGGAGCAGCTCAAAAATCTCTTCCTCCCCAGCAGCTCCTGAATGAGTAACAAGAGATCAGGGACCTGACAAACTGATGCTTCCATCTGGAGGGTGGGAAGGGAAACAAACATCCCCTAAATGAACCATTTTTTCTTTGCTTTGTGCCTGTGTTTGGGAGAAGTTGCCTTCTGCTTAGTTTTCCTTGGTCAGTGATGGGAGGGGAAGCTTCAGTTGATGTTTCAGTTGGATAAATGGTCCTGCACATTTCTCCTCTGCAGTGGTTCAGTGAATTTTTCAGTGTTTGGCAGCACATCAGTCAGGGGAAGAATGAATAGTGTGTTCAAACCCAGTGAGTTACAGGTTTGAGTTAACAGGAGAAAGCTGATGAGTAGAAGACTGAGTTCTCTGAACAAATACATCTTCTTAAGGCGTGGAGATTACTTATTTAATGACTTATTTATAGAATATTTAAGATGCACATAGTTTATTAGCTATTATTTCACAAAAAGAACAGTGCTGTGGGTTTTTTCCCTGTCCACAATATTGCACTTGCTGGTTTTATATTCCAGGTACTGAGTCTGTGTTGAGTTTGTACAAATGTTGAACATGTTGACTTTTGCAGAGAGCAATAGAATAAAGGAGAAATTAATTAGGTTCCCCAAACACATCACTTTTAGTTGGAAAGGTAATTTAAACATCCTGAAATCTGCCTTTAAAAAAAAAGAATAAATTAAGCAACCATCAGAGATACAGATGATGACAGGTGTGGCTGAATCCATAAAGGTGATGCAGGACTTCACAGTGTGATCTTTCTGAACAGACAAATAATACTGTGCAGAAGGGCTCAAAAATCAGTGCAAGCCAAAACAAAGTGTTGGAAGGTTCTCCTAAAGTAGCATACAAAATCCTTCTCCATGGCTCCATCTCTGATGCTGGGAGGGGACAGGATTCCCCATCTAGCTGAGACTCAACACTAACCTCTTCTTCCTGTGTGCCTGGAGGTGTTCCCCTGAAAAAGAAGGTCAGCTCTGGGCTGCCAGTTACTTTTCCAGATGTATCCATGTACCTGACTTTGCAGTGCTGCTTTTATCTCCTGCTCTCCCCGTTGCCTGCAATGGGCAGCTTTCCTTTTGGACCTTGGTGAGTCCCGAAGCAAGTGCCTTGCTCCCAAGGACTCTGTGGAGCTGTGCTGAAATTTCTGCACTCCAGAATTGTGACCAACACCATTTAAACATTTACCAAAGAAAGATTTAAATTCTCATTTTAGTGTGTCATCCTGAAGGTATCAGTGATGGAACAAAATGGATCAGTTCGAGTTACTAGCAGGTTATTAAAAAAATGGAGTGTCCTTTTATTGCTGCACTGTCAGTATTCTTTATCTTCACTGACTTGAACTGTCTCTCTGTATGATTCAATTTTTATTCCAACATGTCCTGTTATGCTGAGTACAAACTGTGCCAGATATTGTCAGTTTTATAAGCGAATCCCTAATGAATATAAAACTGTACCTACTCTACTGTGTGAATTTGATGGATTAGCAGTATAATTTACAAGGTAAGCTTATTTCTGAAGAAATGATACAGGTTTCTATACAGAATAAATGAGCTATGGAGACTTCATGTTTTCATTACAAGTGTAATTCAATTTGTACTTTTGGAATAATCAGCAGTGAATATAAGAGATTTTTCTGACAGTCGTGCTTAAATAATGCTTTCTGCCTTTTAGACTTAACAAATCCTCTTTTTTTTTGCAGTCTAATAAAGAATTCTTAATAGGAAAATGAAGTAAGAACATCTCTTAAAAAGTACTTTAAACATATTTTTTTTTTGCAAATTGTATAACATGCCACTACGACTTTTTTATGCTTAAGTGCTGATTTGGTAGTCGTTGAAGGTGGCTGCAAAGGTATGGGCAGTGAAGACAGGGAAGAAATACATGTTGTAGAAAATTAGTCACTGTCATTTTCAATTAGCATTTCAAACCTAATTGCCCATTTTCCAAGTTTCTTTAGCCACTGGTAAAAGGCAAAAAACTCTCTGTCCTGTGGCGTTCTCATGATCAAGAGCTGTGCCAGGGTACAATGATTTCTTTACGAACCAACAATTCAGAGGTTTATTGCTTGTTTTAAATGGAGCTGTAATCTCAGCCAGTTTAACTGAGCTGTGAAGTTAGTCCACATAAAAACACAGTAATAACACCATGTTCTGAAATTAGCAGTGATGTCACTTTAATTCCTGAATTATGAATATTCTCCTTGTTAGTTCATTCTTTTCACTGATTCCAACTCCCACAATGGGTTTCAATCTCACTGACTGATTTTTTTTTTTGTCAAACAAATTTCTTGTGCCTGATTCAGGTTTCGGGACCTGTTTTACTCCTGGTACCAAGATAAAGCTCTGAAGAACACAGGCTGCCGTTGCCCATAGCAGTGTGTTTGGTTCAGTGGTCAGATTTTGTTTTTAGCTGAGCCTCCCGCAGTATCTTAAACTGAGGGCTACTGAATGTCATCCTCACATGAGGAGTTTATATTTTTAGTGGCAGCTCATTAAGAGATGTGAAGAGCTGATGCCTTGATGCTTCAGTGAGTAATTACCTCCTCTTGATACTAACAGTTTTTTGAATTCAGCTCATAAAAAGAGCCGTTTGTGGCTTTCAGGAGAAGTGGCCGTGTCTGGAGATGGGGCTGCTCGGCAGTGGGGACCTGAGTGGAACTGCAGTAGCTGCCACTGCTGGGGATGGTCTGGGCACCAAGAAACCTGTGCCTGTATTTTTGGACTGGCTTTTGTCAGGAACGCAGCTGATCCCTTTCTGGGGGTCCCCTCTCCTCTCCTCCCCAGGGTCTGGGCACAGATACAGCTGGCTTTCTGCCACACAGGGATTACTGCTTGTGGGGGAAATCCTCCCCTGGCAGGGCTGCTGGGTTTCTAGTTGCTTTGCACTGCTGGAGTACTGCAGAGCAGCGAGGTCAGAGCCAGAGGACAAGGACGTGTGGATTTACTAGTGTCAGATGTTGAGGTTTAACCAGAAAGTTACTTGTGTGGTGGTTTGGCCCTCTCTGGAGGCCAGAGGCCCACCAAAGCCGCTCTGTCACTCCCCTTTCCAGGGGGACAGGGGAGAAAGATATTGAGAGGCTCAGGAGTGGAGATAAGGACAGGGAGAGATCATTCCACAATCAGTGTCGTGGGCAGAACAGATTCAGCATGGAATAAAGGACAGAAAACTCTCTGACACCCCCAGTGACACCAGTTGGGTGATGAGAAGTGGGACCAGATCTTAAAGCAGCTCCCCCCACCCCTCCCTTCTCAGCAGACTGATCTTTAGTCAGGATTTTGCTCCCTTCTTCCCCCCATTGTGGCACAGGGAGGGGCAGGGACTGGGGGAATGGGGGTTTGGGTCAGTTCCTCATGAGATGTTCTCCTCCTTAACTTGGGGGGTGCCATTCCTCACCCCTTCCCCTGCTGCACCGTGGGTCCCACCCATGTCAGACAGTCCTCTGTGAACATCCCCAATGTCAGTCCTTCCCCACCGGGCTTCAGCTCTTCCCCAGCTGCCCCAGCCTGGGTCACTGCTATGGGTGCAGTCATCAATCACAGAATGTCTCTCAGTCCCTCAGGCCCAGACTGCTCCAGCCTTGTCCCCCCCAGAGTCACAAGCCCCCCAGCAAACCTGCTCCAGCATGGGGTGTCTCCATGGGCTGCAGGCGGGGTCTGGGCCTTGTCCATGGGCTGTGTGGGACACAAGCTTCACTATTGGTTTCTCCAGGGGCTCAGGGGCATCTTTCTCTCCAGCACCTGGATCTCCTCCTCCCCTCTTCCCTGCCCTTGGTGCCTGCACAGTCTCTCCCACCTTCTCACTCCATTCTCTGGGGCACAAAGCGGCCGCTGTGTTTTCCCTCCTCCCTGAGATTCCCAGAGGCCTGTGACCGGTGCTGATGGGCTCGGCCTTGGTCAGTGGCAGGTCTGGCCTTGAGCCGGCTGGTGTTGGCTCTGTGGGGCCTGGGGGAAGCTCCAGCTGCTGCTTGCAGAAGCCGCCCCACGGCCCCCTCCTGCCCCAGAACCCCATCATGCACAGTCACAACAGTGTGAATTTACTTACTGCTGTGTGCAGCAAGAAGCAGGGGCATAGAAACTCTTTCTGCCATCTGCTATCCATGTAGTTCCTCTTTTGGTCATTTATTTAAGCAGTGTGCATTAGGTATCCTATATATAACATTTGGATGATATCTGACGTAATTTGCAGTTGCCAGCTGGTCCAACGAGGGGATTGTCCTGTTCTGCCCTGCGCTGGGGCAGCCTCACCTCCAGTCCTGGGGCAGGTTTGAGTGCCACAGGACAAGAGGGACACAAAACTATCACAGTGCCCAGAGAAGGCACTGAGGATGGGGAAGGGTCTGGAGGGGAAGGCTATCCAGGAGAGGCTGAAGGCCCTGGGTTGGTTCAGCCTGGAAGAGAGGAGGCCGAGGAGAGACCTTATGGGGTCTGTGGCTGCCTGCCGAGGGGAGCGAAGGGGCAGTGCTGATCTCTCCCCTCTCTTTGGGACCAGGGACAGAACCCCAGCTGTGAAGCTGGGCCAGGGGAGGTTTAGGCTGGGTGTCAGGAAGAGGTTCTGTGCTGAGAGGGGGGTTGGGCGCTGTCACAGTCTCCGCAGGGAAGGGGTCCCAGTCCTGAGCTGGGCTGAGGGCAAGAAGTGTCTGGACGATGCCCTCAGTGCCAGCTCTGACTGGGCTGGTTCTGTGAGGAGCCAGGAGTTGGGCTCCATGGGCCTTACAGGTCCCTGCCAGCTGAGGAGATTTTAAGGTTCTATACACCGAAGAGAGTAATTCAAAAGAAGTACCTTACCATGTAGTTTCTGTATAGCACTTTCTAATAAGGTATGATATGCTGTTATGGTTTAATTTAAAAGCAAAAAACTTCTTAGGACTCAAGACACTACTAGTTTATTTCATTCAGTGCTTATTTTCCAGTAGTGTGTTTGGCTTGCGTCGTGCTGTTTCATGGGTAATTTCCAAAAGTTTGTGTATCCAGGCACAGTTTCTTTCACAAAGTCTGATTTTTGTGGAATGCAGCTTTTAGATGCCAAGGATGTGTTTTCCTGTCTTGAATTGATCATAAGGATTCTGAAGCGCTGCATGAAGGTAGTTTTGGATAATAGAAATATTGCTGTGATTGGAAAAGAATAGGTGGTTGATGAAATACTACTTTCTGTGGATGTAGTAACATTTTAGGACCAAAAGTATGTGAGGTTCCCTGAAGGTAGCTATACATGGCAGTAACTGAAATGCTTTATAGGTGGTTGCACCGAAGTATTTCAATAAAATGGTTGAGTGTTTGTACTGGAGGGTTCTACTCTGAGTTTCTGTAGGCATCTGTGCCTCTTAGGAATGTTTCTGTATTGGAACATTCCAAACCAAATTCTGCAGGAGCAGTTTGGATGCATCCTGTGTCAGGGTTACTCATGGCCCTTTCAGTACCTGGCAGCAAAATCAAGGAGATCGTCCTGAGACACAGGTGAGGCAGGCCATAGGCAGTGTGCCAGTTCCTTACCAAGCTAAAAGTGAATAATACTACCATTTTATAGGTCACATTGTGCTTTCACTTTATATTTTATTTTAAGAGGCCTCAGGCATCCAAACAGCGATTGAAGTTTCTGGTGCAGCAAGGGAAAAAGTCTCCCCTTTTCTCTCTCCAGAAGAAAATTTCCATTGTTTTCTGGCAATGGCTGGCATCACCTGCCAGCAGCCTGTGCCCAATTCCTGTTGGCAGCCGTGAGGCCTGTGCTGAGGTGCTGTTGGCAGCCGTGAGGCCTGTGCTGAGGTGCTGTTGGCAGCCGTGAGGCCTGTGCTGAGGTCCTGTTGGCAGCCGTGAGGCCTGTGTCCAGGTCCTGTTGGCAGCCGTGAGGCCTGTGCCCAGGTCCTGTTGGCAGCCGTGAGGCCTGTGCCCAGGTCCTGTTGGCAGCCGTAAAGCCTGTGCCCAGGTCCTGTTGGCAGTGGTGATGAATAGGCAGTCACTGCAGCTTGAAAGTTGTTGCAGAGTTCACTGAAACATTAAAACCTTGACATTTGTGTTTCAGCCGAGCAAAATCAATGTTCTCGCAGGACTCCTGCCATGGCTTCTTACAGCCTGGTCTTACACTGACCTTTCTGGGCTTGACATATGGGCAGTTTTCCTTGTGGAAAACTGCAGGCACTGGATTATGTGATGCATTTGGTCATCTGTGTGCATGTTTTGACATTGTTTGCTAAGCTGGCACTATACTTCAGCTGCAGATAATATCTGAGCGCTCTGGGTGTCCTGGCCAATAGCTCAATAACCTTCTGTGGACCTTCTAAGATCAAGGCGTTGACTCCACAGTCGGTCCTCAGAGGAGTGGAGGAAGTAACAGTGTAGGTACACTGCGTGGGTAAAGCAAAGCAGTAATTGTGAATTCTGATGATCTCTCCTCATGGTTTTTCATAGATACTTAAAATAGCTGCATTAAATGCAGTGTGGGTAGAAAGAGGAGCATAGTAATGATTTAACAGTTGCTCCGTGAGAAGACTTTCTGCTGCTTAGCAAGTTTGAAGTGTATTCTCTCTAGTGGGTACTGACAGGCATGTATGAGTTAGCATTTGCTATCCCATAACAGAAACCCCCATAACTTGTTTCACTGAGTTTTAATCATGATTTCTTATCAAAGTTATATAGGAAAATTATGGAGGAAATGAATGGAATTTATGGAAAGCTATTGGAAACACAACCCTTTTGTTTTGGGGGTTTTTGTTGGGGTTTTTTGTTTGTTTGTTTCTTGGGACACTTTGAATGTAAGCATGGTCACTTATTGGTTTAAAGACATTTTTTTCTGTATTTAAGATTGTTTGCAGACTCTTATACAGGAAAAAAGGTTATTTAAAGCCATAATTAAAATCAGTATTGTTCCTTTATATTATAATTCATTGAAGAATGTCCTACAAAAGTCTGTATTTTTCTCCAGTCTTATTTTATAAACTTTCCTAAAACTCAAGGATGCATTTCCATTGCTGGAAAGAAAGGAGGAAAAGAGCATGAAAGAATCAAGCACCTGCAGATTAAAAATATTATGACTGTGACTGTTTGTCTTCATCCTTACAGCTAGAATACTGTCTAGAAGACTGTTGGATGAGATCTGAGATAGTTAACAATGGTCTGATCTAAGTGTGGTGAAGGTGCAGGTCCAGAACCTGGCAGAGCTGATATGTAGAGCTAAGTGTGCAAGACGGAAATAGAACTGAATTAACAATCACTTGTTCAATAAAATGATATAGTTGAAGCCTTCTTGTGCAGTTACAGACTTCTGGAATTCAGCTTTCTCACTCTTAATTTTAGTTGCATGTGAAGAAAAGACCCCCAAATAACAGCTTATGAAGTTGAACAACCATTGTGCATCCTTCTTTATGCTTCAGACTTCAAAATATACTTGAGTATTGTTTGACTGACAAAACATTCTGGCGATTTAAAAGTTTTATGGCAGTAGCACTTCAGTGATTCACTTTGCTTTTTATAGATACATTTTTACTTTAGGAATGAGATTGAGAGGCTTAGTAGAAGGCAGTCCTCCTCTGGTACATCTGAATTCTCTTTTTCAATTCAGGTGTCTCTTTTCAGAGAAAAAGGTAGGAATTTTTCAGCGTTTCCTAATACATAGGAGAGAAGGACTAGGTCTCTGAAAGGAGGGAAAGGAAATAAGCATTAGGAATGTGAGAGCAAAAATCTGTGCAGTACTTTCCAAACTGTAGCACACCCTATCTTAAGTATGAAGTGTATCACAGAAGTTTAGGTGGTTGTAATACATATTTTCTTGCTAGACATCTAAGACGCTTGGATTGCACTCCAAAATACTCGTCTCAGGGATAGCTTTGGTAATGACTTATATCCCCTAAGAGGAAGCCAGTGCAATGTAATAAATTCAGATTGCACTAATGCATAATAGTGGTGAGGGATGTTCACCTCTAATTGCCCGGATAACTGTTGTCTCTTAGCACTCTGCAAAACAAAATCCGTGTGGAGTATTTCCAGGCTGCAATCTCATTTCCAAGGAGATTTGGTCAGGTAGACTCCTTTCTCCACGCACAGGCTGAGGCATCTTCTTCCCTGTGTCTTCTGCAGACTTGGGAATTTGTTTTAAGGGGGTAGCAAGTGTCTGCAGTGCACCAGGAGGGCTCTGTACACATAACCCAAATGTTCCATGTGACGAATCAAGCTCTCTTAATGTGTTCAATACTTCCATCCATGCAAAATGGATCTGTGGAGTAATTCAGTGTGCTTTATTTAAGTTGTCTACTGTGTGTACTCTCTCCATCTGTGAGGCAAACTGTCGAATCCTTGTTAAACTTCTGTTCCTGTAATTCTAAGGGGCAGTGGTTAATCTTCCACGTTATCTTTTTATCTGCTTAGGAACTTCAGCACTTTTTGATCCAAAAGAAATGTGAATACACAGGTTGTATTGAGATTCTTACCATAAGAAAGACATGGAGGGCCTTCCAGAGAAGGGCAACCAGGCTGGGGAAGGGGCTGGAGGGCAAATCCTCTGAGGAGCGGCTGAGGGAGCTGGGGGGGTTCAGCCTGGAGAAGAGGAGGCTGAGGGGAGACCTTCTCCCCACCTCCCCTGCCCTGCCAGGAGGGTGCAGAGAGGTGGGCGCTGGTCTCTTCAGCCAGGGGACAGGAGATGGGACGAGGGGCAATGGGCTCAAGCTGGGCCAGGGCAGGGTCAGCTCAGCTGGGAGGGCAAAGTTCTTCCCTGGCAGAGCTGTCAGGGCCTGGCCCAGGCTGCCCAGGGAGGGGGCTGAGTCCCTGCCCCTGGGTGTGTTTAACAGGGGGGAGATGAGGTGCTCAGGGAGATGGTTTAGCACAGGACAGGGACGGTTGGACTCCATGGGCTTAAAGGGCTTTTCCAGTCTTGTGATTCTGTGATACCAATACTGCTCTTTTAGGCACAAAGCTTGTGTTTAGGATGTATATTATAATAGGCAGCCAGGAGAAATTTATCACTTTTGTTGGAAATGTGTCACAATACACAGAAGTTTGTATTGTGAAGTATTGATGTGTGTGCACATAAATATGTATTTGTTTGAAACGAGTCATCTATAGGAAGTATTGCTGTTAAAAGTGCATAGTACAAGTACAAAGAAATCTGTGGTGCTTTTGTTGTTCTCTGCATGATACCAGTATTTACCTTTGAGGATGAGCTCCAAATTCCATCCTTGGCTGATAGACTAAACAGCAGAGATATGATCCTGCTTTTTAAAGTAAGTCTGTGTGCTGTGAGCACAGTACGTACAAGATGGCACCAAAATACTTCCATTTAAAATCTTCTATTTTTGATAATAAATTATATTTCAGACCAAAAAAAAAGTAATTTGTTGAGTAGGATATCGTACACCAATATGTGTTACCACTGTAACCCAAGACTACTCTAAGTCTTCAGGATTTTGGCAGTGCTTTTCTTGCCCTGCCTCATCTGTACTTTAGGTGGCTTTAATGCAGACAACTCAGATTGCTTCTAGGAGGCTTGTTCGCCTTTGAGAACTATTTTGGTCAGGGAGTGATGCAAACCCATTGGTTGATTGTCACTGGGAACAGATGCATCACTTAAACTGAAGACTATTATATATACAGTCCTTCTCTGCTTAGTCACTTGGGATATAAAAGTCTTACCACTTCAATGAAAGGTAGAGCAGTTCGTGAACAGACTTTGAAAACATGTATTAGAAGTTCTAATGTATACTGAAAAACTCCAGTTGGCTAGAATGAAAGAACACTCATTTCTAGATCTACATAGTTAAAAAAAAAAACAACCCAGAAAAGAAAGTTTATAAACATTCTACATTCTGCATTGATCCTGTGATTTTAAAGCCACTGCATTTTGCAAATAAATAAAATACAGGATGATGGATGTCATGGATTACAGTCTGTTTGCTTTTTTCTTCTTTCCCCTTTAACCCAGTTACATGCTACAAGATGTAAGACTGATGGGTGACAGCCTGAGAGGCTAGAAGTCAATTGGTAATTAGTGAAAGTTGAAGATATAACAGAAGGAAATAAAATATCCAAACTGCTGAGGCTGAGCTGTCAGGCATTAGGTAGAACATCCAAGTGAGTTTGAAAGCTTTCCTTGGTAAAGGGTTGGTGACTCTGAAAGTTAGTCACCAAGGAGGGAGTGAGGAATGATGGTTGGTAAGTGTAACTACTCATTATCCTCAGATAGAGGACATCCTGAAAAACAGTGTGTTGCTGTCATTGGTAAATGACTAAGAGATGTTTGCAGCATGCAGAGTGTTTTCTGATCTATATCCCTTCATTTGCTAGAAGACAAGCACTTGCTTTGTGGTATGGTTACCAAAGGTTTGGACACAGCAATTAACCAGTACTTAGCACACAGTAGCTGATGATCTGCTGTAGGAGACAGTAAGCTGTTGTGCACAAGGTACTTACAGAACAGACATGGAGCAGAAGGACAGGTTGTGTTCTTGGGGTTCAAGTTTGCAGGATGGATGGATGGATGGATGGATGGATGGATGGATGGATGAAGGTAGGTCACTCTCTACTCTTTGGTCATGGCACACAGTACCTTAAGGTACACTGTGTGCATACAGTACTGAAAGCTGCTTGCCACACCTGGGGCGACGTCCACCGGTGTGGACAAAGCTGAGTGAGCTCAGCCATCGAGAGATGTACAGACCTGAGAGGAGTTAACTACCTGCCAGGGAACAGCTGGACTTACCCTACTCTGCAGTTCAGGGGTTGGCTGTGGTCCTCAGCAGTGCCAGCCCTGTAGCAAGAGGAGAGGCAGCTCCAGGAGGGAGCAACCAACAGAAGAAGGCATCATGGCTCTACCAGGTGCACTCTTTCTTTCTTCCCCTTGCATTGCTGAATCTGTGCAATTCCCTTGGTCTCCTGCTACCTAATGAGGACAGGAAGGAATGGATAAACATCATGTGCCATTCAGGAGGCTGCTGCCACAAGTGCATCATATTTTATTCCATAGCTTGAGGTCTGGATAATCCACTGTTCCACTGGTGCGTAATTCACAGCTGATGGAGAAGACTGGCAAAGCTCCTCCTGTAAGGTCAGGCACTGCTCAGTCCTGTATAGCCTTTCTGTGAAACTGGATGGGTTATGTAAGCACATTAAAACATTCCCCAGCAAAACATTTACCTCCTGACATAAGCACCCCAAAAAGATCCCACCAAGGAGCATTTGAAAACTCTTGTCTGCTGCCGTATGGTTAGGAACACGCACCCCATCATAGGGTGTGCTGTTATTTTGCTCTTGGACAGGTTCTGCCCTAGGTGGGCTTGATTATTACAGGGGTCTTGCATTATATGGGTTAGGATCATATGCCTGCCTTTTTCTTTGGCTTTTTCAGTGATTCTGTAGAAATCTGTGATGTCAAATGTCTTAGAGACCATAATGGGATGTATTCAATGTAAAAAAACCTCTTTTTTGCACAGGTGTTGGGGACAGAACTGCTTTTTGCTCTGCTGAATGTGAGCCAAGACATGAAGCTGGGCTTTTCTTGGGAGGAGTGTGTCTCTTGCAGTCTGCGGAGTTCTAGGAGGGGCTTTCCCTACACAGGAGACAATCTCTCAGCTTCAGCCTTGCTGCAGGTCTGTGCCACACTGTCCTGTGAAGTGTAGAGAAGCTGGGCTCTCAGGTTCTTAGGTTTATTTAGATTCTCAGCCTCCTCATCACTTTGTGCCACCCTAATGAAAGGTTGGAATTAGTCATTAAGATCACTTATTGTCATCAATCCGTGAAGATGCTGCCTTCTCTTTCCTGCCTACCACCACAACTCTAGAATAAACTCAGGTTTCCCATCCAAGAAAATACTCAGTATTATTCATAATATAGAAGGCAAAGTATCTCCTCCTCAATTGTTCACTCTCACTAATGACTGTATCGAGGTGCCCAAGGTTGTGTATTATTTAGGAAGCATTGAGACAAATGTTGCCTCTGATGAGGTGCTGCTTGTATTGCCTGCAGGGCACATACAGTGCTTTTGATTCCATTGCTGGTGGTTGAAAGCTCTAAAAGAGATGGGTGGCTACTTGTCTTGGTGTGTTGAATATGTTTTTGTGAGGTGTTTCTCTTGGGTAAGGTGTCCTGGCATGAGGCTGAAGTGGCAAACAGCTGGGAGATGTGGCAGCTGGTGCACTGAGCAGGGAGTGTTCAGACTCTGCCTCTCAGCAGTGATTTAGTGCTGTGTGCCTGCACTATTGCTGTGATTTATGGTTTCTTCCCCAAAACTGATTTGTACTGCAGGAAGAATGTGCAGAGGTGGCAAATCCTTTAAATCTGTGTTTTAGAAAAACTGAATACTTTACAAGTGCTGTCACTGCAGTGTTGCCTGGATATAATCAATAGCAGCTCAGGGCTGTTGGCTTGCTTTTCCTTGTCTATCTCTGCAGTCACTGGCCATATTATGAGAGGCAGGTTTTGCATAGCTGGGCAATACACCCTCTAGTTAAATGAAGGAGTCGAGCATCCTGTCAGCATCCTGGGACTGGGGCTGTTCAGCCTGCAGAGAAGCAGCCTGAGAGGGGATCTGATCCCTGGGGATCAAGAGCTGAAGGGTGGGACACAGGGGACATGGGCAGCCTCTTCTCAGTGTCTGTGGGGACAGGACAAGGGGCGCTGGGCTCAAGTTGGAGCCCAGGGAGTTCCCCCCCAATGTGGGGAAGAACTTCTTCGCGGTGAGGGAGCCCTGGGCCAGGCTGCCCAGGGGGTGTGGAGTCTCCTTCTCTGGAGAGATTCCAGCCCTGTCTGGACACCTGGGTTCCTAGGGACCCTGCTTTGGCTCTGGGGCCCCTTCCGACCCCGACAGTTCTGTGATCGTACCTGCAGTTGCCTTGCATCCCTTCTCCATCACCTCAGACTGCTGAACACTCTGTTAGTTTCCCAATTTGTAAAGTATTTGGAGAGGTACAGTTTTTTCTTGTGTTCAGATGGTTGGATTAACTCTTTTAGACAGTGAGGTGGGTTGAGAACGGGCTGACAGCAGAGCCCCAAGGGTTGTGAGGCCTGAAGCCAGAGGTGTGCCCCCAGGGTTGGTGCTGGGTCTGCCCTTGTTCACCATATTCTGGCCCGGCCAGAACCAGGACACCTCGCCCAGTTTGCTGAAGACACCGAACTGGGAGGAGTGGTGGACGCGGCAGGAGGCTGGAGAGGTGGGTGAAGAGGAATGAAATTCAACAAGGGCAAGTGCAGGGCCCTGCCCCAGGGAGGAATAACCCCACACCAGTACAGGCCAGGGTTGGCCTGCTGGGAAGCAACTGGCTGCAGAGAAGGACCTGGCAGTCCTGGAGGACAAGCAGCTCTCCATGACCAGCGCTGTGTCCTCGTGGCCAAGGGGCCGACGGGACCTGGGGCCTTGAGCAGAGCGGGGCTGGGGGGTCCAGGAGGTTCTGTTCTCCTCCCCTCTGCTCGGCCCTGCTGAGCCTCAGCTGCAGTTGGGACTCCGGTGCTGGGCTCCCAGGTCAGGACAGACTGGGAGGTGCTGGAGAGAGTCCAGGGAGGGCAAGAGGATGATGAGGGGCCTGGAGCACCTCTGGAGTGAGGGAAGGCTGGGAGAGCTGGGGCTGTTCATCCTGGAGAAGAGAAGACCGAGGGGGATCTCCTCCCCACGGCTCAGTAGCTAAAGGGGTGTCAGGGGATGGGGCCAGACTCTTCCCAGGGGTGCCCAGCGACAGGACAAGGGGCAATGGGCACAAACTGGAGCACAGGGAGGTCCATCCCAGTATGAGGAGAAACTTCTTCCCTCTGTGGGTGCCCCAGCCCTGGGCCCAGCTGCCCAGAGCAGTCAGGGCGTCTCCTTCTCTGGGGAGATCCCAACCCCGTGGTCCTGGATGTGATCCTGTGCAGCCTGCTCGAGGGGACCCTGCTTTAGCAGGGGATGCCCTGGGTGATCTCCTGAGGTCACTGCCAACCTGTGCCAGTGTGGGAGTCTGTGATTCTGTACAGAAATGGCTTTTTGTGTGAATAAATGGAGGACAGGGCTAGTTAATTCATGCTTTAAATGAGAGAAAAATGCTAGGAAATCAAATGTGCATCTTTTATGCCCTAAGAAATCAAGGAATGCCAGTAGTTCTCTGGGTTTGGTCTAATTAACCTTAGTGGATCTTTAATGCCTGACTATTCCTGTGAGTGACTGTAGTTTGTATGAAAGACCACTAGCTGCAACATGTGTTTACCACAAAATTCATGTACTGAAAAATCTAGAAGAAAATGTCATTTAAGAAACACATTCCTATTTTTACTGAATTCCCTTTTTTTTAAAGGAAAGATTCAGTGCACATTAGTGGCTTTGGCTGAAGAGATCGTGCTTCTTTACAGTGTTCCTACCACCCTGTGCTTCCTTCTTGCACATCTCTAGTTCATTTAAAGGTTGCTGTGCTCTCATCTCTCAGGAGTGTCCAGTTTCTTGTGGGGGCAGGTGATTTCTGGGGGGATGCCAGGCACAAGTCTGAAATAGCTAATCCAGTTGTGTTCTGCAGTTACCTGCCCTTGGCCCCACTGTCTTGTTCATAATTGTCATTCTTTCCTCTTATGCCCAGTTAAATGGTGTCAACCTCCTCCTGGACAGAGGAGGCATAAAGCTTGGGGAAGATAACAGCACAGGGGAGAAATCCTGATCCTGTTACTCACTGAGGGTGGTGTGCTGTCCAGAAGGGAATGCTGGCTGCCAGCCTCCTTGCCCAGCATGGAAATCTAAAGTAAGTTGGAGGAGACAGATAAAAACGGAGGCAGGACTTAGGCATGAAGCTTTCAGGGCAAGCTAGAGGATCTGTGCTTGTACCTAACTTGGGAAGAAGAGCAGCAGGTAAGATCTGAGAGCAGGTACCCTCCAAGATCGATGGCTGGTGAGGAGGATTAGGAGGGTCTGTAAGGTGTGAATTCAGCCTATATGCTGAAACAAAACGGTCTCAAGTTGCACCTCAGGGGGAGGTTTATATTGGAGATCAGGAAAAATGTCTTCAGAGAAAGAGTGGCCAGGCAATGGACCAGGCTGCCCAGGGAGGTGGTGGATTCATCATGCCTGGAGGGCTTCAAGACACATGTAGGCATGGCACTCCAGGACATGGCTTAGTTCACATAGTGGTATTGGACAGATGGTTGGACTTGATGATCTTAGAGGTCTTTTCCAACCTTAAAGATTCTGTGATTCTATGAAATTCTGACTTCCTACATCCTCAGGGAAACTTAAGTTCTATTTTCATCTCGTACTAATTTCAGATCTTAGCAAGAATCCTGCTGTGTTAGGTTGTGTGGAAAATACATGGCCCATTTCTTAACCAAAACCTTACATTTGCTAGCACAAATACAAGCCAGCCATGTGACCCACAACAAGCTGCCTGTGCTGGCCCTTTGATTTATTGTAAGCCTTGTTTGCTAAATTAATTGGCTAATTAGAGCATGAGAACAGATGAAAGCTGGGCATGAGTGAGGAATGTTTTCTTCCTAAAGAAAAAGTAAGTTCTGTTGAAGAAAAGATGCAAGTAGATGCTCTTGCATGTTCAGAAGATTTTGTAGAGGATTAGTAGTGTGAGATGCTTTGGACTGTTCACTGTGAGGCTGGCAGAGCCCTGGGACAGGCTGCCCAGAGAGGCTGTGGAGTCTCCTTCTCTGGAGACATTCAAAACCCATCTAGATGTGTTCCTGTGGGGTTTAGTCTGGGTGCTCCTGCTCTGGCAGGGGTGGGACTGGGTGAGCTTTCAAGGTCCCTTCCAACTCTTGACATTCTGGGATTCTGTCATTCTGTGGTGTTGCCTGTTTTCTGTGGTTTCCACTTAGTTTACTAAGGGCAACCTGGATTTTCTGTCATTTTGTGATTCTGTTTATTCCTCAGATTTAAGCATTGGTACAAATTCTGTGCCTTAACAAAGAACAAATGAAAACTAAGATGCATATGGTTAGAAGGATGCTTTTACAAGGTGCCTTACTTGTGCAGATGAGATGGAGAGGGTTTGCATGCTCTCCTCTCTTCCAGAAAAGTCTGCAGTGAACAAAAGGTGCTGTACTGTGCAATGACTCTGCTTTTGGAAAACACTGGAGCAGCTGTTGGATGTAATGCCATCTCCAGGGCTCCATCTTGAGTATCTGTAGCTGCAGAGATGCTGTGAATCCAGCACAGATTTGGGAAGAAGCCTGGGGAAGTGTCATAAATGGATTTTTCTATGACTAGAGAATGGAGCTGCTCTTCAGGTTTCCATGCTGGGAAATAGAAAATCAAAGCTTTGCTCAGCCTGTTCAATTATTGAATCCTCTTGGGTCCAGTCTTTCCCCAGAGCTCATGATAAATTCTGTTCTCTGATTGTTTGGAAGAATTCATTATGGAAATGAAGAGAAAGCCACACAGATAATCATAGAGAAACTCTTTGAAATTAAAAAGTATGTGAGCTACTAGGACGGGGAAATGCTCGTTCCCTCCCTCCAGAATAAGACTTAGCTGAGATAATACATTTTTATGGTGGATTAGTTTTGTGTGCTTTGCACTTACACTGTTCATACTGTTCAGGAGGAATCAGAAGGCTGCTTCTGGGGGGACCTCATTGCAGCCTGCCAGTCCCTGAAGGGAGCAGAGGAACAGGAGGGGAATGGGCTTGTGAAAGGGCAGAGCCTGGCAGGACAAGGGGGCTGGAGTGAAGCTGGAGGAGGGAAGGGGGAGAGGAGAGATTGGGGGGCAGTTGTTTGCAGAGAGAGTGGTGAGGGGCTGGCAGGGGCTGCCCAGAGAGGGGGTGGGTGCCCCGTGCCTGGGGGTGTTGAAGGCCAGGTTGGCTGGGGCCCTGGGCACCCTTGTGTAGCTCCAGGCCTGGAGGTTGGTGTCCCTGCCTGTGTCAGGGGGTTGGAGCTCTGTGACCCTTGGGGTCCCTTCCCACCCAGACCAGGCTGGGGTTCTATGATTAAGCATTATGATACTGGAGCTTTACAACAGCAATTAAGTGGCACACATAAATTTCAGAAGTCATTGGAGCACTCAAAGGTTTATTAGAATATTTAGAGACAATCTCAGGAGTGCCTGGCCCCATACCAGAAAGCACAGTCCTGCATTGCACTTTTGGGCTCCCTCTGTAACACGGGTGTCTACAGTGAGTAGTTTATCTACTACTCATCCTTTAGTATTAAAATGTCACTGCTAGTGTTATTTCAATGAGGAACCTACCATCCTGCACCTCCTGGAGCTGAAGTGAGGTGCCCTTGGCATTCACAGAGCAGCACTGCTTCTGCAAGCAGGCACCTCTGCTCCCCAGTTAAAGAGGAGACAAAATACCACATCCAGGGCAAGAAGAGTCTCCAGTCTCCTTCCTTTGCCTCTGCACAACACAGTGCTATTTATAACAGCCAGCCCATCTCAGAATTGCACACAAAATCGCTCTTTAATACACAAAAGTTATCATCTGCTGCCTGATTGGTTTGGAGGAGGCAGCAATATGAATTTTTCATTACTGCTACCAGCTTCTGTGTCCCTTTCTGCTTGGTGGCTGTGTCCCAGCTTCCAGCCATGGTGGTTATAAAAGGAAAGTCCTGGAGGTTAACTGGAGCACTGTCATGTTGGGCAGGTCTTTGTTGTATTGAAGACTGGTTTGTAGTAAGGGGCAAAGTGGGATGCCCTTTGTAACAGGATGGGTTGTAGACAGGGAACTTATGTTAATGAGATATTTGTGCTGCCAGAAGTCTTTGTTTAATCAGTTTGGGAAGCACAGTTTTCCTAACTTTATAAGCTGTGTAACTGATGGATATGGTGAATTCTACAAGGTGATCTAGACAAGTATGGAAAGTTACTCACAATACCCTATTTTAAGTTGCTTTAGCATGACTGCAGGCTATTTTATTTCCACACAGACCTCCTTTTTCTCTTTTTTCTTCCCCCCCCCCGCTATGGCTTTTTTTTTTTCCTGCTGAACTGTCCCATCATGCCACCCTGTGGGTCTCCTTCCTTCTCTCTTAATTCAGGATGTTGTAACCAAACATACCTCATGACACGTGTTCAGTTGACATCTGAACTGTACCCTCAGCCATAATACTTGTTAAAAAAATGACATTTAATAGTGGAAAAGGAGTCATAGAATCATAGAATCCCAGCCTGGTCTGGGTTAGAAGGGACCCCAGGAGTCCCAGAGCTCCAACCCCCTGACACAGGCAGGGACACCAACCTCCAGGCCTGGAGCTACACAAGGTTGCCCAGGGCCCCAGCCAACCTGGCCTTCAACACCCCCAGGCACGGGGCACCCACCCCCTCTCTGGGCAGCCCCTGCCAGCCCCTCACCACTCTCTCTGCAAAGAACTGCCCCCCAATCTCTCCTCTCCCCCTTCCCTCCTCCAGCTTCACTCCAGCCCCCTTGTCCTCCCAGGCTCTGCCCTTTCACAAGCCCATTCCCCTCCTGTTCCTCTGCTCCCTTCAGGGACTGGCAGGCTGCAGTGAGGTCCCCCCCAGAAGCAGCCTTCTCTTCTCCAGGCTGAGCCAGCCCAGCTCCCTCAGCCTCTCTGCGTAGGGCAGCTGCTCCAGCCCTCTGAGCATCTCCGTGGCTCCTCTGACCCCTCTCCCCCAGCCCCACATCTCTCTTGTCCTGGGGCCCCAGCTCTGGACACAGGACTCCAGCTGGGGCCTCACAGGGCAGAGCAGAGAGGGACAATCCCCTCCCTGTCCCTGCTGCCACCCCTCTGCTGATGGAGCCCAGGATCCCATCTCCCTTCCCAGCTGCCAGAGCCACTGCTGGCTCAGGGGAAGTTTCTCATTCCCCGTGACCCCCAGGTCCTTCTCAGCAGGGCTGCTCTCCAGGAGCTCTTCTCCCAGGCTGTTAATCTGTCTGGGATTCCTCTGGGCCAAGTGGAAGACCTTGGAGCAGGAAGACCTGTGCAAACACACACACTGCCTGTTGTGTCTGTGAAGACTCACTGCACATTTTCAGTGATTACAGAGGTGTGAGCCAGTGTCAGATCTTCAGAGCATTCTTAAACCCAGTGTGTGTCCTGAGCAGTCACATTGCACCAGGCCTACAAATCTAAACTGAGGTGGTTGTGTTCTTCATAGAGCTTTTCGTGCTGTTCCTTAGATGCCATTAGCATCTGGTAAGATGGTAGCTCCTGTGATACCTAAGTACCTAGCTCTAAGTGGAGAGTCCCTCACTTACATGGATAGCTGCTTACTTCAAAGCCCTTAATGGTTTTTCAGAGTTGGTAAAATGAAGGGCCTTCTACAGCATTCTTTTCCATGTCATCTGTAATGTGTACTTAATTAACAGAATTAGCTGTTAGCAAGAAGAAATCACTAGAATTTTCAACATTTTTTGTCCCCTGATTCACCACAGTGACATGAGCCCTTACCTTCATGCATCAGAGACTGGAAGTTCAAGTTGAGTTAGGAAGATGCCATTAAAACTGTGAGTTTTAAGATGGGGGAGCAGTGCTATCGAATATTTGGGTTATAGACCTGAAATTTCTAGTAAGATGCTGATGTCTCATTTGGGGAAATACAATGACATCAGTGAGTGCCAAATGTGTGCTTGCATCAGGGTTCTTTCTTTGCCAGAAGCCCCTTTTCCATAAACACCTCAAGAGCTCTTTATGGTGTGGTCTCTGGGTAGTTTTTTGCTCAGCTCAGCTGAGAGATGTATTTTACAGGTGACAGGAGCAGAAACGGGAATGTCAGGTAAAAAGTATGTGCTTCCTAGTATAGGAGTAAGGATTTTATCTGAGTGTAGGGCAAGGAGGAGGACCCAGGTAACTACAGAGTGGTCAGCCTCACTTCTGTCCCTGGTATAGTGATGGAGTGACTTATTGTTGGTGCTAGGGGAAAGCATGCTTGGCTAGTCTAATAGCCCTTTATGAGGATATAGCTGGGTGGATAGGTGATGGGAGGGCAGTGGATGTGGTCTGCCCTGACCTCAGCAAAGCATCTGACACCGTCTGCCACAGCATCCTGGTGGCTAAACTGAGGCAGTGTGGTCTGGGGGCTCGGGTAGTGAGGGGGGTTGAGAGCTGGTTGAAGGGAAGAAGTCAGAGAGCTGTGATCAACGGGACGGAGTCTGGCTGGAGGCCTGGGTCTAGTGGGGTCCCTCAGGGGTCGGTACTGGGACCTGCCCTGTCCAGGATGTTCACTGATGACCTGGAGGAGGGAACAGAGAGCACAGCCAGCAGGTTTGCTGGCAACACAAACCTGGGAGGGGTGTCTGACAGCCCAGGGGCTGTGCTGCCATCCAGCAAGGCTCAGACAGGCTGGAGAGTTGGGTGGGGAGAAGTTTAATGAGATTGAACGAGGGCAAGTGCAGGGTCTGGCAGCTGGGGAAGAACAACCCCAGGGACCAGGACAAGCTGGGGACTGGCCTGTTGAGGATCAGCAGAGGGAAGAGGGACTGAAGGATCCTGGGGGGCAGCAGGAGAACCATGTCCAGCACTGGGGCCTCGTGGCTAAGAAGGGGGGTGGTTAGTAGGTCAAGAGAGGTCCTTCTCCCCATCTGCTCTGCCCTGGTGAGACCACACCTGGAATATTGTGTCCAGTTCTGGGCCCCTCAGCTCAAGAAGGGCATTGAACTCCTTGAAAGAGCCGGGAACAGGGCTACCAAGGTGGTGGAGGGAGTGGAACACCTTCCTCATGAGGACAGGCTGAGGGAGTGAGTCTGTTTAGCCTGGAGAAGAGGAGCCTGAGAGATGACCTTGTTGTTTATAAATGTGTAAAGGGTGAGAGTCAGGCGGCCAGAGCCAGGCTCTGCTCAGGGATGGCAGTGACAGGACGAGGGGCAGTGGGTGCAGCTGGAGCAGAGGGAGTTCCATGGGAATGTCAGGAGGAACTTTGTCACTGTGAGTGATGGAGCCCAGGGACAGGCTGCCCAGAGAGGTTGGGGAGTCTCCTTCTCTGGAGACATCCAAACCTGCCTGGATGTGTTCCTGTGGGGTTTAGTCTGGGTGATCCTGCTCTGGCAGGGGGGTTGGACTTGAGCTTTTGAGGTCCCTTCCAACTCCTGATGGTCAGGGATTCTGTCATTCTGTGGTGTTGCCTGTTTCCCGTGGTTTCCACTTAGTTTACTAAGGGCAAACATAGTTTTTCAGGTCATCATGGCAAAATCCTAAGACTTGTGCTACCAGGTGAAAGCCTTTGGGGGCTCCTGGGTTCAAATCCATCTGCAAAATGTTAATCAGCTCTTGAGTTAGGGGGGGAGAGCTGTAATTTCTGTACAAGAGGTGAAGTAAGTGTTAAGATCTACGGTAGCTTTGCCTGTCATACTGCCACCAAAGTAGATTTTTCTGCCAAGAATTCTCACAGTTTGAAAGATGTTTGGGTTGGCAAAAGAAATACAGAAGAGATCCACCCAATGTGCACTCACAGCTCAGAATGCACACCATATCCTGGGCTGCATCAAAAGGAGTGTGGCAGCAGGTCAAGGAAGGAGATTCTGCCCATCTACTCCCCTCTCCTGAGACCCACCTGAAGTCCTGGGTCCAGCTCTGGGGTCCCCAATATAAGAAGGACATGGAGCTGTTGGAGCAGGCTCAGAGAAGGGCATGAAGATGATGGGAGGGCTGGAGCACCTCTCCTGTGAAGCCAGGCTGGGAGAGTTGGGCTGGTTCAGCCTGGAGAAGAGAAGGCTCTGGGGAGACCTTACAGCACCTCCCAGTCCCTGAAGGGGCTACAAGAAGCTGGGGAGGGACTTTTTAGAAGGGCAGGGAGTGATAGGACAAGGGGGGATGGGTTTAAATTGGAAAGGGGGAGATTTAGATTGGATATTAGGAAGAAATTCTTCACTCTGAGGGTGGTGAGGCCCTGGCACAGGGTGCCCAGAGAGGCTGTGGGAGCCCCTGGATCCCTGGAGGGGTTCAAGGCCGGGTTGGATGGGGCTTTGGGCAGCCTGGTCTGGTGAGGGTGTCCCTGCCCATGGCAGGGGGTTGGAACTAGATACCTTTGAGGTCCCTTCTAGCCCAGACCATTTTGGGATTCTGTGATCTGGTTCATCCCCCTGGAGTGAACAGGGACATCTTTAGATCAAGCTCCTTAGAGGCTCATCAAGCCTGACTCTGAATGTCTGCAGGGATGGGGCCTTCCCTACCTCTGTACAACCTGTGCCAGAGTGTTACCACCCTCAGAGGGAAGAACTTCTTCCCAAGGTCTCATCTAACCCTGCCCTGCTCTAGTTTAAACCATCACCCCTTGTCCTATTGCACCATGGCCTTACAAACAGCCCTGCCCAAATCTCCGGGAGCCACTCGAGGGACAGGAAGGAGCTCGGAGCTCTCCCCAGAAGCAGCCTTCTGTTCTCTAGGCTGAGCCACCCCAATTCTCCCAGCCTGTCTTTGCAGGAGAGGTGCTGCAGCCCCCAGATCATCCTCATGACGTCCTCTGGACCTACTCTAAGAGGTCCATGTCCTGGATGCAGCACTGCTTGGGGGTATCCCCAGAGCAGAGCAGAATGGGACAGTCACCTCTCTCAATCTGCTGGCCAGGGTTCTTGTGAAGCACCCAGGATGCCCCTGGCCTTTGGGGCTGCCAGTGCCCATTGTTGGCTCGTGTCCAGCCCTTTGTCAGTCAGTGCACTGAGTCCTTTTCTGCAGGGCCCCTCTTCACATCACCTGGTAGGAGTTTCACTTGGTAGGAGTTGCCTTATCCCATCTGTGTGAAGATGTGAAAAGAGGTATCAACCTGGTTTGCATGGAGACTGTGGCAAAACCTTAAGAGTGTGTTCATGGGATAATAAAAAATAAAATACAATTAAATATTGTAAAAGTTACTGTCCTGAATTAGCTGAATCATTGTGCAGAGGCTCATGGCTTGTGTAGCCCCCACTGCAAACAGGAATGAGCCTGTGAGCTCCAAAGATGAGTGCTGTGGTGAGTGGTGGGCCAGTGTGTGTGTTAAAGGTACCAGTGAGCATTTCTGTGCAGGAGTCTGTTCAGCTGAAAAAGGACATTTCAGAATATGTTATGGAGCAAGAAACTGCATTATCCTGTTGTCTTTATCCAAGCAGTTACTGAATGATTAAGGTACCTGGGAAATCAGCGTCTGAAGCAACCTGCTTTGTTGTATTTTTGTAGATAATGTTTGTGTTACTGTGTGCAAAATCATCTCTATAGTGTCAAGAGATTATAAAATCAAATGTTTCAGTAGCTTGTAAGAAGAGTAATTGGCATCTGTTATTTGTTCTCTTAATATGCATTTTCTCTGCACTTAACTGTTAAAAAAGGACCTTTTTTATATGGTTCTTAAAGTAATTTAGCATCTCTAATTACTTCATCAGGAAACATAGTAAGACTTTTAGTGTGAAGTGTCTTGAGAAATGATATTATAATCAGTGGGTCCCCAAGTGGTTCTTTTCTTTTTGGTGTATCAGATCAAATGCAGAAGTTTTCACTGACACAGGAAGCAGCTGAGGTTGGCAGGGACCTCTTGAGATCCCTTTGTCCAGCCTGCTCAGGGCAGGCTCACCTACAGCCCATGATGGTGAGTAATTGGTTTCCAGTTCCTCCAAGGATGGAGACAGCCCAACCTCTCTGGGCAAGCCAGTCAAGGACAGGTTCCTGGCCCATGGTCAGCCTGGTGTCCCCAGGACTTTCTCTGCAGAGCTGCTTTCCAGCTGTTTGGCCCCCAGTGTTTACTGGTGTGTGGTGGGGCTCCTCCTTGGGGCAGGACTTGGCACTTCCCCCATCTCTCCAGCCTATCTAGGTCCCTCTGGATAGCAGCATGACTGGTGTACTGGTGGCTTCTCCCAATTTTGCATCCTCTGTGAGCAGTGAGTGACAGTGATGGTGTGCTCTCCCCCATCTTCCATTCGATTCAAGAAGATGCTAAGCATGCTGCCCCCAGTACCACTCTTCAGGGTGCACTGCTGGTGATTTGTCTCTACCTGGACCTTGTGCTACTGGTCACACCACTCTGAACCTGATGGTGTGGCCAGTCTTCAGCCTACCTTGCTGTCCACCTATGCTGTCTGTCCCTTGGCAGCTTGTCCAGGAGAATGTTATGGGAGAGAGGGCCAAAAGCTTTGTTAATGTGGAGATTAACACCAACTGCTGCCCTCCCTTCACCCTGTGAGCCCATTATCTCATGGGAGCAGGCTGTCAGCTTGGGTCGTAGAACTTTCCAGTTTTGGTCTCTTTGGCATGCAAAAGCCCTTCTTCAGGCTAGCAAAGCACAAGTGGGTGCTATTGTACCAGCAGTAGCCAGTAGAACTGCTGTGTTTCTGAGGAATTCCTTAAACACTTTGAGTGCAGGAGTTGATTGAAGCCTCATCTCTGCCCCCAGCTCCCAAGGAGCGATTTGCCCTCCAGCCCCTTCCCCAGCCTGGTTGCCCTTCTCTGGACACGCTCCAGGCCCTCCCTGTCCTTCTGGTAGTGAGGGGCCCAGAACTGGGCCCAGCACTCAAGGGGCGGCCTCCCCAGTGCCCAGTGCAGGGGCACAATCCCCTCCCCAGACCTGCTGGCCACGCTGGGTCTGGCACAAGGAAGTGCAGGGATAACTCAGTTCTACCAGACTGTGTGGTAGGATCATACCTTGCCTGGTAAATTGATAGATCATCTTTTGTATCCCTTCTTGACTTGCTGTTCCTTATGTCTGGAGAAATCCCTTCTACCAGGGTTGGCTGGCAAAGTTCTTGGAAGGATAATTGAGGTCTCTCTGCCTGAACTTCTTGTCCTGATTTGTATCCAGGATCTCTCATCCTTGCCAGCCTTCATTTGTCTAACAGCCAGGCAGGCCTGAGAAGCTGGGTCTTCTCCTAGAAGATGCACTCTCATGGCTGTCTTCTGGAAAATGGTGGGCAGGGTGAGTGTACTCATTTCCTCATTTCCAAGGCTTCTACATAGAATCATAGAATCATAGGGGTTGGAAGGGACCTTGAGAGATCATTGGGTCCAACCCCCCTGCCAAAGCAGCTCCCCAGCTCATATTGCACAGGGAAGCATCCAGATGGGTCTTGAATCTCTCCAGAGAAGGAGACTCCACCACATGTACAAGGAGTATCTGCTTCCAGTTTCTTTCCAGCTGGTAGCAGCTGACTCCTCAGTGGGTGTGAACCTGGAAGGCTCTGAGGGCTTATGTACACAGCAAAAACTTACTGATTTTCCCTTTTCTTTCCCTCCTCCCCCCAGTTTCAGTAGGAAACTCACTATCTTATGAAAGTGTGTGTGATTCCATCTGCAGAAGGAATTTATGTGGGCGGGTGTAATTAATGAGTTCAGATGAAGCCTTAAAGGGAGAGTGCTGGGAGGCATTATTCAAGGTGCAGGGAAAGTGGCATTAGTAGTTTAACTCAGATTATCCACACTGCCTTTGTTTTGGTAGTGCAATCAGCAGCTGACCATTGTCACTCCTGGCAGTGGCTGCTGTCTTCTTGACTCTCAGTGATGAAATGAAGCCCACTCAGAGTGAAGGAAGGAGGGAGCAACGTCCCACCAGAGCTGAGAAGGATGTTCTGCAGCTGAGTGCTGCCATGAGTGCTTGTGATGAGGAGCTGGGGCGTTCAGAGTCTGTGCAATACAGGAGAAATAATTGCTCTCACATTAAACAAAGCTCTTGAGTTGAGGAAAAGTTCTTCTCAGTTTAATATTGAGTGCAGAATGCTTGTGTTCTTCTAATGGGACATTGCTGTGATGTAATCACTACTGTCCTTCCATAGACAGACAATGATTTCCCCCTTATAACCCAGTACTAACCAGAGCTGTATCACTGGCTCTGTATTAATTCAGAATGCTAAATTGGGAAGTAGCATTACAAAATCATTTTAGGTAATATTTTCCTTCTGAATAGTGCAGCAAACAGCAAACATGAAGGTGAATGTGTGATGTTTTACTAAAGGAGTAGATGAGGTAGATAAGGGTGTAGTTAATCATGGTTTGTTATTTCTTAGCATGAGTAAAGCACCTCTTCAGGTATTGTTTCAGAAGTGATGCCATCCAGCTGAAACATGCATGTGGATTGTGTAGAAAGTGTTTTTATTGTGTGTGTGTGTGTTTATGGGCATGTGAGATTTGTAAGAAAACGCACTTTTAAACACACTTTGCTCAGTCTTGCAGGTCCATTGCCCACAGTTTGATTATTCAAAGCAGAGAGCTGTGAGACCTGTTTTACCTCCCAGGGAACTGATGTCTTCTCTGTTGTCAGAGGGCTTCAAAACCCAGTACATCATCCTGTGCCTTCAGAAACTAAGGAGAGGCACATTCTGGAAATGAAATGAAGGAGACCAAGAAAAGATTTACTCCCACTACAGTGGGACATGTGCACCAATGCATATGTGCTGCAGTGTGGAGCAGTCAGTATTGTGCCTCCTCATGCCCTGTCATTTCTTTTCATCCCAGCATCCACCTGAGCACTCTGGGTGGCACATCTCAGTCTCTACTTGTTTCCTTTGCTGTCATGGGGAGAGAATTCATCGGGGGCTTCAGGGGAAGCCCTCATTGTAAGTACCTGGGAGAATGGCTGTTGGGACTGGCCAGGTGATGGAGAGTTCAGGAGGTGTGAGTCAAGACAGGGGTACCACCTGATGGGAAGTTTAATGAGCTCCATCTCCCTGTTCCATCCAACTCTGAGAGGGTTGTCAGGATGGATCCCAGCGCAGCAACATATTGTTGTGGTCTTGAGCAGCAAAATGCTTTCTTTACTCATCATGAAAAGTGATGTCTGTTTTACCATCCTTCCATCCTCTTCTCCCAAGAGCTCTACACAGATGGATTTTGACCATATATATGAACCTGTCTTTTAGTGTTCATTAGTTTGGAGCAGATGGGGTTTACTGCTCTGAAGGCAGTCAGCAGTGATAGATGACATTGCTTTAATAAACATACGCCTCAGTATTTCTTCTTTCTGCAGTGTTTTGTCCTCCATTGCTTGTTTTTCCTCTGTGGAAAATATGTGATGAGGTTCTTCTTTGGAAATTGCCATTAAATGAGAACAGCAACATACATGCTTCTTAAAAATGAATTCATCGTTCTCCAGAGCTGCAGTTAGAGAGACAAAAACAGTTACTCTTCCTTCTGTGGGCCCTCTTGCAGTGATACCCAGGTGTTCTGTCGTTCATCTGCAGAGTATGGGGCAATTACTGTGCTGCCTCAGTGGTCAGAAATGGGGCATGGAGGGGTCAAATGACACAGAGTCACAGAATCACAGGGTTGGAAAAGCCCTTTAAGCCCATGGAGTCCAACCATCCCTGTCCTGTGCTAAACCATCTCCCTGAGCACCTCATCTCCCCCCTGTTAAACACACCCAGGGGCCTCCCCAGTGCCCAGTGCAGGGGCACAATCCCCTCCCCAGACCTGCTGGCCACGCTGGGTCTGGCACAAGCCAGGATGCCCTTGGCCTTCCTGGCCAGCCAGGCACACTGCTGGCTCGTGGTCACTTGGCAGCAGCATACAGGCAAGGGCAGGTGTGAGTACCAGGAACAACAAATGCTGCACAGAGCTTTATCTTGGTAACAATACCACTATTCCCTATAAGTTTTTAAAGCAAAATTTGGCCGTTTTAGGGAAGATGGATCTTGTAGTATCAGAAGGGGGTGCTGTACTCCTTGCCCATCTGTTTTCCTGACTTACTTCTGGGTGCTGGTAGTGAGGAGAAGTCTGCCAACATGTAAGTTAATGTCCTGGCTCTGGCCAGGCCACAGTCAGCCTCCCCAAGCAGCCAGCGCAGGTGAGCTGAGTTATCCCAGGGGAGCCCAGTTATCCCAGGGGAACCCAGGCTGTTCCCACACCACCTGACATCACTCACCATAGAAGGGGCTGGTTGGGGAGGGGTAGGGGCTTGGTGCCTCAGAGCAGTGTGAGGGTTGGCTGGTTCCATCCATCCATCATCCATCCTACTCTGTAACGGTCAGGTCTGTAAGGCACTCTGTGTTATCACTGGGTGTGAGTGTCATTGGCCATTATTGTTCCCCTTTCACAGTGATTTTGTCAGTGACTGTCCCTCTCCCACCCCAGGGAGGCTCTGTCTCTTTCTCCTCCAGGAGTGAGTGAGCAGCCTGTGCTGCTCAGCCACTGCTTGGGGCTCAACCCCCACAGTTGTCTTGGCATGGAGATTTGGGTAGTGTCATATTTATGCTCACATGTGCGTTGTGTATATATGTCATGTATAAGGTCTTTCTTTGCACAGTGAGTCAGAACTTCTGAGGCTTCTCCTGCACCCATTTCCCATGATTTCTGTTACTTCAGTGTGTTGTGTCTCACCTGGGTCTATCAGGATGTATGTCCCCTTCCATGGGTGCTCCCTTGTCCCATGGGTGCTCCCTTGTCCCATGGGTGCTCCCTTGTCTTTAGGAGAGGTTTTCAATTTCTTTTGTCTGAGGCAAGTGTCAGGAGCATATCTTCATCCCCCATTTCAGAGCCATAAACTGGGCTAACATCAAGAAAAACTTCAAACAATCTGGCCAAGTCCAGTGTGCCAGTTGCCTACTCTGTGCTATGAGAATCCCACCACACTCCTCCTCAGCCTGATGAGGGAAGAATCCAGCACTCTTAACGGTGTCTCATGGCAGCTGTTACTGATAGACAAGTTACTTCAGTGCTTTAATTACACTTCCTGAGAAAGGTGGTTTCCCCACTTGGGTGCAGTCTGCAGTGTGATCTCTTCATAACAATTAAAACTAGTATTTCCAAACCACAGCACTGGATTTAAATCCACGCCTGCATCTCCCCAGGTGAGCTGCGTGAGAGGAGTCCCATGTATCCCTGTGGAATGGAGAGGTCTGGGAAGAGAGGATCTACATCTCAAATGGTGCCCATTTCACCTGTGGAAAACTGTGTTCACTGCAGAGAAAGCAAACTCTGGTAAACTGAGAGCACACAGATAAAAGCAGTCTGATCAGAAGGGTGCTGAAGGATCAGGAATCACTACAAAATGCACATGACAGAGACTTTAAGGAGAGATGTTTCTCTTTCTGTATTCAAGATTCAAGCTGAATTAAGGAAGGATTTTCTTCAGTGGGTAGAGCTTAAGGAAATAAGTTGTGATATTAAAATTATATAAGGCTGAGCAGGCTCCAATGCCAAACAAATGTGTATCCATATAACCTTTAGTCAGTTACAGCTGAATGTGCATTGAAATTCAGCTGGATAAAACCTGCATTTTCATCCCTTCCTTATCTTGATTCCTTGTTTTTCATCTTCTGATGCTTCTGTAGTGGCCAAGAAAGAATTTTTCTGAAGTTTTATGAGATGAAGATTGGGTGGTATCTGAATACTGCTTTTAAATCTCAAAGTGTCTTCAGAATTGATGTGCTACGTAAAAGGTTGTGTTCTCTTTTATTGTCTTGGAATGCTGAAATACTTAAAGCAAGCATTTAAGTTCAGTATTTCTCTGCCCAAGTAGAGATGATCTCTAAATTTTGTAGTCACCAGTTGAGCTTTAATATCTGTTTCCCACCAATACTTAATAAATAAACCACAGGATGCTTCAGTTTGCACCAACTTCTGCAGGGGAGGGCGGGGAGGAGGAGGAGGAGGAAGCAGCTTTCTGTGTTTAAAGATGTGGAGATAGTTGAGTCATTTCCTCTGAATATGTGTTGAAACATTATTCACATATCAGGACTTCTCTTACTTTCGTTCTGAGTGGCTGCAGTTCACAGCAGCAGTCAAATGATACTCGCACAGAGCTGTTGCTACCAGCTGGAGGTGAGCAGAACTGAAGGAGCAGTTGCCAGCTCGGGAGGCTAATTCAGGTTTGCAGGGACCTTTGTGGAGCAGAAGATGTTCAAATCCCTGCTGTAATACTGGTTTTGATAGGTGAAAGCTGGAGGAACTTCTCCACTTGGACCTGGTAAGGTAGGAATTGAGGGGTCTGGGGTTTTTTATAAGGTCTAACATGCTCTGATAGAGTCTTACATCCACCCTGCTCTAAAATGTAGGTGATTTAAAACTGTGTTTTGAAAAATAACTGTTTGCTTTTGATGGGAACTGCGTGACCTTGGTGGGTTATTCAGAGGGAGGGAAACTGTTCCTTCATCCTGGAGTATGGAGAATCCCGGGAGGGAGGCACAGCTTGCTCCCAGGTAGAGTGATGTCTGCAGCAGTCTGGAGTGCCAGGGGCTTTTCTGACATCCCACCCTTGCCATTCTCTTGCTGAGTTCTCCTTGTTAATGGAAGAATCTGTTTATTTGATCCCTTAGGGGTTTGGTAGTTTGAAGACTGTTGTTCTTCCACTGAGTATCTCCTGGATTTGTGTGCATTTTATGGCTGTACAGCCTCATTCCTTACTGGGAGTCAAACATACTGAACTATCTATGCAGCACAGGGTCAAGTAAACCAAGCTTTGACCATAAAATCCTAATCTTACTTTTTAGATGTTTTTGCCATCTGTGTTAACAGACCCACATCACCTTCCTACCGTGGGTCTGTTGAACTGTGAGTGCCGTAAGCCCTGAGGAAGTTCCTCTGAGAAGCAGTTTGGTGTCTTCACTGGTAGCGACACCATGGGTGGCTGTTTGCTGTCAAATTAATGAAAAGCAATTCAGATACCACACTTGGGTTGTTGTGTTTCCCAAAATTGGAAACAGGAGTTGGTCATATAGCTTAAATATCAAGCTGCTCTGTGAATAACCTGGGTTACGTAAAGTGTGCATATGTTTATGTATATAACTCATTATGATTAATAATAATTAAGTTAGGAATATTTTAGTATGGCTTTCTGTATGAAAAAGCAGACACTTTTTAAAGACAGTGACTAAAGATGATGTTTCTCTGAGGGAATGATGCCTATGGCATATATGTTGGCTTCAGGTATTTATCCCTTTCTGAAATGGAGGCAGCTAATTGTTCTCAGATCATCCTTGATGTGGATGTGACACCTGTCTCAGGCTCCCAGTTGGGTTTTCCTTCGTGTGCTGAGCTTGACACAACTTGCAGTGTAATTCTGCACTCTTCAGGCAAGTGGGAGAATTCTTGTGCAGGTTTTCTCTGCAGATGATGGGGATGCTAGCTGTCAGAAATTTGGGTGGTGCTGCATCTGCCCGAGACTTAGCCTTTGGGAAAGAAAACGGGAGGAAAAGCAGGCATGATTTTAATGCTCCACAGTGGGACAGTTTCAGGAATATAAGGCTTATTTTGGAGAGAAAAAGGTTTGTAATTTGTGTATTTTCATCCCTTTACAGACTGCCTTTATTCCCCCTTTTACTTTGTTCCTGCAGCTTATGAGTGCAACTGTGTGGTACTGGCAAACACATACCCAGCACATCTAACTTCCAATAATCATCTTAAAACCAGAGCAGCAGAGGAGTGCTCATTCTTTTTGCTTGTCCTGGGAATGGAATAGTTCTTCAGATAGAAGTCAGACACAATTTGTTTCACTTACACTGATAAAAGAAGCAGGGTTCTTTTCATATTCAAAAAAGATTGTGCTCTTGGGGTTATTAGGTCTTGAGTAACCACAGGGACACTCTCTGGGCAACCTGCTCCAGCACTGACCAGCCTCACAGAGGAAAAAACCCCAGCTGTTTCTCATGTTTAGCATGAGCTATATGCCTCTTCTTTCACAGGGCACCACTAAGAAGAGCCTGTCTGGTATTGTGCACGCAGGTCAGACCCCCTTCTTGGGGAGGGAAGTCCCCTTCTCCAGGCAGAGTGGCCCCAGCTCACCCAGCCTCTCCTCAAAAAGATGCTCTGATCCCTTCATCATCCTTGGGATGAGTTGGCTGCCCTGCTGCAGCGTGGCTGTGTCTTCCCACCACCCGGCAGCCCCTGTGCTGCAGATGTGGCCTCACATCTGGGGGAGAGGTGTTGAGCGACCTCCTAATTCAGAAAAATAAGCTGTGTGAAAGGAGGAGGAGTCATGGAAAAAAAAATCCCTAGAATTGAATTTTTTTCTAGGGTTTTATTTTATACTCAAAATAGGCTTTAAAGTGTTACTCTCTAATGAATTCATCAAGGCCCTGCACACATTCAGTACATTTTAAAAATCTCCTTTCAGTCAGCAGCAACGGTTTTGTAAACAGATGTGGGAAATTCTGGTAGCTGATAAAAGAGAGAGACTGGGGCCAGTAACCAGCTCCAAGTTCCCATGGGGGATCTCAGCCTGATGGCATTTTTTTCCACAAGTAAGATGGATAACCTGATAATAAAATGTAATTCAGAAATATTTTGTGTACTATTTGTTATTAAGTAATTAATGAAGAGTGGTATCCTCCTATCCTCAGAAAGACCTTTCTCCCTTGTACCTCCAGCCTTTCCTTACAAGGAATTTCTCCTCTGTTTGTCTCTAAAATAAGGTGGATGAAGGGGAAGGGGTAGGGAATGAGATGAGGGAGGAGGATGCTGTGACAAACATCAGTGGATTTGACCAGACCCCCTTGAATTTCAACATAATTCCTATTCTTTTTAACAGTACTCCTTCCAGGGATTATCCAAGAAATGACTGAGATGCACATGTTGCTAGGGAGAATTAAGTATGTCAGTGATGATGCAAGGAAAGCATCTCCTGTGGGAGCCTGCTTACATCTGAGACAGCTGTAATTACCTGGGAACATGCATGGGATTGCTAGCCAGCTGTCTGCCTGGGAGAGAAGTTCAGGTCTCTCTTCTACTCTGTTTGACCATATGTTGAAGAACTTCCTAGCCAGCAGTGATGAGTGAGGCCAACCTGTAACCACCACATCCAGCACTGATGCTTTACGAGAAGGAGGTTCCTCCTCTGGCTGAAGTTTGAGCCAGAGCACTTCATTTCTCCAAGTCCCCAACCTCATTTGTCCTTAAATCAGTATATAGGGATCAGTTGGGTCGTTTATTTCTTAACCTTATGTTTTACCTTCTTGAAATGGCATTCTCCCTCCCTTTGTGGGATTCACTGGGAGACTCAGTGACAGAAACACCGATCTCCTCCCTGGCTGATGGGACATTAGCATGCGTGCGGCGGGACAGCAGGTCCTCTGCCTGCAGCTCAGCCCTGGGATGAAAGACTGCAGCAGGGGCTGCTGCTCAGCAGATGGAATTCAGGGCAGGGTTTGGGGTGTGTGAGTGTCTCTCACTTCCATTTCTCCTGGCCCCTTCTCTAGGTCTTGTCCCACATTTCTGTGGAGCCAGCGGTGGGCAGGGACCACACACACACAGCTGTAAGGTGGAGCCCTGTAGTGTTCATGCAGGGAGGATGAATAATCTCACAATGTTTAGTTGCTTTGCTGAGGTGAGGAAGTTCAGAAGGCCAGGTTGGCTGTGGCCCTGGGCACCCTTGTGTAGCTCCAGGCCTGGAGGTTGGTGTCCCTGCCTGTGTCAGGGGGTTGGAGCTCTGTGACCTTTGGGGTCCCTTCCAACCCAGGCCAGGCTGGGGTTCTATGAAGGTGAGCAGTTGCCCCCTGAATGGTGACAATCAGCTGGTTTTGTTGTCACCATTCTCGGAAGAGTTTCTTAAACTAAGAATTAGAGTGATAATGGTTCAAATGATTGATTCCTGGTTGTATAACCTAAGAACAGTTTCCAGCACTTGCAACATTTTGGATCTCTTTGGGCATCGCTGTACATCAGACCTATAATTACAAGTTGTTGATGAATCATATCTGTCTCTCTTTGAGTTGAGAAGGCAGATGTCTGTCTTGAACTGTGAGCTGCCCCCATAGAAAACTCAAGGACTAATCCAGCTAATAACTCCCATTTTCCTCACCCATCTCCAGTTGTTGAAGCTCTGCTAACACACTGTGCTGTCTGTTGGACAATATTATAAGGTCTTCAATGACCAGTGGAGAATGGGACGCTGCCTCTTACACCCACCAAGAAACTGTTCGCTCTGTGACTGTCCAGAGCTATTGATGAATCAAGTTCTGTTAG
This sequence comes from Rallus limicola, assembly GCA_022605955.1. NCBI lineage: Eukaryota > Metazoa > Chordata > Aves > Gruiformes > Rallidae > Rallus > Rallus limicola. Next base: position 841,408 of record JAKCOZ010000068.1, on the reverse strand, counting down.
ATTTGAGTTTTACTGAAAGGCTGTTGGAGGATTAGAGAAGAATTTGCACCAAGCTGAAAAGAGGGGGAGCTTGTTGTGCAGCCAAGAGGGAGCAGTAGCCAGTGGCCTTCGGTGTGTTCTCCAAAAACCCAGCAGCTGCTGGTGCCAGGAGGGTCGACACACAGCCTTGAGTTAGGAGGGCTCTGAGAACCATCGAAGGGTCAGCATCGGTTCCTTGGAGAAACTCTGGCATGGTAGCACACACCTTAATAAACATTCTACATCTGTTTTTAAAGAAAAAGACCCTATCCCTGGAAATTACCAAAAGGTTTCCTTTTGAGGGAAAATGGTCTATATTTGCTCATGTGTCACCTGAGCAGCTTCATCACCGCTTCACTGCCCAGCAGACAGCCATTCCCCTGGGAGTCTGCCTGCCTCTGGTCTCCTTTTCTTTCTCCTGTGATCAGTTATTCATGATGGCAGGAGTTTGTTCTGGAGATGGGAGCTGTCAGTCTCTTCATACCTCTGAGCTGAGGAATGCCCACAGGGAAGCACTTCCCTGTTCACGCGGCATTCCCTGAAACCTGCCCCTAACACGCGGGTGCTGCTGGAGGCTGGTGCCTGGCAGTAGATACACTGCTTGGGATGGGTTTGCCTCCACCCAGGATTTGAGCCTGGCTCCAGTGTGTGGGATCTGCCCGTTCTGTTTGCACAGGTATTTATTTACCCCCACCTCTGATACTTGATAAATTGATTCCAGATGCAGATGGGTTCTTGATGGGATCCCAGCCTGGTCTGTGTTGGAAGGGACCCCAGGGGTCACAGAGCTCCAACCCCCTGACACAGGCAGGGACACCAACCTCCAGGCCTGGAGCTACACAAGGGTGCCCAGGGCCCCAGCCAACCTGGCCTTCAACACCCCCAGGGACGGGGCACCCACCCCCTCTCTGGGCAGCCCCTCACCACTCTCTCTGCAAAGAACTGCCCCCCAATCTCTCCTCTCCCCCTTCCCTCCTCCAGCTTCACTCCAGCCCCCTTGTCCTGCCAGGCTCTGCCCTTTCACAAGCCCATTCCCCTCCTGTTCCTCTGCTCCCTTCAGGGACTGGCAGGCTGCAATGAGGTCCCCCCAGAAGCAGCCTTCTCTTCTCCAGGCTGACCCAGCCCAGCTCCCTCAGCCTCTCTCTGTAGGGGATGCTCCAGCCCCCATTTTCACAGGATTTCAGGACCTTGCTGAGAAATTCTGAACAGATAATTTTCTCTCCTTTTTCATCTTAGAGCAGTCAGTGATGGAGCTGAAACATGAACAGTTTGTTGAGTCTCTGGAAGATGGGCATCACTTTCTGCATTGGGTATAACAGGCAACAGTGATGTTTGCCATTAGAGGTCTGATAATCCTCCTTGTGCTCAGCCCAAGATGACCACTGGTACTCCTCCTTGCAGAACATACTCTACCTTACACCCGATTTCTCTGTGTGTGTGTGTGTGTGTGTATCAGGATTGAGTTAAGGAACACTAGACCTACAGTAGGACTTCCAGGCTGGTTCCAACTTCTCCTCATCTCACCACCTTTGTGTCCGCCCTGGAACTTGTGGTTTCTACCATCCCCAACTACTTCTCAGGGCTACAGAATGACAGTACCGACTGGCTGCCATCACTGACATTCTTTAAAGGCCTGAGCAGTAAAATCCATCCCTGCAGTTGTGAAAACATTCACTTAAGTGAAGAGCTGCTGTTGTGTGTCATGGGACCGTGGTCTCCCATTTCAGCATCAGCTGACCTTGTTAGTGTGGAGTTCTGCTTTTTTGGTCATTGGTAACATAAATAATTAGCTATAGCTTGGCTGTGGCAGCTTCCATCTTGGGAAAGCATCCTTTCTTTCTATTTTTTTTTTCCCCTGGTCTTAATGTTCTGCAGCAGTCAAGAAAAGTGGAGAGTATTTAAAACTATCATGCAACAGTTCCAGGCTTTTCCAAAGGTGGAAAGAAAAGCCAGTTATTTCACTACTGGCTTCTTTCAGACTCTTGCATTACACATCTTTTCAATAGGAAAGGCCTACTTTTTGTCATATTCAGAATTAGAAAGCTTGAAGTTATTCCTTATCTGACATCATGTGGGGCAGACTGAGGTCCTCATCCCACAAGATGCTCAGATAGGGACATCTGGATAGGTGGCTGCAGAAAACGTGTGTGGTCATTGCTGTGCATCCCATTCCTGTATCAGAAACTACACAGGAGATGCCTCTGTGGCATTAAGGACCTTTCATGAGCAATATAAAGGCTGTAAGGCTGTGAGGTATTTGAAAAGAATAATGTGCATAAACACATCAGCACATGTACCTGTGTTACATGTCTGTAGTCCTTCACAGTGAAGACCAAAAGTTGCATGGTTAGCACTTGACCTTCTCATCTCAAGGTTCTTCTTGATGTTGTTACACAACTTGTACTGGATTTTGGGTCAGGAGTTTCTGGACAAAATCTTCAACTGCTTGACTGTTGGCAGTAGGAAGCCTTTCTGTGGCTAGCTGGTATAGAGAAAGTTAAAGGAACAAGGGCAGTTGGAGACCCTTGGTCTTGTTTAGAGACTAGGAAACCTTCCATAGTGGAGAACCCTGGCCTGTGGTTTTTGAGTGTTGACTTCACCTGAGTACAGATGAAGTCAAATTTAATGTCCAGTTTTTGGGAGCATTTTCTTCAGATCAAACCAAAGTGGTTGTGATGATAATTGCTGCCTGCAAAAATCAGCACCCCCAAGTCCTTCTCCTCTGGGCTGCTATCCATCCATCCATCCATCCATCCATCCATCCATCCATCCATCCATCCATTCTTTCATCCCCCCAACATTGCCCCAACCCACAAGCAGGACCTTGTCCTTGTCCTTGCTGATCTCCATGCAGCTCGCATGGTCCCACCTCTCCAGTCTGTCCAGGTCCCTCTGGATGCCATCCCTTCCCTCAAGCCTGTTGACTGCACCACACAGCTTAGTGTCACTGGCAGACTGGCTGATCTCCTTCTGTAGTGTTATTCAGAAAGGAGTTCACTTGTCCAAAATAGGTGGTCTGATACTGATGCATGCCTCTGTACTTAACAATCTTAATCAAACTACAAGTTCAAACTTAGTAGCTGAAATAGCAAGTATTAGGCTTTTTGAACTTCTGTCTTCCACAAAGAAACTGCTGATCAATAATAGATTAAGCAGGTTTGAACTTCTCCACGCAGTACCAGTTGAGAGGAAAAAAGGTGGTAAAATGTATTTGTACTTTCAGAAAAGCCTGTTACTAGTTAGAGGTTGAGGCAATATACTGTTAAGGATGAAAAGAGGAGTAAGAGTTGGAAAATGCAGCAAGAATTATCTGCCTTAATGTGTATGTAAAACAAAGATGTTCTTCAGTCCCTGACAAGCTTACAGCCTAAATCTCTGTGTTTACATTTGCTGTATGTAGGTGAACTGTTGTGTCAGTAACAAACAGGGAAACCCCAGAAGGATTTGGCATGATCATGGCAGTTGTTTTTCACAGAAGAGACCAGATGAGAGCTTTGAATTCGTGTCATAACCCAGGGGGTGGGGTGGGGAATTGGAGGGGGGCAGGATGGAGTGTAGCAAAACAGGGAAGGAAGCTGTGGTTGCTTGATTCAAGAATAAATTTATAATCTTGGTGGAGAAAGGATTACTGGTTGTTACTTTCTGTTTGCTGCAGAAGTAAGATTTCATACTAAGTTCGAATGAGTGAGTGGCAGTGGCCTGAGCTTTCAATCCCCAAAGCAGGATATGCAGACAGATGGAAGGAGGAACAACTTGGTGGTATCTCTCTGACTGCTTTGTCAATATTTGTTTGGTTTCCTTTGCCAACAGACAGCGTTAGTGCTGAAAAAAGCGATTGGAATAGGTATGGAGAGATATGAATAGATAGGGGTAACTTTGGAATACCAGAACGCTCAATATGGTAACATGCTTACGGCTTTTGTTGTTATTTATACATCCAGTCACCATGTTTTCAGAAGGAAGCATGGCAAGCTGTTGATAGGAATCAGTATGAAAAGGAGCATTTGCTTTATTTGAGGTTGCTGCTGTGATTTTACATGGCTGCGTCCTGGCAGAGGAGGGGGCTGTGGGGCGGCTTCTGCAAGCAGCAGCTGGAGCTTCCCCCAGGCCCCACAGAGCCAACACCAGCCGGCTCAAGGCCAGACCTGCCACTGACCAAGGCTGAGCCCATCAGCACCGGTCACAGGCCTCTGGGAATCACAGGGAGGAGGGAAAACACAGCGGCTGCCTTGTGCCCCAGAGAAGGGAGTGAGAAGGTGGGAGAGACTGTGCAGGCACCAAGGGCAGGGAAGAGGGGAGGAGGAGATCCAGGTGCTGGAGAGAAAGATGCCCCTGGAGAAACCAATAGTGAAGCTTGTGTCCCCCACAGCCCATGGACAAGGCCCAGACCCCGCCTGCAGCCCATGGAGACACCCCATGCTGGAGCAGGTTTGCTGGGGGGCTTGTGACTCTGGGGGGGACCAGGCTGGAGCAGTCTGGGCCTGAGGGACTGAGAGACATTCTGTGATTGATGACTGCACCCATAGCAGTGACCCAGGCTGGGGCAGCTGGGGAAGAGCTGAAGCCCGGTGGGGAAGGACTGACATTGGGGATGTTCACAGAGGACTGTGTGACATGGGTGGGACCCCAGGGTGCAGCTGGGGAAGGGGTGAGGAATGTCACCCCCCAGGTTAAGGAGGAGAACATCTCATGAGGAACTGACCCAAACCCCCATTCCCCCAGTCCCTGCCCCTCCCTGTGCCATAATGCGGGGAAGAAGGGAGTGAAATCCTGACTAAAGATCAGTCTGCTGAGAAGGGAGGGGTGGGGGGAGCTGCTTTAAGATCTGGTCCCACTTCTCATCACCCAACTGGTGTCACTGGGGGTGTCAGAGAGTTTTCTGTCCTTTATTCCATGCTGAATATCTGTTCTGCCCATGACACTGATTGTGGAATGATCTCTCCCTGTCCTTATCTCTACTCCTGAGCCTCTCAATATCTATTTTCTCCCCTTGTCCTCCTGAAAGGGGCAGTGACAGAGCAGCTTTGGTGGGCCTCTGGCCTCCAGCCAGGCCCAAACCACCACAGTTGTTTTCAAATAAAATCAAAGAGCAACAATCAGTACAGTTTTCACTAAAAATATTCCCATTATTCTCCAGAGGTAAGTTGTCAGGGATATTGTTAGATTCTTTAGGGTTTTCTTTATGAAGCAGATTAAATATGTTCTTCAGCCATGGGCAGGAAGCTGAGGAAACACACACGCTTGTGACTCAGGGTGCTTCCTGGTGATACAAACTAGGCGGTCGAACCCAGAGCATACAGTATATACACAAGAGTGTGTGCATGTATGTGATTAATGCTAACTTTAAAGATGTCTTTATTCTGAAGAAATAATCTTGAATTCATAGAACATTGTAATCAAGACATTTCAGATGGGCCCGTATGAACTGTTGACATTAAGTGATAAGGAGCACATGTACAAAATCTGACTCTTACACTTGATCAATACACCTTATCTCATTCAGCATCTTCCCAGCTACAGTTGAGGCTTTTCACATTTGTTATAAATACTCCTATCTTGCCTAAGGGAAACATCTGCTGTATGACAATCTTCAACAGAGCAGCCAGCCCCATCTGAAGCACATATGTGGGCAATCAAAAAGCGCGTTATTATTGCGTGTGAAATGCTATTAATAATTTACTCACATTTGCAATAATATTTAAAATCATGGAATGTACTTTTGTGTTGCTGTTGATTTGGACTGACATCATACACCTGCCTCTTTACTGGGTGGATATGGGAAACAGAACAAAGAGGTGAAGTGAGCTGTGTAACTGTTGTTACAGGGAAATTCCTCAGTTCTTCCTGATCCACCATCAGCCAGAACACCAGCTCCCAATGTGTTGTTTAGAACACAACTCCTGAGTTAGACAAGTAAATCCTTCCAGGTGAATGAAAAATGGATTGTCACTTTGTTGTCATAACTTTGAAGCACAGTCAGTTCCCATTAGTTGGTCTGGTGATGTGCTGGCAGCCACCAGGATAGTCAGAATTTCTGAATTTCGTTTGAGCAGGTGTTTCCAGAGTATGAAGCTTTGAGAAATGGAAATGATCTGAAGGAATCTGTTTGAGCCAGGCAGTAACTGGAGTGGAAAATTCTGCTCATGCAATATTGAAGACACAGTTGCATTACTTCAAAATTTTGATATCTTTTTTCCCTGTTGAGGGCTGGAAATACTTCATGCCATGCTGTGAACCCTTGACTGTTGATGTTCTGCTGCTTCATCCTTGCAGGACACCTTGGTTTGAGGTCATCTGTTGTGTGCAGCTGTGAAAGGAACACTGGTTTATGTCACTGTCCCATTCCCTGACAACAACCCCTGCGCATGGACAGTTGCGCAGCCAGATCTCCAGCTTCTCTTGTCACTTATTTTATATGACCCTTGTTCTATTTTCTTTTCCCTTTACTGAAGCCTTGATTGCTGATGCCTTTGCTTTGTCCTGGGGAAAAAAACAAAAGTGCTTTTTGCTTATCTTACAAGTGCCTTCTGGCAGGATCTTGACATGGAGCAGCAAATCAACAGAGCCAGAACCTGTTGCTTCAGTGGCTCAGATGAGAACATGTGGATTTCCAAAAGATACTTCTAAGCTTATGAAAATGTCCAGGGTTTTTTTTTTCCCACAGATATATAGCTTTTTTTTTTTTTTCCTTTCTGGAAGCAGGACTCTTAGAGGTGTAGGGTTTTTTTCTAAATGCTGAATATTTTTAGGTTTGGCGTTGAACAAACTATATTACACCTTAGGATCTACAGCTGTGAAGTGGTAATTGTTTTCTGCAACATAGAGTACCTTGAATATCTTATATCCCCATAATTTCTGTCACAAGGCTTGTGTATGACATATAAATTGCAGGAGAGCTGCAAATCCATCAATTCCTTAGGTTGGTTTAGCTGATTAACTGTTAGAAATAACGCAATCTTTGAAGTACAGAGTTAGTATTTGTGGTGCTGTGAGGGGGTGATTGATAGTTTTCATGGCACAAATTGTGTTGCTCTTCATGGTCTCAGTCTGTGAGACGGCTTGAAACCTTCTGATACCTGGCCTTCAACATCCCCAGGCACGGGGCACCCACCCCCTCTCTGGGCAGCCCCTGCCAGCCCCTCACCACTCTCTCTGCAAAGAACTGCCCCCCAATCTCTCCTCTCCCCCTTCCCTCCTCCAGCTTCACTCCAGCCCCCTTGTCCTGCCAGGCTCTGCCCTTTGAACAAGCTGATTCCCCTCCTGTTCCTCTGCTCCCTTCAGGGACTGGCAGGCTGCAATGAGGTCCCCCCACAGCCTTCTCTTCTCCAGCCTGAGCCAGCCCAGCTCCCTCAGCCTCTCTGCGTAGGGGAGCTGCTCCAGCCCTCTGAGCAATTCCATGGCTCCTCTGACCCCCCTCCACCAGCCCCACATCTCTCTTGTCCTGGGGCCCCAGCTCTGGACAGGACTCCAGCTGGGGCCTCCCCAGGGCAGAGCAGAGAGGGACAATCCCCTCCCTGTCCCTGCTGCCACCCCTCTGCTGATGGAGCCCAGGATCCCATCACCTTCCCAGCTGCCAGAGCCACTGCTGGCTCATGTTTATTCCTGGTGTACCACTACTTTCACGGAGCTACCCATCAGGTAGCTCTCGCCATCCCATGTGTCTCCAGAATGATGCCAGATGTCTCAGTAAATGTCTAAAGCCCAGAGCTTCTTTAAAAGTGGGAGAAAATATTATTCCACATTGTTAGACTAACAGTTTAGCTCTGTTAAGTGAGTGTAATACACATTCCTGTAGTAAAGCTGTCTTTTGGCTTTAAAATACAGTAGGGAGAAGTGAGCCCTTCTGGCTTCAGGTAGTTGTTATGATAGAGCATCCCCTGTCCACCGTGGGCTTGCTCTCCAGCAAATTCAGTGTACAGAAGACTTCATCACAATAGATTTCCCTTAAAACACATTAATTTCAAATTTATGGGCAAATTTAGGGAACACAGATAGGCCAAAGTAAAACAATGTCAGACTACTACTAAACATTAATTCAAAGGAATTAATTCAGGCATTGCCTTCCTGCTGGCAATCCTGCCCATGTGAAATGGTTATCGCCTTTATGGTCTTTGGAATCTACATATTTCTGTTGAAGATTTAAGAAACGTCACTTCAAGATCCTCTGTGCACTTTAGAAACCAGAAGTGGAGCCAGGCCTGTGCTTTGTTGGACTTGGTGTCATCATCCCACAGCAGTTGGTAAGGAACAGCCTTCTCGCACACAGGAAATTTCTGTCTTGACATTATTGGTTGTAATGAAGAAGTTCAGAAAACTTGGCTTTGAAACTGTTCCGTGGTGAGAACAGACGTAGACTTTCATAAACTCCCGCAGAGTTTCTTGGTGGACCTTTCTTACTGTATTTTGTTACTGCAGACCACAAATTTTGGGTTGTTTGGTTGTTTGTTTTTTTTTTTCTATTTACTAGTTTCCATTTTACCTTTTGAACTTGTTATTTTAAAAAGGCAGTTAAAAATTATTTATTGTTCATTGCACTTATTATGGCAACCCCTAGCTTTAATTGCATGCTTTTGTTGGGATGCAGAAATACAGTTTTTACTCAGTAATCTTTAGGGATAGTCGGTATCTATTTTTGGTTTTATTCCATTTGTGTAACTGTTTGTGGCTTGCAGGCTTGTGACACTACTCAACAAAGTGTTTCTAGCCTCCCTGCGCAGCACTCTTGGAAAAATTAATGTAAACATTTAAAAGAATCCCAGAATCACAGAATGCTTTGAGTTGAAAGGGACCTCAGAGCCCATCTAGTTCAACCCCCTGCCATGGGCTGGGACACCCTCACCAGACCCGGCTGGCCAAAGCCCCATCCAACCCGGCCTTGAACCCCTCCAGGGATCCAGGGGCTCCCACAGCCTCTCTGGGCACCCTGTGCCAGGGCCTCACCCCCCTCAGAGTACAGAATTCCTCCTAATGTCTCACCTACCCCTGCCCTCTGTCAGCTTGAAGCCATCGCCCCGTGTCCTGTCCCTGCACTCCCTGGTGACCAGCCCCTCTCCATGTTCCTGCAGGACCCTGTAAGTGTTGGTAGGCCACAATTAGGCCTCCCTGGAGCCTTCTCTTCTCCAGGCTGAACCAGCCCAACTTTCATGAAGACAAAAGGAAGGAAGAGCATTGAGAAGGAAGAGAGAAAGGGAAAGGAAAGACATGGGCATTGTTTGAACCAAGGGATTTTAATACAGAGCTGGTGTTACAGCTTGGAGGGGAAGGGCAAGGGGACGCTGTGGGGAAGAATCATGGAAGTGGTTGTGTATGCTGGTAGTCATCATGTTTGGTTTTTGTGGTACAAGCTCCCATCGAAGGTTGAGAAAGGGGAAGGACGGCTTTTTTTCTGTATTATTTACTTCAGATATGAGTTTCTTCTTTTGCAATGTTGAAAGCTGGGGCTGAGGATCATGGCAGTATATATGCTCTTCCACATTTCCGCCTGGACTAGATACCAAGCATTGCAGGGGATAGCGGGAAAGTTGCCACTGTTGCCCGTGTGTCCTGCAGTCAGTGTGTTAATAGCAATAAAAGAAGAGATGATGAGCAAGGTGTCAGTCATTGTGAAGAAGGTGGATGCTCTCTGTGTGAGTCTTGCAAGGGATTGTGGCAGCTTTGGGCATGCTTCAGCAGTTGCTTTACAAGGACAAAAAATGAGAAGATTGTTGTTGAGAGATGTCAGGAGCCAAAGCAAAGCTCACCCAACCCTCTTCCCTAGAGCACAGCAGGTATAATGATTTTTCATAGCCATGGAAGTACTGAGTGTGTCGGTGTTGTATGTCTTGCAGCAAAGACATGCAGCACTATAGTCTTGGGGGAGACTGTCTGGAGAGCTGTCAGGCAGAGAAGGACCTGGGGGAGTTGGGTGTCTGTCGACTGACCACGAGCCAGCAGTGTGCCCGGCTGGCCAGGAAGGCCAAGGGCATCCTGGCTTGTGCCAGAGCCAGCGTGGCCAGCAGGTCTGGGGAGGGGATTGTGCCCCTGCACTGGGCACTGGGGAGGCCACACCTGGAGTGCTGGGCCCAGTTCTGGGCCCCTCACTACCAGAAGGACAGGGAGGGCCTGGAGCGTGTCCAGAGAAGGGCAACCAGGCTGGGGAAGGGGCTGGAGGGCAAATCCTCTGAGGAGCGGCTGAGGGAGCTGGGGGTGCTCAGCCTGGAGAAGAGGAGGCTGAGGGGAGACCTTCTCCCCACCTCCCCTGCCCTGCCAGGAGGGTGCAGAGAGGTGGGCACTGGTCTCTTCAGCCAGGGGACAGGAGATGGGACGAGGGGCAATGGGCTCAAGCTGCGCCAGGGCAGGGTCAGCTCAGCTGGGAGGGCAAAGTTCTTCCCTGGCAGAGCTGTCAGGGCCTGGCCCAGGCTGCCCAGGGAGGGGGCTGAGTCCCTGCCCCTGGGTGTGTTTAACAGGGGGGAGATGAGGTGCTCAGGGAGATGGTTTAGCACAGGACAGGGACGGTTGGACTCCATGGGCTTAAAGGGCCTTTCCAACCTTGTGATTCTGTGATTATGTGAAAGGTTGATACCCTGTGGCTCAGAGTTGTGACCCTGGAGCAATAACAAGAATAAACACTGTGTTAAAAAGGCTTTATTTTGTGGCTTCCGTTGTGCTTTATATTTGCAATTACCTTAAAAAGGGTGGTGGTGGGAAGAGAAACAGCCCAAGTTTCTTCTGAAGTGGTGTAGCACTTTGTACACACATGGTCTCACAGACCTTTGTCTTGCTGATTTTTGTTCCCCTATTTTTTTTTTAGTGGAGGCCACATAATCACATAATAAAATATTAATAGCACTGGTCTTAAAAGATTTAGTTGCCAGCATAAGAATATGTAACAGTGGCGCTCTGTGTGTATAATGTATGATGTTCCTGTATGTACTGGGAATGTATAATAGATACAGTTGTTCTAGTCATAAAATTAAATGTGGTGTTCCTAGTGTGCCCTGTAATTAGATGCTGCTTGTAGAGAGGCATGTTAAAAATTATTTTGCAAAAGCTATGTACATAAAAAGTAATGTAATTTCTCTCCTTTGTCATTTGGACAGAAATGTGGTTAGTGTTCATGTGCTCCAGTGAGTTCCTTTCAGTCTGACTTCTATTATTATTATTATTATTATTATTATTATTATTTCTTTTATGCCAGAGTTTGTATGACTTACTACTCTAAGAATCTTATGTTGGCCCTGGCATACAGGAAAACTAAGAAGGCATGTGAAGAGATACAGCTACATCTAATATCTTTATGTTTTTTTCCCCTACAACTCTGTGGAAAAAACCCCAAAACCCACATATTTTGCAAAGTAATGCAGTGGCTGACAAAGCTGCAACTCATGTATGTTTATTCAACATTTAGATGATGGCCTTTTGAATAAATAGAGGGTTTGAGGGTGCTGGTTATAACTACGCTGAGCGGTACGGTCTGGTCTATGTCTGCTTTTTGTTTCTTAACTCTGCTCTAGTGGGATGAATTTGTGTGTTTGATGAAAAATGGAGGTTTCCATAATAAATACAGGTGTCAATTATTTTCCAAGCACCTTTTTAATTAATACATTTAACCATTAGGATGTAAACCAGTTTGGTGTTTGGTTTTGTTGTTGTTTTGGGGGGTTTCTTACAAAAACCCCACATTTGTTATGGAAAACCCCACACAATGCTTAGAAGTTATCACAGTGGTGATGGGAGTGGGTTCCTCAGTGTTGTGCTATCAGCTCTGAGGTGGGGGCAATGGGATGTGGCCTTGTCTTGGTTCAACAGGCTGCTGATACCAAGGAGAAACAGACCTTACGTGAAACTTTCAGTAGTGTTGCAAAATTGCATTTTTATTTTGTTTTTTCTTTTTTTTTTCCCCCCCCTCCAGAGATCAAACCTGGTTGGAACAAGTAATGCAGATTTTCCCTCTGGGGATCCCGGAATGTACCAGTTGGACGTTACTCTAAGAAGAGGACAGAATTTAGCAGCTCGGGACCGTGGAGGTAAGCGTGCTGGGAAACACAGCCTGAACGTCTGGGAAGTCACATGGCCATTGGGTACAATTGTAAGAGGATATTACAGTTACAATTAAGGCTTGAAGTTGTTTCTGCATTGTTGGTTAAGCTTTGCTTAAGACTATGTAGAGGCTTTTTGACCCAAAACCACAAAGGAGAAGGCACTAGGTCCAGATAAACCCATGCAGGAGGAGGTAAAAGATTTAGCTAACGCCAGTTTAATTCTTTTGCTAGCTAGTTTTCCTTCCTTTTTTGAATGTTTCATACTAGGGAAGGTGTGATGGATTTAGTTGAACCATGCAGAGTTGTGCTGTCTTGCTGCTTAACTTGTTTCTTGACTGCTTAAAGCAGTAAAGACCAGAGCTGTGTTTAAAGGTAATGGAGTAAAACTGTTCTGAGATGGATCCATTGGCATTTTAGGTCTGCTCTGAGACATGTAGTGCAGCAAGGGCTCCCAAAAGGTGCTTGGACCCACAGGAACACATCAGGCTGACTCAGTGACTCTGCAGGCAACTGCAGCTCGTGTTTAAAATGAGATGTCAGTAAATCTGACTAATAGCTGGTTTTGTGTTTGCTATAATGCATTCCTTGAGAGAGAGAAAAATCTAACGGCAGAAATAGTGTTTCACAACACCTCTCCATGCTTACCTGTGAAGTTACTCCACTGATTTCAGATCTGAAATGTGGTGGCAGAAACCTCAAGCACTGTTTACATTGGTAGGAAATGACTCTGCTGATTCTTATGTAACTGAAAATGAAATTTTCATATGCTCACTGATGCAAGAATAAACTTTCATGTATATTCTTCCTCTATATATATTGATATTCTATCAAGGCTTGCCTGACAGTCATTAAAAATAGATGCTCAAATGTTTTTGTTCCATGAGCTGGAGAGACTTGCCCACTTTCTGAATAATAAGTGCTGCAATTCATATCCATCATTCATATTATTTATAAAGAAACACAAATATGAATGTAAATGTGATTATTTGTATGCCAGGAAAACTTCTGTAATTTTTTTCCCCATGATAATACAGGAGTCTAGGGCCAGAGTAAACAAGGCATGGGGATCCATCTCCTGAGGTGGAATTCTGGGGTCTGAAAGGAATAGTAGGCACTGTATAAAATGTCAAGTGCTTTAAAAGGTCAGTTAAGAAAGCTGCACCTTGAACAGCTTGAGCTACCTGGGAGGCAAAAGGAGAGTGGTGTTTCCCCAACACTTGTTAACCCCAGAGCCCAGACATGAGGGTTGCACCAGATGGTCATTACCCACCCTGTTTTGGAGCCCCTAGTTTGCTTTTGAAAGGTGATGGGCGTATGCCTTCCAAATGCTGAGCATGTCCTGGCTTTTTCTTGCAAAAAAGGGGAGCATGGTAGTGGTTGGGCTCTGGTTTCACAGAAGAATCTTAAAGCTTGAAAACTTAATGAAAAAGTGAGGTGAATGGGTGACTTTCTGCTCCCTTTTCCCTTCTTTCCTGTCCCTGAAAAGGCTCAGCCCTCCCATCTTGAGCAGCTAAGGGAGTGTTTTACCAGGGCACTGCAAGCTTCTCAGGAAGGTCAGAGTGTGTTGTGTCTTTGTGTAGGATAGAAGATCCTTCAGACCGTCTGGGGAGCTGCAGATGTCCTCCCATCTGCATCAACCACTTTTCAGACCCAAACTGGGACTGGGCTTCCAGGACTGAGCCTTTGCTTCTTAAGAGGAAAATACCAAAACAGACCTTGTCGTGGGATGCCAAGCTGGGACCTCACCCCTCACGACTCAGTGTTCTGTCTGTCACCCACTGTGTTTCTGCTTGTTACTCTTTTTTCTTGGAGCTATGCAGAGTGGGATTTTAGGACCAACTGCAGAGTTTGAGTTAAGGAGATGTTACAG